>WKFP01015549.1:2004433-2067092 GCA_011057875.1 Pterocles orientalis | reverse complement strand
GTGCATGTTTAGATGCTAACCTGTGAAATATTACCTAAATGTATCCTCCTTTACTTTTCCCTTTACAATTCATTCAGTAGAGGTGCTTGAGGTAAAGAGCTGAGTGTTTTCAGCTGAAAGACTGTGAAACTGGAATTCCCCTTCAGATTATCAGACAAGGCTCCTCTGTTTAAAGAAGTTTTTGAATGAAGTAATCATATAATGCTTAACTGTGAATTTAGTCTTAATGATATGAATGTAGTTGTTTTTATAGGTGCATCCTCCTTATTTCTCTATGAACTTTGATATACATACATACAAACGTGTTTTTGAGACAGCTCTGCTTCCAGAGTGTATGAATTCATGTGCCACAGAGTGATGGAGAAGTAAATTCCTGCTGGAATTTTTCAAGCATCCCCTCTCCCCACGTTTCCAGTAAATCAAGCATCCCCTCTCCCCACGATTCCAGTAAATCGGATGGAAGAAACAGAAAGAACGAGATGGGAAGATCAAAGCCGTGATGATAAGGAAAGGAACTGCTAATCACAACGAGATGAGAGAATACAACATGCACAAAACCAGGAGATAAAGAAGACTCCTAGGACCCCTAAAGGACTCTTTAGCTAATTATAATAAGAAACGGGGCTGGGCGGGGCTTGGAGATGCATATGAAAGAATGTATTGCGAAACCTTGATGAATATGCAACATTTTGGGGAATAAATAGAGGGGTAGGTTTTGTGGAAAGGTACGCTTGTTGGTAGAGCAAACAGATGCTCCCCTTGCGTCCAGCGCTGCTTGCTTATTCTCCACCTACGAACAAAATAAAATCTTAATTTTTTTTCCTAGCTGCGGAAGTGCCTTCATTCATAACAAATGTCTGCCACAAGTAAGCCAGAGCCAGATTTTGCTGTGGTGGTGACGGGGGGTGTCAGTTCCTGTAGCCCATCTGGATCAGATACCATAGATTTTTACAGTTCTTAGTAAATCAGGCTTATTTGGGAGAAAAAAGTAATAAACAGTACATAAAGAAAGCCATACCACACCGATCATTTTTTCCGATACTTAAGATGAGGTCTGATGTGAAAATCTGAATGGGGAGTCAGACCTCCAAACCAGAGCAGATCTGCTGGAGACTGCCAGTGCTGCTGTGACCAGTCACTGAGGGCTGGATCCTGGATGGCTGCATCAGTGCCAGAGCGCTCAGGCCCCTGCCCTCAGCATCCCTCCACACACAACTGTCTGCCTCTGAGGTCTCCCTGGCTGAGCAGATGGTTCCCCCTGGTTTAGCTGCTGCGAAAGTCCTCAGAATGAAGAAACCAGGTGGACTGGCACCCATGGGCCCCACCCCATGCTCAGAGGCAAAGAGGCACTGCGTGTGGGTTTTGGCCACACCAGGCAACTGCCACACTGTTTCAGAAGAGATCCTGAGGCAAACTGAGCACCTGTAACTCCATTTACTGATATCCATCACATTTCAGAAACAGGCGCCATGACCAAGAAGCTGTACATTGAACAGATACACATTACATGACTCATGCACAGAATCACATTAATTTAATCAGTTGCTAAGAAAAAAAGACAGAAATTATGCAAGGCTATTGTCTGTGCTTTTCAGAGCAGCACACTGAGCCCATGCTCCCTGGCACCTAGGGCTGCACACAGCTCTCAGATCAGAGGACAGATGGATTATGTAGATGAGGACAAATCAAATGCCGTGTAGCTGCAGGAAGACACAGACAGAATTTACCCTGGAGCTGCTAGAATTAATGGACCAATGACAACCATCATGGACAACACACCAAGCAAGGTTTTGAGCTGAGAGAATCCAAAATGTATGGGGAAAACAGCACAGGGCTGCAGGCATGTAATCTGTTTGCTGGAAAACAGCCCCAGAGTTTGAAATTATTGTGATTCCTTAAAAACTGTTTCCTTTTTATGGCACTGAGTATATGATGACTTGTGAAAACCCTTGTTCGAGTATATGCTTACGTGTGTATTTACCTTTATGTGAGAATGTATCAGTAGAGTGGGAATGTCTTCCAAAATGCTCTTCAAGGCTGCTGCCCTGGATCAGGCGTTAAAACAGAAGATGCAGCAGTGCTTATACAAAGGGGAAAGTGGCTTTCCATCACATCCTGGGAAGAATGAATGTTCACATCTAATCTTTGACACATGGGGACATCAATGCTTTCATTTTATGGATAAAGAAGACAGATATTAGATAATATTGACTTAATAGCAGCCTTCCAGTACCTGAAGGGGGCCTACAGGAGAGATGGGGAGGCACTCGTTATCAGGGAGTGTAGTGAGAGAACAAGGGGTAATAGGTATAAGCTAAAAGAGGGTAAATTTAGACTAGACATTAGGAAGAAATTTTTCACTGTGAGGGTGGTGAGGCACTGGAACAGGTTGCCCAGAGAAGCTGTGGATGCCCCATCCCTGGAGGTGTTCAAGGCCAGGCTGGATGAGGCTTTGAGCAACCTGGTCTAGTGGAGGGTGTCCCTGCCCATGGCAGGGGGCTTGGAACTTCATGATCTTTAAGGTCCTTTCCAACCCAAACCATTCTATGGTTCTATGATTCTATGATTCTATGATTCTATGATAATTGTCGTGTATTACACAGTAGTAAAATCTCCATGATGAGGATAAAATTCTGGTCTTTTAGAGAGGAAATCTCTTTTCTCTAGTTCAAGTGGAGAGCCTTTGTGAAAGGGATGGTTTGCAGAGGGGAGGCAGTAACAACCCTCGCAGCACTCATCTCTGAGGAAGCACCCAGGAGTGAATTACAGGAGGAGCGGTAGAGAGAGCTGGTCATAGGATACTGATATTTTAGTTAGATTCATTATTTAAAAAAACCCCAAAAACCCCAAAAAAACCCAAAAAAACCCCCCACAACTCTGGGTTTAAAGAAAAGGTTTGGGAAGAGTTACAAAACTTAATCAGTGTCCCAAAACTCCTTGAGATGTTTTTTTTGATGCAAGAAAATCCCGAAACACATCCATACAAACACATGCTGTCATGACCTGTCCCTTGATCATCCTTTTTCCTCCTTTCCCATTATTCCTGACTACTTATCTGAATACACCTTGCCTCATGTTTAAATGACAAACTCTGCAGAAAATGGAATATGTATGTGAGGGGGGTTTACAGTCAGAATGTTTATTTATGGTGCTCAGTATCAGTTTATTTGCCCATTCTGACCTCCTCTCCTGGAGCTATCAATTCTGCCAGAGTTATCAATCCTGCCAGAATGACCAACAAAAAGGGAGTCTGGAGCCCTACTCTAACGTGGGAAAAATACATCAAATTTGCAGCCTCTGTATCAAAAGGGAAGCCCTTTCCCAGGGCTTTTTAAAGAGCTTCAGTTCCCCTTGAATAACAGGCAGGAACGTGCAGAAGAAGAAACAAATACTAGGGAAGGTCAGTGCTGCAGGCACTAAGGGCGCACATGGGCATTGGAATGAGGAAACTTAGGAAAATGCTAAGAGTGAAAGAGAAGGAGAAAAAAGTGGTTCTGGAGGTCATTGCTTACTTACAGCAATTGCTACTGCCATGGCCAACACACCAGCAATCCCAGGAAGTTTATAGGATCTGATGCTGTTGCTCCAGAGTATAAAGCATTCTTGAAAGCAACGCTGCTAGCTGATCGGTTTGGTGGTGCTTCTCCTGCCCCTGTGGCAGTCCCAGTTGAGATAAATGAAGGCAAAACAGTCTCTGAGTTGAGCTTTGTCAACCTGGTTTTATTTGTGTGCTTTGAAATTACTCCAAATCAGGTCAGGATTAGTAGCAGTTGCTGGCATTTCGAAAAACACTGTCAGCCATGACTTACCAAGGAAAACAAAAAAAACAATTTGCTTGTGCTCTTGCTTGTGCTTTTATTTCTACATAAAAACAAGGCATTAGAGGATTGGGACTGCTTCTTAAAGCTCTAAAATATATGTAAAATGTCAGCTTTGGCTTTCTGTATTTTTGCAGAAGAATTTGCAGGATGTCTCAGGTAGTGGTTGCCCAGCTCCTAGCTAAAATGGCAGAATTATCCAATCATTTAACAAGAGTATATTTTCTCCTACATGTTTTTAGGTATTTCAATGAAACAGAAAAAAAATCCCCAAAGGACATCAATAGTCTTAACGAAAAATGGTTACTTCTCTCAGCAAAGCAGTTTTTGTATATATTTGTATTATTTCAGTTACCCAGAGAGTCTATTAGGACAAGCCCTGGAGTTATTATAAAAAGAAAGCAAGAAAATATTAGTGGATAAAGAGGGGAAAACCTTTTAGGCCTGCTCCATGCAGCATAAACAAGGGAAGAAAGCAAACATAATTCTCTTTTCTCCTTGACAGGACACCCTTAGATGGAGCTCGAGACATGTACTAGAGATGCAATATGGGGGAAAAAGTGGGTCAGAGCCTGAGAAGAGAAGGAAAGGAAAAAGAGGGTAACTTCCATTATGGTCTGTATTTAGACCTCTGTTGTCTTCACTCATACATGACTGACACAGACAGTCTTGTGGCTTATTTGCAACTATTGATGAAACGACATGTGGACCCATAACTGATGCACTGAGGTTGCTCCAAATGAAATTCAACAAGATGTTGATCTTGCTGACAAATGGCAAGTAAGGCTGAATATTAAATTAAACGTTCATTTAAAAACTCCCAAAGCAAACAATAAATGCTCCATACATCTTAGGCTGAATGTGATCAGAGAAGGACAGCTGAAAGGATCGCTACACAAAAGACACGCTGTAAAATGCTATGTAGCAATTGACTAACAAAAGCTCACATGCAGAAGGCGCAAAACAAGGGAATTTGGAGGTAATCATAGATTTCTATGTAAAATCTCTGTTCATACATTTTAACTCTGAGACTATATCCCAAAACATCAAGTTAACATGTTCACTCTGATGGACCTACTTCCACGGCTTCCCTCCACCTCCTGTGCCAGGACACCGAGGGACAAATTCTGCATGTAATTCTCGTAGGATTGAGTTACATCACTGAAATACTGCCATGGTTTATGGTGCTCCTTTATAATGGAAATCAACAGATAATGGCCCAGCTACCCTTATTTCTTCACTGTTTGGTGGTTTTTTTAGGCAAGTCTGCAGCCCCTGAGCCCCAAGCAGGGCAGTCTGCCCGCAGAAGGCTCACTGCCGCTCTTCGCTGCTCCAAACCAAATGGTCCAGGACCTGATGGGCAAAAGAAAAATCTCAGACAACTGCAGCATTTCTTAGAAGCCTGCAGAGATGATAGCAAACAAACAAATAAACAACAGCAACAAAAAACATGGCCCGGGGAATAATTGTACAAGAATAAGCTAAGCTGAGAGAAGAGTTTGGTCCAGCATGGACATTAGGTAAAATCGGTGTGCCTGCAAGCCAAAGAGGGGTAGTGCCTGGGGTACCACCAGAGAGCTGTATTCTCTTGTGTTTGCACTACAATTGATTTCTAAGCATAACCCAGTGATACAAGCCAACTATTCTTGGACAGACATAGCACTTGGGCAGACTTACTAGCAGAGAGGAGGTAAATAGTTGTATTTCCCCCACCCAGTGGCCTCCTCTTCCCATCCTCCCACCTCCTGCTCCTGCATCGCATCCTTGGCAACACAGGTGGATGCCTGTGGCACGGCAGGGCACCTTCCCTCCAGCAAAATGGGGAGAATCCACAGCCCTGCATAGCAACTGGGCAGAGCGGTCTTCACATTGGGTCCAGCACCCTTGCAACCCCCTCCACAGTGAATTCTCACCTGTCCATGAGGTGCTCTTGGCACGGGGGCTGCCATGGGGTAGGACCTGCCCCCAGGAAGGGGCTTAGCCCCCTCTGTGCACCTGGGCTACCTATTCCTCTGCATGGCTTGCAGAGTGCACACAGCCAGGCAGGATTGTGGCAAATCACCCCATCCACTTCAGGTCAAACATAGCAAGGGACAACTGGGGAGTGTCATGAGTCACTCCAGACTGTTCCTCAACAGCAGCTGGAAGATAATGGCAACTGCATTAATTTATTTTTTTTTTTAAAGATGGAAAATTCAGCTTGGAAGACTGAGCCTCTTCCCAGGCCTGTATTCAATAATAGGCAAAAGCAGTAATTCCTGACCTAAACACAAAAGGCACTGAGTGGAACTGCTACCTGTGTGCAAGCTGCAGGAGTGGGAATTTAGCTACCAAGCAGGCAGAAATGCTCCAAACTGAGAAGGGTTTAACTAGCTGAGCATTTTTTTTCCACATTCAGAAATTCTTTTTCCCCATTACAAAATCTATTATTAATTCCACACCACACGTCTTTCTGCAGCCTCTGCTTGACAAGCCTTTGAACTCCTTCTCCCCCAACCCTCATCAGGTTTCTTCTCCCTTGGAGTTGCAGAGGGAACAGAGTGCAGCTGGGTGCAGGATTGGTGCGGGGCTCTGGCAGCAGCTGGAGAAGGCAGCAGCATCGCCAGGCTCCCAGCAGGAGAGTGCATCGGGGAGCCGACTAGCTCAGCAAGTCAAGGAGATGGCAGCTTGCATGCAGAACTTGCTCTGGCTGCATCTGCTGTCCCTCCTGCCGTGCCAGCTGCTGAGGGTCAGCTCCTGGGGTCCAGCTCCTGGGCTCACCAGCTTCAGGGGAGGAATCATTCCCCCAGCATCACCTCCTGGGCTGTGGGTGCAGCCTGTGCTCTGCAGGGCCACTTCTTAAATAAGCCTCTCAGTGCCTGAACATATTGGGCACATCAGCCACAAGTCAAAACAGTTTTATATGAAAGGATGTTTTTCTGCTTTTGACAAGCAGGAGATGTAGTAGCTTGTATGCTCTTCTTCCTCTGCTCAGAGACAGGAGCAGGAGCAGAGCTCAGCTCCCAAGTGGCCAGCGGGTGCTGGCAGCATGGCAGGGCAGCGTGACAAGGTAGTGCGGCAGGGCAGCATGGCAGGGCAGCAGTGCATTTCATCCCCATGGCATCAGTGAGGGGCAGGGTGAGCTCTGCCTGCTCCACCAGCAGGAAGGAGGCAGCAAAAGGATGGTGTCAGAGCTGGAACCACCCCCCAACTCCCAAAGGCCCTGCAAAGCCCCAGAGTGATGGTTTCAGGGGAAGCAGAGTAGAGACAGCTCAGGCTGCAGTAGAAATCCCCACTGCAATCCTCTGGGCTGTACAAATTTTCAAGAATAATCTGAAATTTTATCACAAATGCACTTGAAATGCATCATAACATAAAAGGGATAGGAGCACCGGTAGACATGTGTGGACAAATGTAAGACGTAGGACAAACTAGAGTTGTGTAGGCGCAGATCCAAGGGTTACCACTTGACACGGTTACACGAGGCATGGTTATGCCAGGAGCTACAGAGTTGCCTCCCTCAGGCTGTCCTGGCTGGGAGCTCCTGTGCCCAGCCGGGATTCTCCATGGGCCACCTCCAGCCAGACTTCCAACGCTGGTAAAGAGGCTTTGTCATACAACAGCATCCTAATTCCTGGGTTTTGTAGCCTTTACATTTAATGCAGTTGCTCTTCAATGACTTGCAAGTTGGGTGAATGGAAGCTTTGAGGAAAAAGGAAAAAAACAGTTAGTTTGGTGAAAACGAGAAATGAAAGTCATGGCTGACAAACAAAGCAAGCAGCGCATACCACAATTCCCTGGGTCCCTCCTGGGTCAAGTACTGTGAAGTTTAATGGCAACATGAATTTTTGCGAGATAGTGTCATCAACCTTTTTGACCCAGGGCTTTTTCCCAGATGATAGTTTCAAGTCTCCTACGTGTTTTGTGGGGAGTTTCTAGGGTGTTCAGGAGAACTGAGACCTGCTGTAGAAATAACTGTAATGTCTCAGGTAATGATTGTGATCTCTCACTGGGGTTTGAATTACAGGTGATCAGGCAATAGATGAGAGAGAAAAAATTAGACTGAGTCCTACTACCTTGGATGGTTGCTGGCAGCTGCTTTCCAACATGCACCCCATGTGCTGGGAACTGCTTGGACAGACAGCACTGTCTGGAAAACCATCAGTAAAACCCTTAGCACAAGCTCCTTTACATCACCCATAGCTCTGAAGGGAAAACAGGTTTATACAGAGAGCCAAGAATAATGTATATTGCAGAAGGATGTCGAAAACCATCCCCTTACCTTGTTCAGCAATGCCTTCTCCTATGGTCTTAGGAATGCCAAAGATTGGTGACAATTTGTTCAAGAAGTGGGGTCTCTGGAGAGGAATGGAGATGTTTTACATCCTTTACAGTTGGCACTGAAGTTCAGGAAAAGAACTATCAGAAAAGACTTCCCAAATCAGTGCGCTGATTCCTCTTTAGCCCTCACAGAGCAACCGCAGAGCTCCAGGGCACTGGGGAATGGCTTACATCTCTCAAACAACTGCATCTAATTCAATTGCAAACCTAATTTTCAGCGGAAGCTGTCCAGGTTTCCCCTCACTTATGGGGCTCAGATATGACTGCCATTAATGTGTTATGTTCATGCACATATTTACCCAAACCACCTGTGAGGGACGAGCAAAGTGAGACATCAGAGGAGACGCTGGGCTGCATGGGACGCCCAGCTGCTTCCTCATGGATGAGTTGGCCTGTGACAGAAGCATGAGCTGACAGGAGAGCACAGCACTGGAGATTAATTGCTTCTAATGAGCAGCACTGCAGCCCTCAGAAAAGCATGAACTCAGAACTGCCTTGAAATCACAGCACTTTAACCCTCTGTGGTGTGAGTCCCCTCTCTGGAAGCTTTTGGGCACCACATCCCCATGCCTGAAAGGCAGAGAGGATTTCTGTGGAGGTCTGTTGCCTGCAGCAAAGGGAGAGACAGGATCCCAGCCCAGCTCGCTGAGGACAAACGGCCGCAGCACTGTGCAAAACACCAGTCCCATCACAAGCTCCCAAAACCATCAGGAATTTGTACAAACCTCCCCTTTCAGGACAGCCTGATCCACACACCCTCTTCCCTCAGCACTTGTCCTGCACTGCTGCAGCAGCTCTGCCAGCCAGGGCTGCTCACACACCAGTGTAAACCGAGGGTTTGGACCTTACTAAGGGCATGCTGGATTTACACCTCTGAGAAGGAGCCTGGGCTTGGGTATCTGCCATCTGGAAGAGCTGTATAAAGTGACTCTCTCTCTCTTTCCCCCCATTCTTGTCTTTTCCCTTTCTGTAGCTCCTTCTTTGTCAGTACATCTTTCATAAAAAAAAAAAAAGAAGGAAAAAACAAAACCCAGAAAGAGGGCATTCCCACGTTGGGGCAGCTATCAGGGGTAGCCATGAAAATAGCAGCAAATGCTGTGTAGCTAGGGGGTTAGATCAGGCCAGTGACTCAAAGTCAGCCACCGTTTCTCTTTCAGGCAGGGTTCTCTTTCAGGCAATTTCTGCAGGGTTCATCATGTTTTCCATTAGGTCCATCAGGGCTCATCAGGTCAGTGCACAGAGGCACAGAGACAATTCCTGTGCCACCATCCCATTGGAAAATCTCTTCTAAGCTTCCAGTGAAAGCAGGGAGAGGAGAGAGCACAGCTACATACACGCTGGAGGAAACCTGCAGACCAGCAGTTATCAGATCTATCTGGAGTACTCCCACCTCTAGCGTGTGTGTTCAGGCTGGGCTGGACTGCCCGAGACCTGGCACCCTGTCAGGGGAGAGCCCCGCTGGGATGAAGGCTCTCAGGCGGGGAGGACCAGTCCTCCTGGTGGCTGTTCATGCGGGGACAAAATGGAGGGAGAAAAGCAAACAAGCTGTAAATTTCCACAAAATGAATACTTGTAGTTTCAGGGGGCAGAGGAAGACCCAAGTGACTCGATCATTTGAGTTAACGCAGGGAACTGTTGTAGCTGGGAAAAAAATGGGGAAGAAAAAAGTCAGCCATTGAGCTGTAACAGTTTTGTGGAAAATCACTATGGCTTTCCTGGGCTGTTTTCATTTCAGAACTGACCTACTTTTTAAATGCTAAAGAGATGGGGGTGTTACTGAGCTGCAGAAGAACTGAGCTATCCCAGGCTGAGCAGAATTTGGGGGAAATTTTTCTCATTTAAGTCAACTCGGACTGGGCTTGTTGAGAAACTATAGTGGTGGATCTTGCTTTGTCTTTAGGGATATGGGCAGAGGATCTTTTCTGGAGAGCAGAGCACAAATGGGTGATGACAGGGAGCTGTGTGGAAGGAGACTGGGTGCTGCAGGAGCCACCCAACAGCTGGTTCTTGGGCTGATGTTGGTCACTTAGAGACTGGTGACAACAGAGCCCGCTAAGTAGGGCACTAACCATGGAAAAGAGATCAATTCACTTTGTGACATGAAAAAAAAAATCGTTTGTGCTGTGCTCTTTATTTGGACATGTTCACCTTTCTCTCTGATCAAAGACACAAGGCTAAGAAATGCTTTTCTAGTAACCCTCAAGCTACCACCATTTCAAACAACTTGGCCCAATCCAACAGTTGCTCCATGAATCTTTCCTAACAATTTCAGTCTTGGATAAGAGACTTGGGATTGTTGTTAATGTTTTTCTGAAAACAGGAGGGGAACAATATTTAATCTATATCACTGCTCTGGTGTTGAAGTCATTTGACTCAAAGCTGTAATATATATTTTATACAGTAATGGAATTTTAAATTATTCTTTACTCAAATAAAATTAATTTATAGCTAATATTTTAAAATAGTTAAAGTCCCTTCTCTGGCAATAAAAGCTGCAGATCTTTGACTAAATCAGTTTACAAGTTGGTGTCTTTTTGTGTAAGAAATAGGGGGTCCAGAGCATCCTAAGCTCATCCTTATTTTAAAAGGTGATAGTGAAAACAAAACAGATTATTGCATACTATAAGTTTCCTTAAATAATGTATTTTATCATACAGTCTCTAAGAAAAAAAACAGGAAAACCTTATGTGCAAGAGGAGCTGTGTAACTGAGATTTGCATGTTTTGGTTTGTTTTTTTCCTCCATGTATTACTGATAAAGAATGTGCTTTTAAGAAACTACAGGCTAATGCATGGACATGGGAAAATGCCCTCCTACAGTAAACCAGAAGTCACTCATTAGCAAACTGCTTGAGTGCTACTATAAGGCATTAGTGCAGCTGGCACAGTTCCTGAGAATAGAATTATTCATTGCCATGGTTACCCATGCTAGAAATATTACCCTCTGCAATCATTGTAAACAAAGATCCTTTCACAACGGTGTAAAAATTAGGGCGCTTTAAGCAATTAAAGGAAATCATAAATTGTACAGAAGTTGAAGTTGTGCTTTGTAAGCACTGTAGCTTTTCTAACACTGGAGGGGTTCAAAAACCCTCTGCAAAGATCTGATCTTCTCCCAGCCTAAACCACTTGCAAAGCTCTCGTGTACCATCGAGAGCAGGGTCAAGCCATAGGGGAGGATGGTCCCTGGAACTCATGCAGGCTTGGAGAGAAACAGCAGCCACAAACTGGGCCCGTCGCCTGCACCCATGCTTGAACGGCTGGAGGAGAAGGTACTCCACCTTTGTGCTGTGGAGATGCCCAGTGAGGAGGTGGGCTGGTTCACATGCAGGCAGGCAGCAGGTGAGGGGGAGAAGCAGGACTAAAACACAGGTGTCCTTTGGTCCTGCAAGTGCCTTTTCCACTCAAATACATTTCCTCAGGGCAGACTCAGCTTCCCCAGCTGCCTGCACCTTCTGTCTAGTCTATCAGTAAAGCTACAGGAGTGGTGGCTCTGGCAGAGCACCGGCCAGGAGACGCTCTCATCTGGCCGGGCTTTCTCAGCAAAGTACAAAAACATCTTAAATAAATCATTTGCTCTTCACAGTCGAGAGCGAGGGCTTGTGTGTCCCTTCTCTCCCTGTTGGGACAGCACATGGTTCCAACAGCTCTCCGGGTTCACCAGGCTCTAGGCAGGTACCCACACATGCCTGCTGTGGGGCAAAACATGGTGTGGGGCTGAGCAAGGACAGTCCTGGACCTCAGCATGTTTTTCCAATGTGGTTCTGGAAGTGCTGTGACCTGTGGCACTTCTAGAAAACATCTCTCTTATTCAGGCTGGAGAAGAGAAAGCTCAGGGGGATCTCACAAATGTATGGCTGGAGGGAGGGCGCAAAGAGGATCGAGCCAGAGTCTTCCCAGTGCTGCCCAGTGACAGGACCAGAGGCAAATGGGCACAAACTGAAACACAGGAGGTTCTCTCTGAACATCAGGAAACATTCTCCTACTGTGAGGGTGAGTGAGCACTGGCTCAGGTTGACCAGAGAGGTTGCAGATCCTCCATCCTTGAAGACAGTCAAAAGTCATCTGGACATGGTCCTGGGCAACTGGCTGTCGATCGCCCTGCTTGAACAGGTGGGGATGGAATAGGTTATTTCCAGACATCCCTTCCCACATCAACCCCTCTGCGATTCTGTGTCTCTGTATGGGACAGCCCAAGGAGACCCAAGAGGAGGGGGCTCACCGAGGCATGAGCCACATTCAGACAGATGTGAGCTGGGCTGGGGAGCCCTCAGGACACTGCTCTTGGATTGCACTGAAATAAACCCCACAGCAAAGCCTTATTAAATTAACTAACACATCTCCCATTGAATATATATTCTAATGAGTATAACTTGATGCAGGATGATTTACCAGAAAGCCAGAGCAGCAGCTTTCCCCTAACCAGATGCTGCCCAAGGCAGCTGCTCAATGTCCCAGCCATGGCAGTGCCCAGCTTTCCAATGCTGACCCTTGAAACACAGGAGGAAAATAAACCCAGCCAGGAGCCGGTTAAAAACTACCAGAGCACAAAGCACCATGCGATTTGGAAACAAATGCTTTCTGAATTAGGTTTCCCAGCACCTGCATTTCACCATGCTCCTGCTGCGTGTTGGGCATGAAGGGAAGGCAAGAGGCAGGGTGGCATGGCTCAGCCATCTCTGCCCAGTGCGGGAGGGAAGCTGCGTCAGGTCAGCATCATCCACAGTCCTGGCCTCATGGCTGAAGGCCTGGAGATCCCTTTTGTCTCCCAGACCAATATCCCTAAAAAAATTTGACTTTTTCCTTTGTTAAATGCACAAGTCATGCACAAGTAATGAGGTCATTTCAAACAACCTCATGGCAATATAATACACCTCACCAGGACATTCTCCTTCTCTTACCTTTCTTTCTTTTTGAGTCTGCCCAATTAAAAATTGATTATCCAGCACCTAAAATTTCCCCATCATTTCCCTTACAATTAACAAAGTGGTTCTTTTTTTCTTTCTCTCTTTTAGTCAAGCATAGTGAATGTGTGAAACTCAGGGTCACAGGATATTATTGAAGCAAAGAACCTCAAAAGATTCACTAAAAGTGAATATTTATGCAAGTGGGAATTATTTCCTCTGTGGTAACAAATGATACAAGCAATTTAATCAAAACAGAGAGAAATTGCTACCTGAAGTTACAAAGGTACCTATTCTGCCAAACAGATACTGCATAATTATCCACAGCAGTGTCTTCATGTGTCTTTATAAAATATCTCCTCTGCTGGTACCTGTGGACAGCAATAGACTAGCTTGATCAGATGGGTCACCAGTTCAACCAGTTCCTACATTGCCCTTTTCTGGAGCCATTGCACCACATCACTCTGTACAGCTCAACACCTGGCTCACCAAATTCCAAGGACAGCTGCCTTCTGGCTGCATGGTGGGAGCAATGAATAACTACTGCTGCCATCCCCAGTGGAAAACTGGAAGTGAGGGAGGAAGCAGAACATCCCTTTATGACTGGTATTACTTCCTACTCTGGTGTTTCTTCAGTTAGTTTCAGTGGGGAGTCTGTGGCCCTTAGCAGGTCAAAGCTGTGCAGGAACCTGCAGAAAGGCCAGCTGGTGGCAAGAGCATCTGTAGCCAGGTGTAAGGACAGATACAGCAAGAGGCTCAATATGTTTTAGCCCCCACATCTCTCCTTCTCCTGCCTCTGACAGGGGAAGGATCTCCACTGTGGGGCTTCAGTGGGATACTACACCCCCCTCCCTCTGCTCCATGATGCTGCTGATTCCCCTTGACATTCTTCATCTCCAGCTCTTCAATCCCACAATTGCAGAGCCCCAGGGACACCAGCACCAAGGGATTAGAAGGCAGCCCCACAGTCTGTCTTCAGCCAAATTCTCACTCTGGGAAGTTAACACTGTCATCCCGTGCCAAAAATAGGCATTCTTCTGATTCAGTTTATGGCCCCATGTGCCCCTGGCAAATCTGTGCAGGACGCGGGGAATGAGAGAGAGCTGCTCTTGCACCATGCCCCTACCCACATCTCAAATTGCTTCACAGGCAGTGGGGTAAAATGTGGAGCTTTTAGCCACATGAAACCTTTCTTGTGGAAGGATCACAATCTCCATTTAGAGGTGGAAAATGCAAAGAGGTGGAGTTTTGTGCTGAAAGTCACAGAGGACATGCATGAAAGGATATCACAGCATGACTCCAATTCCCTGCTCTGTTCTCCAGCCATTCTTCTCCTTCCCCAGCCATGTCAAACAGCCCCATAACAGCACCAGGGAGCCTCAAGGAGCTCTGTGGAAAAGCTCTAGGGAGGAAAGAGTAAGTTCAGTGATGCAGAACAAGTCAAGGAAACAAGCAGCCTGCAAATCTCAACAAAGTGGTCCTTACCTCTGCTCGGCAGCTGGGGCAGGGGCTGGCACTGGCACACCAGAGTACTAGCGATCGTCGCTGCATGGGAACACTTCTGCAGCGGGGAGGTCTGAAAAGGCCACGGGAGCTGCAGGTTGGTAACCTCTTGAAGAAGCATTACATCTTGTGCTCCTGCACATCATCTGACTGGAGAAAAACAGATGTGACAAGATAACATTGAAACAAAATCCCAAGAGGGAAAGAGAAATCAGGACACTTGTTAAGAAGCCCGCTGCCATCTGGAAGGCAGGACGAGGCATGCATCTGTGAGAAAGTGGCATCTCTGGGGAAAGCCTGGGTGCCTGCAGCTGGCACAGAGAGATGAAAGGATGGGGACTAGCTGATGGGCCTGCCCTGCCCTGGAAATCAGATCAGAGTGTGAAGGGAGTTGGTTTTCATTTTCACCGGGCTTCAGGGGATGTAGCAGAATCTAAAAAAAATCACCTCACACTGATTGTTGTTCTTGGCAGGAACAGTAACTTTGTGGCCCAAAGGGTTTAACTGAAGATACAAGTGGGGAAATGAGAGCACATTTGGCTCTTGATTTGCTAATAGGAGTCTTTTGTGCTGTTTATTGGTTCAGAGCCATCTCCTAGGTCTTACCCCTTTACTCCTTAGTTGTCATGAAAACAAGTGGTCTTCCTTGACTATGCATTTTGTTTTTCAGAGGTGAGAACCACTATTTTGGGCTTTCACTAAGCTCCCATCATTTGTGCTAAATCTGGGGCATGGAGAGGGAAGAGAAGACCTATGCCATGGTAACAGATGCCTTTGAATTAGTAACTGGTTTTCTAGTAACTGATATTTTCTGTAATTCAGCCCAGTGAACACCAGCTTCACACTGGCCTTCTCTTATGGAAACCAAGTACAAAAGGCTTTTGCTTTTGGTTAGTCATGTAAATCCTCCAATGAAGCCTATTCTAACAGAAGGGTAGAAAAGACTGTGCTATAAATAGTGCAGTGTGTTTGCCTGCGCTGCAGCAGAAATGTAAGGTTTCATAGCTCAGATTGAGGTCCCAGTCATTTCAGAGCCAGGGGCTGACATTTGCCTTTATGCTTGTGCTCTGATGTCTGTTTTGTTTTCCGATACAGTGATTTATTTTAAATCGATCTGAATACGTGTTACATCTTGTGAGATAATTAAGATCTGGCATAGACAAGTTAACTGTGTGGTCTGGGCCAACTGTTTTTTCATAGAACTTGCAGATTTATGGGGTTTTCTATTAGACGTTAGGGGAAAAAAATACAGGCAAACTCAACATTGTGTAGTGACGATAGAAATAAATATCCCAAGCCCCTGAGAAAGCAGCAATAGGCAGCTCTGCAAAGGATGCAAGCACCATTTCTGCAATTGCTGTATTGAGCATTTTTCACTGATTTGAATAAAGCTGTTCAGACCCAGTGGCTGCATAATCAGACCCTAAATGTGGCATGATAGTGGCTGGATATGGTCTAATTGGAAGGATCAAAAGCTTAATTTCTTAACATGGAAAAAGAGACATCTATAAGCAAAAGAGTAGCAGGACTGATTTTTTCACTATAATTGCTGCATTTTTGTACAACTTGTTATCTGTCAGTAAACAAAATCTAGTAGTGCAGAATGTGAAGGGTAGAAACTCAGAGGAAGACAGATGTAGATGTAATACAACCCTACTATAAATATACACTAAGACTAGTCATCTGTCTTTATTTTTCCTTAAGAAATGCTCAGAACAATCAATTTGATTTTTGTTACAATTTTTCTGATCCTTTACATCATTTTAGTAGAACATATGTTTTTTCATATCCACTTTAGATTGTGGCCAGAATCCTCACAGCCATAATCAAGAACAGGTTTTTCACTACTCATATTTACTAAGACACTCTTAGTGCTCTTTATTCAAACCTATTTTGTTGCAAAATTAGTGTTTTCATCTTTACACATGAAAAAGAGCTGGGCAGGAATGGAACAGATTTGCTTTACGTGACATACAGATTTAGCAAAATTTCTGTCCTTATGATACTGTTTGGTCATAGGACTTCTATTTATTTTGCAGTTTGCATGTTGCCCTGCACATTCCCAGCTCCATGCAAGGAGCTCGCCACCTTTTGTTCCCACGCTGCGGTAGCCTACAGCTGAATATGTTCTTGAAGCACCTTGAACCCCATAAGTGCCCTGGAGGCAGCCACCTCCTTGTGAAGCAGGAGAGGACACTGCTGCCTGCAAGGCATCTGGCTGCCCCAGGTTTAGCTGCCTCAGCCTCTCCCATCACCTCCGTGATGCTGCTGCACTTCTATCCAGACAACCTCTGCTCGTTTGGGACCTTCACCCAGAGGATCTTTACTCAAGTCTCCACTCTGCCCAATGGGATCTATGAATTTCAAGTGACATCAACAGAGGAGACTGATGTGGCTGGAGGAAGAGCCTGTCCATGACTCCCACCATGATGCACGGAAGAGCAAACCCAGCCACGCGATGTTTTTGAGCCTGCCCAGTGCAGGCACCTAAGTGATAGTGAAATTTTATCATAAAACTCCAGACCACAAGTCCGGAGCAATATCACAGCCAGGTGCAGCTAATTTTGTGGATCAGACTTTAAAATGTGGTACCTGCAGCCTTCTGTAAATCTGGTCAGAACTGCCTCAAAAGGAAGCGGTGGAAGAGGGACTCGGACCTCCCTGGTCCAGACCAGCACTTTCTAGGAAGGCACAACCCCTTCCTCCCCACTGGTGGCAACCCTTGGCTCTGGGTCATCTCACCTGGGATTCACATGGGAGTGCTGCACAGAGCCACTTTGTGAAGGGTCTTTGCATAAGGACGCAGCATCAGCATGTGTTGTTTGTTAATCTTTGGAATAGCCATGGGGAGTTGTACTTCAACTGCCTCCTTGCACTTGTCTTGTTCTATTTAGAATAGTATCTATGGGACTCCATCTATATCTTTCAAACAAAAATAATTTTTCTTAAGCTGGAAAAAATGCACATATTGGTGAAGGACAGATCTCCCTCATTAGTCAGAAGAAGAGACCTCCGGTTCCCAGGGTGTATCTAAATATCTGATCCAAGTGCTAAGGTCCTTTGCAGAGCAAAAGGAGTAATGTGTTATTAGAGATGAAGCAGGTTAGTCCTCAGCTGCCACAGCAGCATCCATGGCCGCCGAAATAACACTTTCCAGAACCTTTGAGCCTCCTTCCCATCCCCCTCAGGGCACCCCAGAACCTTTGAGCCTCCTTCCCATCCCCCTCAGGGCACCGTGGAATGGTTTTAATTGGAAGCAGATGTGCAACAAGGTAGGTAGGAGCAGGCGTCTGCTCAATGTGAGCTCCTAGTAAATAACTTCTGTATGATCACTTTGAAAGTGAAAAATACCACAATTCAAGGGAAAGGATTTAAAAATGAGGCTACTACTCTCAGTCAGTTGACTGATCCATTAGTCTTGCCAATATTTCTTATCAATTATTAGGAGTCAATAATATTCTCTTCTGTTTCTTGCTTGGTAGATTTGCAAAATGGATGGAGCATTCCTCTTCAGTGAATGGGTCAGAAGGAGATTTCCAGGTCATCACTCCCACTGCAAACCCTTTTCCAGCAAGGTGTCCATGAAAATCATAGAGATGGATTGTCAGGAATGACTGGTCTTGGTTTTAATTAGGAAAGAACTTTTAGCTTAATATTAGAAACTCAGCCTCTTCATCTTGATTTCAAAAAGAATATTTGGGACAAGTCCCCTTGTTTCAGAAGACTTCATTTTTGTCTGTCACAGAGGATCTTCCAGCCTACTGTGGTATGGTTTTATGAAAGGTGTTAACATCTTCATCACACAGGTCTGCAGTTATCAAGATTCATGAGGTTCCTGTCCTTTTGCCCTGCACTTCATTGCAACCTTTTTGCCCCCCAAAACCCAGTAGCTATACTTGGACACAAGCAAGGTAATCACTAGGCAATCTTCTGCAGCAGGGAATAATTTAAACCACAACTCTTTTACTTCCAGATGCAGAAGATAAAATACATGAATGTTCAATAGAGGACGTATGCTGAGAAGGCCTGAATGTAAATTTGCTTTACATTCAGGCATTTATATACAGTGATTTAATTTCCCATTAAATCAATGGGAAAACATTTCTTCAGCCTCATTCCAGCTATTGGAAAGAGGCGTTATGTTTTTGTGAACACAGGATCAATTTATACAGTGTTACCATGTCCTGCTCTTTACTTGTATAATGAGCTTTCTCGTACCTTTTGCTTTGTTGTTCCTTAAAAACTTCTGAGCAGATTTAATTCCAGTTCTTACTCTGTCTGGTTCCATATCTTCCATGGACAAGTATTAACATGGGAGGCTTCCTGAACTGTTAGCAAGGCCGTGCTACTTAGCCAAGTGAAGTAATTAAACCTAAGAATTAAAACTAGACTGATGCAATGGTTTATGCATCTGCTAAATACAGGGAATTTAGAGAAAGTTGCAAACCAGAGGTTCTAATAAATGTCACTTCATAGCCACAGCATTCAAGTCCCAGTTTTAAAGGTGGGAAATGAAGCTTACAGCAGACTGCATTTTCGAGGTGTCACACCAAAACTGCAACTCTTAAGTCGATTTGTACCAAGAGAACCATCTTCCCTCTGCCTTTCTGCCCACAAGAACCAGGAAGCAAAGCTGATTTGAAAAACAGAATGAAACTCAGTCTATTTCCACTAAGTGGTTTAAAATCAAGGGGAAAAGAGGGGGAGAGAACATGCTGATGAAACAGAAGACCAGAAGACCAAAATTCGCTCATTTATTAAAGCCCTCCCCTCAGTAACAAATTTAATCTAATTATTCTATGACGATATTAGCAAAACTGTTAAAGGCATTTCTACATAAAAATGACAGTGCACAGACACCCAAGTATTCCCTTTTATGCTGTTTTGGGGACATAATTCCCTAATGTCTTGCTTCCAAAAGCCTAGTATAGATTGACTCTATCTCTAGCTCTAACATCAAAAAGTAACCTTCACGTTCATCAATGAAAAGTGACAACTGACTTTATTAACTGTATTCATTATAACACATGACAGTGGGAATATTTTTCACTCTAAGATTTTTGAATGGAAAAAAGTGAAAGTGCAGTTAGTCTGAGTTCCTTACATTCATTAGAAGCAAGACTATTGAAACCGTCAACATTTACAATGACATATAAGCAAACACCAGAATCAGTGCCAATAAATACACAGAGTACCAAAATAAATATTTACAGAATTAAAAATATAATAAACACTGATTAGTAAATCCTCATGAACTGACAGGGAAGATAGACATCTATTGCTATCAGTTAGGTTGTAAATACATGAAGAATACAGTGATTTGAGGAGACAGCCACTGAAGTTTGAGAGGTGGAAAAGAGCAGGGTATGTCTAACAGTCTGTTACAAAAACACCCCCGACAGTGTTCTGAGCTTTGACTCAGACAAAGTTGGTGCACACAGACTCACCAGATTATTGGCAAACTGTTTAGATACAAAGAGCAAGGAGTTCTGGCTTTACTTGCTCATGATCTTCAATAGGTCGTATGCTACCTTACTGGAGGTAGCTGACACAAAAAAACACAAGGGAAAATTGTAATTAACAGAGACCTGTCAGCTATAACACATCTTATAGAAACAGATTAAGTGACTTCTAACAGGACACATCTGTCCCTTTCAGCATGTAGGAAACCCCAAGAGCATTGGTTTGTCAGATGCAGTGTGGAGCAGTCCCTGATACGTTTTCCTCAGGCACACCCTGATACTTAAGCAGAGTCGGGCTATGATAAAAGACTGAAGCCATGCTGTGTTTTCTGGACTTACTGAACCTGTATTTTCCACCAACTACATTCATACCTCACCCCCCATTTCAACACGGCCACAAGCCTCAACTCTAGAGCTTTTCTGAGACAGATTCTTCTGACAAACACAGCAAGGAGAATTCAGCTGGGGCCAAATTATGGGATCTTTACACAATCTTAATAACAACCAACACTGCTAATAGATCCACTGCATTCAGAGGGAATAGTGGTGGACTGAGATATTTCCAGCTGCTGCAACCTGTCCCACAAGAGAAGACTTACTTCAATTTTACACAAAGGCAAAAGCTTTAGTCTCACTCCTTCTTTTGAGAAGCAGGATAACATTGCTTTTATTAAACCATGTGCTGCAGAAAGTTATTTGCACTCTACCTGGAACTTGGCAATGCCAGTGCACGGTGTGTCTTACCGTCCCTCCCCACCTGCCCTTGGACTGGAACGGTGCAGCCAGTGCTCACCTCCTTGCTGAGGGCTGGGGTCTTCACATTCACAAATTGAGGACAGAAGAGCAGTGAGATGCCACGGATCAGCGCTAGGCTACAGGGGACTTGTAGAAGGACCCAGATTTTATAGGCATATGTTCAATACTCTTTTTCCACAAGGACCTGAGGTCCAGCCCTTGCTTTCATCCCATCTCCCAGACACCCTATCAACCCTCCCACCGCAGCACAGCACCACCACCCCAGATTTTCCTGCTGCTGTCCAATCTGGAATATACCTCTACATGGGGACACCCCACACCCCTCCACCGGGACTACATGGCTGGGTCAGAGAGCAAACTGTCCCAATGGCAGTGCCCTGCTCCTCCAGTCCACTGGGTACAGGTGAGTTAGGGCAGACCTTCCCCTTTGCTGCTATTAACCAAGAAACATCACCAGATGTGTATGTAGCTTTTACATTTTAAGGTCAGGCTTAATTCAAAGCAGATGTAGCCAATTTTCTTTTATGAGAACATTATGTTCAAAGCTTCCAATGCATTTGCATGAAAAGCCTATGGAAACAACCTGATGCTGAGATAGCAACAGTTTCGATGCAACATCATCCAAAATAATAAAAATCTGCCAAAGTTCTAACCATTCTGTCCCTACGTATCATTCTCCCTAAAACCAGATTTAAGATGTGGCTGTGAAACAATTAAAGGGAGGCATCATTAGTTACTGTATCAAAAAAAGAAGCACAATGACCCAATAAGCAGGGGTTTTAGCGCTCTGAAAAGGATCTGGTCCTGTTTTTTGCCATCACAAGTTAAATTAAGGAAGGCAGTGATTGTGTTAGCTGTACTTTAAACATGCTGAGCACTGGAGTTATGTACAGGAGTGGCTGCTTGTTAAGGTGGAAAAACAATGGAAATGCATGCTCTGCATCCACACCAGTGAAAATACTGCTACAGTAGTATAAAAGACCACGCAATCACCTGGATAATGTACATCTTTTAAAAAAGGGAAGACTTACTTAAGAAATACTTCCTATTTCCCAGGATTAACAGACTGAGGTCCTTCACCAGTTCTTACTGGAGTCAGTGGAAGCTTTGCTACAGCAGAACTGGACCTTGGAAAGAGATTGTCATGTTAGCAAGTGCCAGTTTTCTAACTTTGTGGCCATAGCTGGATTAGCTTCTGTTGCAGAGCATTGCTTGGATGTGATGTTAACATAGGCAAAGCAATCTTTTAGCCATTGCTGCTTCAGCCTAGCAGTTTAAACTCCTTGCTCTGTGAAGTACATAACCTTTTCCTCTTTCCACTACAACTTTGGTTCTATTTATTCAAATATGCACAGAAAGGAAAAAAAAACACGTTTTTTACCAAAGATAATTTGGGCACAGTCTCCATAACAAAGAACTTCTGGGCTTTCCCACAAGAGTGACATGCTTCCTTGCTAAATTTGTAAAATGGTCCACAACAGGATGGTGGAGGGATTTATTCCACTCTATGCAAAATATAACTCAACATCCTCACCTATGTGTATGAGATCACACAGCAGAGATTTCTGCTTTAAATATCTTTGCAACTTGTTCTGAAGGTGAATTATTTTTTTCCAGATCAAGAAGTAGGAGCAAAGACCTCCTGAAGAACACACTTTTCTAGTGCTGGAGGGCTAGTCAAAAATCTCAGTTTCCCAAGCTACTGCAGGATGGCTAAGAAGGAACAAGAGACAGAGAGAAAAAAAAAAGGTGGTCCCAGGCAATAGTACTCACTGTTTTGGATGGAGAAGCCCTCCAAGGCAGGAAAAGTTTTAACAACCTGTTTTTGCTGCAGTAAAGGCCCCCAGGATGTGGCTTGAGTGGTTATAGCTCTTATTCCTTTGCATATAGAAAGTTCTTCCATTTCTCTCTACAAGAAATGGACCTTGGAAACACCAAATCAATGCTGAATGTCCCTAGCCGAGAGTCTCACAAGGAAAACAAGATGTAAGCTAATGATGAGCTAAAAATTTCCTGTGAGTCAGATTAAAAATAAACTGTCCCCTTAACACAAACAGCAAGACAAATTCAGATATGTCCTGCTCACAGTAAATAGCACGTGGACTCATGACAAGGGAATTCCATCATCCCATTCTTCCCATCCCTCTGTGGAAGGGAGGGATTTTCAGTGGGAACCAGTCCCAGGCCACTGAAGACAACTGACAGTGCATTCTCAGCATTGAATCTCAGAAGAGTCAGTTGTTGTGCAATTCTGTCTGGACACGTGGGGTTACGTCATTGCAATGAAAACATAAACAAAGCAAAAGCAAAAGAAAAAAAAAAAAGAAAAACCAAAATAAATAAATAAAAGTAACCTTGCAAAAGCTGTTACATGTAAACACTGCCAAGACTCACTTCTGCAGCATCTTTTGAGTCAGTGCCAATTTGTTTTTCCAAGACAGAAGCCTCAGCCTTTCACATCAATAGCTATGAAAATACATTTTTGGGCCACCTTGCTTAGAGTCCCCCATTAGGGCTGTTAGATAACCATCTGCCTTGTAAGTGGCTATTGTTACTGTGAACTGTCTCTTTCATACCATTATATTGCTGAAAAGCCTTTTCTGATAGTCTATTAGACCAGGCAAAAAAACCCCTTCCAGAATGGCCACGTAGCAGAATCAATGGCTCCCTTTGATCTGCAAGCTCAGTTAGTACTACAAACTTAAGAAACAACTAGGTTTTGCTTTGCTAAGCAAAGCCTGTTAATTTGGCTCATCTGCACTTACAGCAACTTACTGAAAATGCCATCTGTATCAGACAGACATTTTGAAGACTTTGGTGCAATATTCGCTTAGCTTAGATAAATAATTTAGCAAGATTCATTAAAAAATAATCAGTGAATTAATTTTCATAGTGTACATCTATGCATGTAATCTTTAAAATTCAGTCCTCTACCACCCTGAATGGCGGTGAGGATATTCACAGTGGATGAAAAAAGTGCTGGTGATTGATGGAATAAGACTGAACATAGATTTTTCTTATTCTAGTCATAGAAATTCTTCTGAAATCTACTATGTGTTTGAGTCCTATTACTGGCGAGAGCAAAATGCATATGCACTACAAGAAAAATAAGACCCTTTATGCCTGTTGCAGGCCACACATAGTACAGGAAATTTAACTTCCATCGTGACAAAAAAAGTCCACAGAAACATCATTTCATGCTACTAAAAGGAAATCTTTTGTGCTGATATATAGGACAGGAATGTATACCACTGAAATCACTGTAGATAGCTACAAAACACTATGCAACATTTAGAAATATCCTAAGAACATACAAAATTTACCAGTAGTGACCTGAAAGGGCAAAGAGTACATATAACTAAATGCCAAGTCATGATCTATAAAATCCTTTATGAATGACATACAAGCTGATAATTACAAAGCATCATTCAGACCACAAAATAACAAAAAAAAAAGAGAAACATTCTTGAAGCAAATCAAAATGACAACAGCATTGGGAATGTTATCTTTGGGACTCAGAACACCATTTCTACTTTGATACCTACCAAAGCCAAGGAAAATAAATGCTTGAACTGGGTAACATAAATAAGAATGCAAACCATCACAGAATGCCTCAGGACTATTACCTCTGCATGTCTCAGCCTTTAAATCCAGCAAGCCATTTAACTGTTTGTTCTTAGGCATCTCACAGTATTTTACAGGGATCCTTCAGGAATTAAATACAGGTCTAAAGAAAGCCTTTGAACCTCCTTCCAATGATTGTTTCAGGCATTGTGTGGAGTTAGACAAATGTATTTCTATGAAAATTGAAAGCCATAGTAAACATTAAATTTTCTATTACCTTTTGAGATAAAAAGCATAGATGGCTTAAAGACAAAAGTGAGTTTTATAAATACAAAGTTAATTTGAGCATTAAATTGTATTTTTACTCTCACACAACCATTACCCTGAATCAACGTCAGCATGTCACAAAAATACTGACACCCTACTACAAGCTACTTTCCCATTTTCCTTTTAAGGATATGATTGTCCTTAAAATATGTACATAGCAAGCAGCCAAACGAACCACCAACAAATTTGCAAAATGTACTTACACTGGGTATGTGATAGAAAGCTTGAGAGAGCTCCTGGGGAGCACCTGGCCTTGGCAGGCAGCACAGCCGCCCTCCCACCCTGCGCTCGGCTGCCAGCCCCGGGCACCCCGCTCCACACCGGGGATTAGCACCGAGGAGGAAGGAAGCCGCCTGCCAGCATGCAGAGGACGGAGGAAAAATGGGGCAGAAAACAAAGGAGAGAGAAAAATGAAGGAAGCCAAAGCATTTTAATGAGGA
Organism: Pterocles orientalis; assembly: GCA_011057875.1. NCBI lineage: Eukaryota > Metazoa > Chordata > Aves > Pterocliformes > Pteroclidae > Pterocles > Pterocles orientalis. The sequence continues at coordinate 2,041,999 of WKFP01015549.1, read as the reverse complement.
TTCGTGTTAGTCATTAGGTGAGAGGAAGCTAGTCTAGTGTCTACTGGCTTCTCGATACAGACATGCCACAATGCAAACAAAATGCATATGATGAATAATTTGCCACACACAAGTCCTGTAGGGATGGTAGCTGATATCTTCTAGTGGCTATAAAGATGAACCACTCCTACTACCTTTACTCAGTGCTTCCAGTTGGTATGATACTACCCCAAGCTCCCCACATCCTCCCTCCCTCTCAACTTCCAGTACCCTACAGAATCTCTCTGCACAATTAGTCCTTACAACAAAATGGGGAATTATGATTTTTCTGCAGAGTTGTCATGCAAGGAAAGATGTGTCCCTCAGTCAGACAAAACCAAAAGAACAGAAAAAGGACTGTTAGGTTTAGGACTAAGGACCAGGACAATATTCCATGTTCTGTGCATTCATCCTCCTGAGGGTATCTCAGCTTGACCTTTCTAAAATGCACAAGCAGAGTCAGGCCAAATGCAAATCCCTTTCTCAGGCAAAGGAAATGACCGCCAGTGTGTTTGGAGACAGATCTACAGCACATCCCCTCAGCCAGTGCGTGGGAGCATGCACGCATGGCTGCGTTCACATGAGTGCAGATGTGCACGCGTGTGCGCCTTCACCAGGTGCACGTACCCTAGGAGGAGGTGCGTTCTGACTACACATGCATATGTACAACACGTCTGTGTGAGTAGGCATGTACAAAACCACACACATATATGTTAGAAAGAAAACATATAAAATAATCTTTTTTGAAGTGTATTAAGGTTCTTATTCAAACCATGAAAACAGGGACTGATTAGGAAAACTACAATTTCTCTCCCTGCTCACTGGGGCGTTGCAGTTTGGTATGAAATCCTGCAGTAATTTCAGAACTAGATGCCAATTTCACCCTTGTGACTATAAGGTCATTTTCCCAGTGAATCATGCATATACATATATACAATTCTTATTATGGTATTTCCTGGCTTTTTATGGTTTATCTATAACCTTAATATTCTTCAAATGTATATTCTGTATATTTATTTTCCTTTTTTTCTTTCAATTTAAGAGACAATAAAACCAACTGCTATGTAAGATCAGACCCATTAGCTTCCATGATGTGAATTTAGGATTCTTTGTATAATATAGACATGTATATTTGTAAAATGTATATTATTTTTTCAGATACACTGGAGCATATATTTTATATTAACTATGGTCTGATGATTAAATACTTATATCAAAATATTTTGTAAATACATAACATTTACCTTTAGACTTTTTTGTTTTTAGGAGCTTTTTCAGTGTATCATAAAAATATGTCCTCAGGCACATTAAAACCCTATTAAATTTCTTTGAAATGTTGTCAATGCCCATGTACAGTAGCCACTAGTCAAAAATGTCCTGGCCATTAATACATTTCTCATAAGATCCAAGCTCATCAGACCACTTTATATACTACTAGCTTACCATATTTCTTTTTCTCTCTTGAAGTAAAATTATTTTGACATTATTAAGCATGAAAATAAAAAGCAACAAGAACCCAAACTTTCTTTAAATAGTCAAAAACTAATTTTATGTATTTCAAAAAATAATAATTAAAAAACACCTTTCTTTCCTGGGTTCCTTCAGCCCAGAGCAACTTTGTCTAAACCCCTGAAAATAGAGGTTTGCAGCGGCAATGCTGTCAGAACCTCGGCTCTGACCCATGGAATGTGCCACTGGAATAAAATCAGCACTTCAGACTTACTTATCTGGGGATGCAAGAGCCCATATAAAACAGAGTTTTGCTCTAATTTAAGGTACTTAAACAAAGTTCTATAATTTTAGAACTGTAAAATTATCTACCTATAAAAACTAACTCTTGCTTAAACTCTAGGTAATACAGACAGGTGGGGTTTTTTTTATAAAAAATCTGTAGCATTGAGTAAATCTGCTAAAATATGTACATATTTACACATGTCGAGTAAGTTATTGTATAAATGTGAACAGTGTATATATATTGGCATTTAGTAAAATGTCTCCCTGAACCTGATTGTATGCGTTATTGGACAAGTATTGATGTAAACATCTGAACCTAGGTCAGGTGTCTCTGTTACCCATCTACATTAGACCAGATCAAAACCAACCAGACAGACAGACAAAAATATGCTTTCCTGTTAGACAAGTCCACCTAACTCCTTAGTTAGCCACTGCACACAAGTCAGTCAAGTCTGCCGCTGAGCAGTGCTCTTGTTCCTACAGCAGGTAAAATACCTGTTAGGTCAGTTGTTTTTTGCTTGGCATTTTTTCCAACATCTGGGAGAGCAAACACCATTTTCAGAGCCAGGCACCCACCTTCCACTCCTCCCCCAGAAATTATTAAAAGATAATTGTATCGGAGAACCTCTTGTGTCGCTCCTTTTGTAAATCTGTTCCCTTGAAGAACTCGTGGCACTGCTTTGCATGAGGAAGAATGCTCATTTAGGTTCATAATCCAAGTCCTGCTTCCAAAAAGGCATATAAAATGAACCTTCCCAGTGTTTAGTGCTGCAGAAAAAAGATACAAATGTAAAAAAAGTGCTTTAAAAGAAGTTGACTTTTTCTATTCAGCCATACAGCCTGGTAAGAAGGGATTCAGAAGTGCAGACCTATGGAGTTCAGTGAAATAAGCCTTTCAGGTGCCTTTCTTCAGGTGATGCAAAACTAATTCACAATCCATGATCTCCTACACAGACTTTCACACACCAACCCTTCTGTCCATCTTTGCCTCCACCTCTTATTCAACTACTTCTTGGCACTGTCCTGGTACGTGGCAGCTTTCACTGTTGTCCCTGCTAAGCCCCTGTTACTGACCCGGCGTACCAGTACTTTAGAGACAGGGATTTTTGTTCTGTGCATCTCACTTTTGGCCAGGTGATGATGTGCAACGTGATGGCTGTTACTGGTGTCTGCTCCATGGCTGGCAGGATGCGACGAAAGGTGTTTAATGCTGATGGGTATCTTGGAGTCCTTCACTGTGCTTGAGGGTGTTTTCAGCGAGCACGTGGTCGTTATTGGAGACACGGGCTTGGAGCGTGGTATGCGGGTGACCTCTTCGTCTGTAGGGCCCACAGGTGGGTTCTCATCTGGCTCGGCATAGAGGTCGTAGAGAGCATCCCCACTGTAGCTGTCCCTGGGAAGGGTCTCCTTCTGGATGCTTGTGGAACCATCTTCTTCGGGACCAGGGGTGGTGGAGTCCCAGTAGCCCTCATCGCTGTTTGGGATGCCTTCATGCTGCTCCTTCTCTCTGCTCTTCTGCTCCTCTTTGTGGTTAAGGTGAATGGGGATCTGGTGGAGGCCACCACGTTTTGCTGCTGCCCTGTTCTGGGCCCCCTCAGTACCTCGGTTCTCCTTCAACCCTGCGGGCTTCTTCGTCCCTCCTCCACCTCCTCCTGTTTCTGTCTGGGTTTCATCTGTCTGCGACAGCATATCCCAGAACTCCTGCAGGTAGGTGTCATCCACCTGGTCTGGGCTGGCCATCTCCTCCCCTCCTCCCTGGTAGGCCACCATGGTGGGGTGCTTCTTGGAGGAACCCAGCTTGCTGGCCCCGGGGGTGCTCTTCTCACAGCCACCACTCCCGCCGCCCACATCTTCCTCATGGTCCGCAATAATATCTCCGCAGCCTGTAAGAGAGTCAAAGCTTTTCAGTGAAGTCACGTCAGCAAACATCAAACAAATACGATCAATCGATTGTTCTGAGGGTGGATCAACAGAGGAAGGGTCAGGGGCAGCTGCCGTCTCTTGACCGCTATCACAGTGAGGTTCAACAGGGGGGATAGTCGTTATTGGAATGTCACCTGTTATGGCCGCATCCTTCGCAGTCCCAACCTCTCGGGTGCCCGGGTCCGGCGGCTCTTGGCTGAGCTCCTCAGGTTGCCTTCCCACGGTGGCAGGAGCCTCCCTGGGCAGGGGGCTGCTGGCCCGCGATCCCCCACCTGCCGCTTCGGGCTCCTGGGCCGAGGCGTGCGCCTCATCACTGCGCTTCTCTTCCGTATATTCCGGCCCGATGTCTCCTGCGCCGTTCGGAGTTTCAGACAAAGGTTTTGGCGTCTCCTCTTTGATGCACTCCAGGCTGGCAGTCAAAGACCCCGGCATAATAAGACCGGGCTGGATCTCCGAGCTTTCCCCTCTCTCCTCCTTGCCATTTTTGTCCTTTTTATGCCACCGCATGCTGCTGAAGATCCCTTTCAGCCCCTTCTTTTGTCTGCCGCCAGCCCGCTGATCCGCGCCCTCCGCCTTGCCGCTCTCGGGCCTGCCGTTCTTCCTCAGCAGCGAGAAGAAGCTGTGCGACTTGGCCACCGCGCTGCCGGGGGACAGCCCGAGGCTGCCGCCCGGCCGCCCCTGTGCCTCCCCGCCCGCCGGGTCCCCGCCGCCGCCGCCCGGTTCCTCCTTCTTGCAGCTCTCCAGCACGGCGTCGGCCAAGCCGTCGTGCGTCCGGCTCCGCACCATCCCAGCTTGGCCGGCGCCCTTCCCCTCCCCGCCTTTGCTCCTCACCCCGAAGATGCTCGGCATGGTGCCCCCGGATTTCCTCCTCCGGAACAGTTTGAAGGCCGTTTTGTTAATCCTCCCCGACGGCTGCTCGGCGGCCGGAGGCTCGGCACAGTCGCACTGTGAGTCCATGTCTGCCACTGCCGCTGCCGCCGCCGCCGCGGCCTCCCCTCCGCCGCCGCCGCCGCCCCGGTGCCCGGTGCGATCTCTCACTGACAGCCCCGCCGCCGCCGCCCGCCCGTCTCCATGGCAACCCGGAGGGTGGAGGCGGGCGGGGGGATAATCCGCTTTTCCTCCGCCGCGGGCCTGCGCCAGGCCGCCGTCGCCCACTCCGGATCAACCTGAGCGGCCGCCGCTCCGCCGGCAGCGCCCCTGCCTCCACCCCTCCCCAAAAGCGCTTATATAACTTAACCCCTTTCCTCCTGCCGCCGCTGCCGCCGCGCTGCCTGCCGCACGGCGCCGGGGGAGGCCCTCCCGCCTCGGGGACGAGGGTGACGGCGTCCCGACACCCGCGAGCGTCCCCGCGGGGGTCCGGCGGCCGTGGCGGCAGAGGGCCCGCTCCCCTCGGGGGGCTGCAGCCGAACCCGGAGCCCCGCTGCTTCACGACGCCGCTTCTTCCCTTCTCCCCCCAAAACCGGGCCGTCGGGTGCCCTGGGAGGTGCCGCGGCCCCGCACGGGGGCACCGGGCGGGCAGAGCTCGGGTTTTATTTACACGGAGCGTTTTGCACCGCTTCTGTGTCCTCCCGGCACGGTCACACGGCTCTTTAGACCACGGACATGGAGTGCCCAAAGCCACGCGATGTGAAGGGCAGCGAAGCACCAGGAGCGCCGAGAGAACGCGGGGGGGGGGAAGGGACACACACAGTCTGCAGGTGACAGTGCACCACACGGCAGGGGTAGATGGGACACCCAGCCCGAACCTGGGAGGTGCACACCCCCGGGAACAGAAGCGAAGGATGCCGACATCGCCCCGGCTCTTGCTTCCCCCGTTGCACCTCACGGGGACGACTTGCAGCGTCCCCATGTCCCTGTTTCTCCCCAGTGCCCGAGGCCACACGTCCCCAACTGCCGGCGACTAGAGAGGAGCAGTGGCAGAAGCTGGGACTCAGCGAAGCCCTCAGTCCACTCACCTCCCCTGCCAGGGAGGGGGAGCACGGTGGTGGCCCCCACACAAGCCTTTCCCCAGAACCCCCATTCACTGCACACCGTCGTGGCCCCCAAATCACGCCCATGGTGTGCTGCTGACGAGGATGATGGCCAGCAGCACAGTCATGTCAGGGTGGCTGGAGGCACCATTGTCACAAACCCCCTCACTGGCTGCAAATCTATCCCAGATGCAAAGTGGAATGGAATGGAATGGAATGGAATGGAATGGAATAGAATAGAATAGAATAGAATAGAATAGAATAGAATAGAATAGAATATTTCACTTGGAAGGGACGTACAGTGATATGATCTAGTCCAACTGCCTGACCACTTCAGGGCTGAACAAAAGTTAAAGCATGTTATTAAGAGCATAGTCCAAATGCCTCTTAAACACTGACAGACTTTGGGCATCAACCACCTCCTTTAGAACCTTGGAAGTTCCAGTGTTTGATCGCTCTTGATGAAGAAATGCTTCCTCATGTCCAGTCTAAACCTCCCCTGGAGCAGCTTTGAACCATTCCCAAACGTCCTACCACTGGACCCCAGGAGAAGAGCTTAGCACCTCCCTCTCGGCTTCCCCTCCTCCAGAAGCTGTGGAGAGCAATGAGGTTTCTCCTCAGCCTCCTTTTTCTCCAAACTGGACAAACCTGGACAAATTAACCCACCCTGAGCTCCAGACTCACTAGAAAACACCTCTACCTTGGCTCTCTCTTGAGGCTGGGTTATTTTGGTCTGGGGGCAGTGCTCTGTGCCATGGCTGCAAAGCAGACCTGCTTTCAAGCGGAGCGGTAATAATGCACGTGCCCCAGCTGCCCAACTGCAATACAGCACTAATCTGGGCTCCTTAAAACAGAAACACTAGTCTGGGTTTTAGCTCTAAATGCAAGTGAGAACCACTAAAGAGAAGCCGTATGTGGGCCCTCTGGCTTGGGGCTAGGCTCTGCTCCCTTTGAAGTCAGTAAAAGGTTTTGCCATTGACTTCACTGGTTGGAAGAGTGAGTTGTGGGGTTTTTTAAACATCATTAGACATTCATTGCACTCTCCCAAGAGAGTGGGTTGAATTATCTGTTGTGAATAATTTATCCAGTGAATTTAGTCCTTTTTCTGTTCATGTATAAAAAGTGCCATGTGCGTTCATAATTACAAGCGTTCAATAAGAGCAATACGAACACATCATTCAACTTACAGGTCTCCCCTGCCTTCTGCAAGAGACAGAGGAAAGGACAGATGGTACAGAAGCCAAGATTTTGGCTGGAGGAGAAGGAATGAGTTACATTTTACAGAGTGCACTTCATAAACATGTCCAGCACCCAGAAGCCATGGAGGTCAGAGCAGAACCTCCACCCAGAGGCCTAAGTTGCTCACCTTGGCTCTGCCTACATCTATTGTCCCATGTCACGAGTTCCCCCATCACTTGGTAGTATTTCTGCTCTTTAGGCAGATGAAGGAAACTTGACAAAGAAGAGAAAATACCAAATGCTCTTGTGCAAATGCAAATACACAGAGCCAGGCATCCTTTGGAAATTTGAAAGGACGAAACCTGGTCATGTATCTCGGGAAAAAGTGGGCAAAACAGCTAATAAGTAAGACTTGGGCACGTGGCTGAACCTACCAACTTACTTTCATACTAGTGCTTTGCTGCATTTCACCAATCCCTTATATTTCACCAATTCTTCATAGAAGCATTGAGTCCAAAGGAAGAAGATACAGAGACACAAAAAGCAGATGGCAGATGACTTAATGCTTCACAGCTGTATGGAACAGACAAGTTATTGTGCCCTCTTTCTTTTTGTGTGAATATCTGCAGCCATGACAGAAAGGGTGGATTTCAGCTTGTTTTTCAGTCAACTTAAAATCCAAGTGTTAATGGAGGAAAGTGACTTGAGGTCAACCTGAAATTACTACTTTAGAAATGTTTTGACAGATTGAATTTTTTTTCTACACATTTGTTTTCAGTCCTTTTTGCACATTTAAAAATATGATTTAAATAACCTTGAAGTGCTTCTGGAAATGTATAGTCATTCTAAAATGAAATATTAAAGCATAGAATTTTGAAAGTGACAAATGGAACACTCCCATTTTTTTTCTTTTTTTTGTTATTTTATTGTTTTGTTTTAACCTGAAGACATCTATGGATTCACTGTGTACTCATCACGTGCTTTGGTCAACCTGCCCTTGCAGGACTCAACAGGAAAAGCTTTGGACAAAACATTCACCAACTTCTAACTGAAGAAGGGTAGTGCTGAACAGTGGTTATAGTCATATAGTCATGCAAAATGACTCTACATCTAGGGATGTTTGGACACCTGAGTGCTGTGCAATCAAGGAGGTTGGGAGAAAATGTTCTCTGCCACATCTGTTGTGCCCGTATCCTCATGTGCAATGGGAACTTCACACAGAGGGTTGAGTGGTGTTCCCTTGCCCTTTTGGTTCCCCCTGTGTTCATCTGGGATTTTCCCTGGAAGCAAATGGCATATTGTCATTTCTGCAAAACCATAAAGGGATACAGGATTGGCTGTGTGAATGGTCTTCAAGGTGAGCGAGGGTGGTTTCTGGAAAAGGATGGTGAGGAGCTGGATGAAATGGAGCCAGAGGCATTTTGTTCCATGTGGTCTTTTTTTATTCTTTCTGGTTTTACATTCTAAGAAGCTTGCACAAAGCCTGCATAAGCAATACCTGCTGCTTACTGTTTTTCTCGGAGGTTTAAAACTCCATCCCCTGAATTACGGTAGAGATTTCTTTGTGGCTTCCCTTCGTCTCTGTAGGTCTGAAATGGAAGTCTGCATCTGACAGTGAAAAATGTCATAACTTTATCTTCCTGGCAAGGGGGAAACCAGAGTGACAGACACCTTTCAAAGTGAAAACAAGCGAGGAGCTGTAATTTAAAAGCACAGTCAGCTGGGAGCTCCTGATGACCTGCAGGCAAGGGGCAGCTGAGTAGCTGTGGTGGGAGAGCTGTTTCTACCCCATCTCCCCTGACCTGTCTTAGCCTGAGGGGCATCTGACACAGTGGAAGAGAGCCCATACAGAGCCCGTGCCGAGCCCACGCCAAGCTGCATGGCACAGCCACACCAGTGGGTTTATTCCAGCTGAAGGGGATAATGAAAAGGGTCTGTGAAAAAAAATGGTTTTGAAAGTGGATTTTTTTTCATTTTTAGAATGAATATGAATCATAGACTCACAGAATGGTTTGGGTTGGAAGGGACCTCAAAGATTATCTCATTCCAACCCCCTGCCATGGACAGGGACACCCTCCACTAGACCAGGTTGCTCAAAGCCTCATCCAGACTGGCCTTGAACACCTCCAGGGATGGGGCATCCACAGTTTCTCTGGGCAGCCTATTCCAGTGACTCACCACCCTCACAGTAAAGAATTTCTTGTGAAGAAAAACAGCCAAGAAACACTATATGACAACATTATTCAGAAAAGGTCATTGAAAAACATTTATAGGTGTACACTTTCTTAGAGAAAGTAAAGACTTTGAGGTGAAAGCTATCCTCTCCTTGTTCCCTGGACATACCCCAGGGCTTTTTTTGCGCTGCTTGCTGAAGGTTACTGTCACAGACTGCTGGTGTGGCTCCCAGCCCTGGCTCCAGCCCTGACCTGTGCTGTGAGCCTCAGGAAGCCACTGCTTTGCTTCATTTCAGCCAAGGTGCCTTCTCCAGTGACCCAGAGGTACCACAGTCCTGTCCCAGCCTCCCTCCCTACAGAGTGCTGGAGCCATGGGAGCACCCTGCAGCTGGAGCCATCAGGTGAAACAGCAGCAGCAATAATTGCAAACCAGCCAGCAGAGCCTCACCCCGCTTCTCCCCAGTGGCTGCACCAGGCAGACGCTCTCAGTTCCCCCAGAGACTGCAGTATATGGCACAGAACGAATACTGAATAAAAATTCTAGGATTCACCAAGTATGAATTTGTGACTCAAGTGACAGCCAGCAAACCATCTTGTCCCTCATTTTGACAGAAGCCCCAGAGTTTTTTGGTGTTGCAAGGCTGCCTTACATGCTGAACAGGAGCACTGAGCACAGGGTGACAGGACAGAGGTGTCTGAAAATCTCTTCAGAAATTTTTCACTTCATGCTTCATTTCTAAGTAGCTGCAGTGACTCGGGAGAGTTAGGAGCAGCCCTCTCAACATAGTACCTGGGATATGCTCAGTTTTAAGCCAGTTTACCCATTTTCTGCTGAAGTTCTTTACTTTTTTTTTTTGTTAGTATTCTGTACAGCTATGTTTCTACAATCACATATCCTATAGTGTATCTATAATTCATGGCACTCAAAGATGCTACATCAATTTAAAACTAGCAGATCTTCCTAATGATAAGCAGTGAATCTAAATTGCAGAAAGTGAGTTGCAAGACTTTGGCTGGAATGGTGCCTGCATCTAGACCCCAGCTGGTGATGGGAGAAAGTCAGCAGGCTTTTAAAGAGCCATTGATAATTACCATGCCAGGGTCTAGAATTTAAGGATGAGTACAGGGAAGCCCAGAGCAATAACAGGCTCACAGGGAACACAAGCTCACTGCCTGAAAAGTTACTTCCAACACTGCAGTTTCTTCTGACGTGGTTAGATGTGCTACTGCACAGATAAACTCTTCAATGCATTACAGTATCAGCAAATGGAAGAGATGCTCTTTGCTGGATTACAAAATCAATGGGCTCATTAAGGAAGACATAAGTAATGTCAGATCTCTGCTGATACCTTAAGATCTGCTTAGAGAACCACTGGGACTAAAAAAAGGGAAGAGCTAAAAGCAGCACAAAAACATTTCAGAAAAAGAAATAGGGGATTAAAGACTCCCTCTTATTTTCCATATGAGCCTTCCTTCTGTAACACACATCAGTGGGAAGTGTCGCCTTGCACAGGCACAAGGGAAAAGCATCTGGATTTCTAACATTTGCCACTTGCTTGCATTTGCCTCCCAACAGATCCGTGTCCTCTAATATTGCATATTTCCTTCTCCCCTCTCCAGCCCATGTGGCAGCAGCTAGGACCTCCCTGGGGCTATTTGCTTTGGTACTCCTCCCTCCATTTTCCCAGGTCAGACCATTTTCCACCTCCTTTTCTGCAAACCAAGCTCTCCCTAGCTGCAGAGGCATAAAGAACATGTATGTGCAGTTCGGCATGTCCAGAGCCTGGCTGACCCTCACTCTTAGGCAGCTCAAACTTGGGGATGTCTTAGGGAAAAGGTTCTTAAAGGAATCTAAAAAATGTGATATATGGAAGGAAGAATAAAGAGTGGCAAGTAGAAGATGGGTGTGTTTCCTACACTCTGTCAGACTGCCATCTCCACAGGCTTCATGCTCACCAGAAACTGCCCGATTAAAACATGAAAAACTGTCAGTGGGAAAATCTGATATCAGTGCAACGTACAGATAGACAAAATCATAATGACTGGGAGATGTTTTGTTGAGTGAAGAGCTGCAGTACTGGGAATTGTACAGTGAACAGAACAAGACCTGTTTTTCAAAATAAAGACCTGGACTCTATTTTCAGAAAATTATGGCTGAACCCCACAAATTTGTAGAATTTGGAAGTGCCCGCTGCAGAACTGTGCAATTTAAGTAACCCAAATGTCCTCTAAATCTCCAAGAAATGACACCAAACGAGAGCTGAGGTACAGATTCTTAAACAGGTAGATGATTGTGCCCTTTTGCAGCATACATGTGCAGGAAAGGAAAAACAGCTGCTGACTTTTCACATATTTGAACACTGGTCCAGTCCAGATAAAATGGGAAGGAGTCCCATTTCATAAACCTGGAAGACCGTGTATTAGACCAGAGACCTGCTAGTGAGGACTTAGCAAGGAGGAGTACTTCTTGTTCTCACCAATAATATCCTTGCAGCAAAAGCCAATGACACCTTTACATGTGAAAGCAGTCCTCCAGCCACTGTGAGATTTTCTTTTATTACTGTCACTCAGCCTTAGCATCCCTCCAAGTGCAATTTTGTAGAAAAAAAAAGTTCAGCAAGAAATGATGTTCAGGTTGAGCAAACCAATCATGGGATTTCTGAATTCAAGTAAACAATCCGACTTGAGAAAGGATGAAGTTACAGTATTTCTTTCAAGATTTTTGTAGGGCTTTTTTTGTTGTTTAAACAACTTTTCTGTATAAATGGTTTGTTTTGCTGTTTTAAAGAGCAAAATAGAAAAATAACAGTAGCCCTCCCAAACTGAAGCAAAACACACGTTCAACCCAAAAGAAAATTATTGAATGTTTTCTAGTTCAGCCAACAGACTGAAAAAATTGATTGGCTGCAAACGATCTCTGTGTTATCCAGCAGTTCTCCTTAACGCAAAACAAAAGGATTACAGAGAAATAAGGAAGCAACGGAGAAACCGAAAGAGGGAAAATATCTGTAATTTGTCTTAGAGCTAAATACAAATTAAAAATGCAGGCAGTGCATGTAGTCCCCCAAGGGAAAGATTTACTTCTAATTAATAATATGTTGGTGTCCTAGCCCTCTCCATCAAAAAACCCCAAACCTCTAGATTAATCCTGCTGTAACATTGTAGCTAGCAACCCTCAGAATTAACTCAACCCAATCCCAGATTTACTTGCACTATAATTACTGGAAATGTGGGCAGTTTATTTTCTTCCATATACTGAACTGATAAGAGAAATGTTAAAAAAAAAATCACTTTCTTCGTTGGATGTTTGCAATATTCCAGACATAATAAAAAATAATGTTTTTATTTCTAATTGTGCTAGTTAAATTTTTCTACCTCAAAAATAAATGAAAATAAAATCCTGGCTGTGTAATCCCAACAGAACTGACAGACAATAGTACCACAGAAGGGACAGGTCTTCCCCACTACCTTTAATTAAAAGCCCAAACGAGTGTAAGCAGATTAGGGGGACAATGGGGAATACTGGGTCAGAATGTGTTTTTCAAACAGTTGAGAATGTTTTTTGAGCGTGAGGTCATTTTTACTGAGAGATAAGCATTCAAAAGCTTTCATTGCATTGGGGATGCTTCAGTTTTTTCCTTACCCTTGAACTATCTTAGACCTTTCCGTTAACTTCAGCAGAAATACTTCTGATTAGTGTTAGTGGATGTAAAAGTCAGAATCAGGCCCTTAAATTAAAGATTCAGCCTCCCTAAATAGGTTACCTACATAGATGTGGTCATATTACTTGTGCTTTTTTTGAAAATAAGAAATACTTCTCCAATTCACCAGCAAGGCTATTGCCAGATTCAGCTGCTGCAGATTAAAAAAAAAAAAAAAAAAAAAAAAAAAAAAAAAGTCCTTTAATTACAATTACTGGTAGATACATTATTAGTTTGGTTTCAGGAGTGCTCTCTTTCACTTTCCTTCTTTCCACTCATTTCTCTGTGTATAAAGCAACCAGCCCACGGGCAGAACATCAGCCAGAGCAGTTGGGTGCCAGCTCTGTGGTAGCACATGGAAGTCTTTGGGCTCAGGTGAAATGACACAGAGGCCAAATGTGAAAGAGGAAAAAGAAACCTGAGCGTGTGTGAAACACATCAGCTGCGAGGGAATTACTGAAAAACTTTGGGACTAGATCTGGGCCTTGGAACATGGTGGGAGAGGCTAAATAATTGTGCTTTTTATTATGACAACTGTCCAAAACTAACGACAAAATTCACTGTCAGGATTATTTTCAGGAGCCCCAAAACTGCAACTACTCCTATACGAGCTGCCCTTAAGCAGATAGACACTATATATTTTGTATTTGAAATAGGGCATGTCTCAGCAGCTTCCAAAAGTTTTGGGTTGCATATACCTTACAAAACCAGGACATGTCTTGCAAACCTGTAGGAACAACTGGTTTCATTCTGTTTCAAACCAAAGGGTAAGTTTATCCTCCCCGTGCTTTAACCAGCTGCAGAGTTAACAGGTGTATCTCAGCTAGCTAGCTTAAATCACCTTTCTCTAATGTGGCAAAAGACGGGCATTCTTAGGGTGCAGTTTATTTAACCTGTTTTACATGTCATCTTAAGGGTGGATGAGGTAAATCTTATCCTAAAAGCTCTGAGCCCAAGTTAAATGTTCAGTTAATTTTGCTCAAATCAGCCCCTCTCCAAATATTCCATAATTTGTGGATTTTAAGTTATTTCCTCCCTTTCCCAAAAATATCAGCCAACATTTTTCAGTTTTCAGTTTGAGGGAAAACATTGTTACACAGAAACAAAGCATTTTCCATCATCTGTAATGCAAGCATGTGCATAGCTCAATGTATGTGCACTTGGTGATGCCTATTTCTTGCACCAGGGGAGCTAAGAAAATGGTTGGGAGTTTGCAGGACTGAGGCTCTGCTCAAAGCTACACCATGGGAAAGGCTTGGTGCAGCCTGGATCTTGCTTGTATCAGTCTCTCAGTTTCTAAAAAAATTTGACTCCACTTGTTCTTTCTAAAAATGATGCCTTGACACACATCAGTGAACTTGTTATTTGGAGGCAGTCATAGGGACTCTGGTAGCTTGTAGAGAAGTGCACGATTCATTTCCCACATAGCACCTTCACTGATCTCTTTTTAATATTGGTCTTTGACACCCTGCTCTTGCTAAAGAGCGTTGTGGTGTACAAGCAATACAAATAACACCAGAGGTTTTTTCCAAAGGGCTATTTTTGACAAGAGCAGTTGCTCTGACAGCAGATCACTCGATCAATTCTAACTGAATGTCAGCTAAAGGACAGCTTTTCAGTTTTCTCCTTTTCCTTTTTTTTCATCACTAAGAAAAAACGAAGCAGTGGGTGTTGATTTATGACAGTTTTACTAAAATATCTAAAGAGTACAGTTCAGTTTAAGAATAGATTAGTACCAAGGGGAATGGTCACTGAGGCTTCCACTCCTACTTTTGTTCTTGCTCGGACAGAACAGGTTTCCAGAGAAGCACCATTTCCACAAGGAGCATGGGAGAAATATAGGATTAAACCCTTTGAGTTGACTGGTAGGGCACCCTGGATGCAGAACAAGCATCCCCTAGTCCCTTGGGACCTGGGGGGCTCTTCTTGGTGGTGCTTCTACACACAGTAGCTGAATTTGGCATCTACCAAGGACAACTGCAAAACTCCTGCCAGGCTCCACCAAGCTGGATCGGGGCCAGGGGCAAGCAAACTGGAAACCAGCAGCACAGGTTTGCCTCGTGTCACTGGCTGGTTGGGGAAAGCCCATTTCTCTGGACTCCTGGCCAGGGTATATCATCTCCTGCTTCCAGCAAAACCCAATGGGAAAACCATGTGCCAATCCAAAAGTTGTCATACGTATCAAATAGGACAGTCAAGATCATCCACTCCTTTTTGTGGAGTTTTTCCATGGAGCTTCACAAAAATAGGCTGACAGGTGGTTGCAGAGCTTTGCCTGAACTCATAGATTACCAGGCCAGAAGGAATCATCCTGTGACTGTCAGATCTGCAGTCCTGGAAGATACAAGCTGGAAAAAATGACCTGATTTTTTTCAAAAGCACGTGCTTATGGCCAGTCTCTCTTTTTACTTGCTCACTTCATGATACACGTGCACACACATGTGTACATATCAAAGCACATAGAAGTCCTAAAGTATTTTTTTTCAGAGAAGTTCTCCTCCTTTTCACACTCTGGTCTTACTTAAACGTGCCTAAGAGTCTACTCACTCTCAAATTAACCCTCTATATTAGTTTTTTGAAGTGCAATTGTATCTGTGAAATTGTAAAGGGGATAAACAGACAATAAACTGCATCCTTCACTAACACTTATCCCAGATCAATTGATAATCCCTTGTCAGGCTGATTGCTGTCAAAACCAGGACAAGCGAAGGCATTTTTCATTCCCACCACTGCAGCTGTTGTCTTTTTCTGTTAGCCCAATTAAGCAAAGCGAAAAGGAGTAGCATCGTATCAGAGCCAGTTTGCCATAGGATATAAATTGTCGTCTTGTATTTGTCCATAGCCAACACTGCAAGAATAACAAAGCGATGCCATAAAACTCAACCACTGTGCTGAAAACACAAAGGAACCATTTTTTCCCCTCCAACTCAACATGGCATCCAGCCATGATGCCCCATGACAGGCGCCAGCCCGCCCTCAGCCCAGCGGATGGCAGGGCTGTGCACAGCCACCCCATGTCGCCCGCGGCCCGCCCCTTGACTGACTGCAGTGCCCGGGGACAGGGTTCAGCCTGAGCCCAGCAGAATCAGATTCCTTCCCCCTATCCCTCCAGAGCTGAGGGGTTTTGCAGGGTGCTGTCATGAAAGCTGTTTTCCCTCCTCCACCTCTCCTCCACGCTCGGCAGGAGAGACCCCTACACCTTTCAGCTTGGAAACAAGAGGGAATCAGTAATTTTCTCTGGCACCATTAGCCAAAGCCCTTCTGAAAATGAGCTGTCACTATTACTGTAGAAGTGTAGCTGACTTCTGGCAATAAATGCCAAAGAAGAGCATCACCCTTGTGGCTTCTTGTCTACATGGCAGGACACCCTGTTGTGTGTTGGATTGTCACATGTAATCTATGCAAATGCAGTCATTAGCTTTAGCAGATGTTTTTTTTATTGTGCTGCTTCAAAACTGAAAAGGGATGAGCAGGGATTTTTGTTTTCTTACCTGGTTTTTGAGGAACAGAATAAATTGCAACAACCTCTTGTTAACGAGAACACACCCTTCCTGGTGCATAAGGCTGTGCATCTGCTTCCTCTCTACATAAAACGTTTTATTTACTTCTTTTCATTTTCTTGCTCTAAATTTTAACAGAAGTCCTTAAAACAGCCTTAGGGAAGTAGGTTTGTGTTTATTGTCTGCCTGTGACTCATGGAGACAGACATACCTTTTCAAGGTATCAAAGAGGAGAATCAACGTTAGCAGCAGATTTAAGTTCTTCATTCCTGGTCTTTGCTGCCGGGCAGTGCCCCTCATTACAAGATGCCCTTTTTGATTTTCTTAGGCTTGTTCATCTCAGTTAGGTGCCTTTGACAGATATCAGAGCAGCAGGCAAGGTAGTTTGGATGCAGCCGGTTGGTTTGGGGAGTGAGAGTGTTTAATGTTATGAATGTGGGCCATTTTGTGCCTGTTGTCCCATCACCAGGCAGGACCCTGTGCAGAGAGCAGACAGCCAGCATGGCTTCACCAAGGGCAGATCTTGCCTGACCAATCTGGTGGCCTTCTATGATGGAGTGACGGCTTCGGTGGACAGGGGAAGGGCGATGGATGTCATCTACTTGGACTTCTGCAAAGCTTTTGACATGGTCCCTCACCACATCCTTCTTTCTAAATTGGAGAGGTGTATGATGGATTAGGAATTGTCTGGCCGGACGCAGCCAAAGGGTTATGATTAATGGTTCTGTGTCAGGGTGAAGGCCGGTCACGAGCGGTGTCCCTCAGGGGTCTGTCTTGGGACCGGTGCTCTTTAACATCTTCATCAATGATATAGACAATGGCATCGAGTGCATCCCTCAGCAAGTTTGCGGATGATACTAAGCTGAGTGGTGCCGTCGACACACTGTAAGGAAGGAAAGCCATCCAGAGGGACCTGGACAGGCTGGAGAAGTGGGCCCATGTAAACCTAATGAGGTTTAATAAGGCCAAGTGCAGGGTGCTGCACTTGGGTTGGGGCAACCCCAGGTATTTATACAAACTGGGGGAAGATCTCCTTGAGAGCAGCCCTGCGGAGAAGGACTTGGGGGTCCTGGTGGACGAGAAGCTGGATATGAGCCAGCAGTGTGTGCTTGCAGCCCGCAAAGCCAACTGTGTTTTGAGCTGCATTAAAAAAGGGGTGGCCAGCAGGGAGAGGGAGGTGATTGTGCCCCTCTACTCGGCTCTTGTGAGGCCCCATCTGCAGTACTGTGTCCAGGCCTGGGGCCCCCAGCACAGGAAGGACGTGGAGCTCTTGGAGCGGGTGCAGAGGAGGGCCACTAAGATGATCAGAGGGCTGGAGCACCTCTCCTATAAGGAGAGGTTGAGGGAACTGGGCTTGTTTAGCTTGGAGAAGAGAAGGCTCCAGGGAGACCTCATTGCGGCCTTCCAGTACTTGAAGGGAGCGTATAAACAGGAGGGGGAGCGACAGTTTACGAGGGTGGATAGTGATAGGACAAGGGGGAATGGTTTTAAACTGAGACAGGGGAGGTTTAGGTTAGAGATTAGGAGAAAGTTTTTCACCCAAAGGGTGGTGGCACACTGGAACAGGTTGCCCAGGGAGGTCGTGGATGCCCCATCCCTGGAGGCATTCAAGGCCAGGCTGGATGTGGCTCTGAGCAGCCTGGTCTAGTGGTTGGCGGCCCTGCATATGGTGGGGGGGTTGGAACTAGATGATCACTATGGTCCTTTTCAACCCAGGCCATTCTATGATTCTATGATATAACCTCAGTGTCCTGTCTTTGAGCTGCAATCGGGCCTTCAGAGCTCCGGGGGCACAACTACCGTTTGACTGTGAGAGCTTGCGGTGGGAATTGAGACTGGAGCAGAACCACAGCAAGATCGACATCAAAGAAGCAAGAAAGAGGGTGAAGCTGAACTAAGAGGATTTGCTGGGGGCTGTGCCAGGGAGTCCCTGGAGCAGCCATATGGCTGCAGGCAGTGCTGGGCACCACCAGCCTCCTGCCCCTGTGACTGTACAAGCAGCTTCTTCTCGGCAGCACAGCACTGGCCCTGCTGGGGTGGCTGTGGGCTCCCACCTGCCTTCCCTACGCTCTGCAGCTGCTGACCTGGGGCCGCCAAGCCTCAGCAAGGTGCGGGGAGAGGGCAGGGAGGGCTTGGGAGCGTTGGAGAAGGGGAGAAGGGAGCGGAGGGATCGAGCAGCCTGGCAGAGCTCTGCACCCCACAGCCCCCCCCCACCCCCTCATCAGACCTCGAATACGAGCCCAGCACCCATGGGCACAGGAGAGGCACCAGGCTGCAGTACGGTAATTAACTATGGATCGTGCATGTATCTTCTGGATGTTTAAATGTGAACCAGTTTAACCAAGTTTTAATTAAAGCTGTTGTGAATCAGCTTAGATCTGTGCTCCTTCAGTTCTGTAGGAAGATTTTATCTGCAGAGGTAGGATGCTGTCTCACGGAGGTGGGAGGGTTTGAGTGGGTTAATTGCTAGAGGCATGTGAAAACCTAAATATGCTGACCCAAATGCGGGCTTGGAAAGGGCTGGACTCTGTCCTTGGAAATCAGTGAGTCCTGTTGCTCTGGAAATGGAGTCCCACAGGGACCGGAGACTTTCAGCTTTACAACTCTGCATCCCAAGTGTGAGGTACACTTTCTGTTTTCTCCAATGCAAATACATACTTTTGTGTATCCTAAAGAAAACCAGCCCTACCAAAATACTCCATTGCACAAATAAAAGGGAAAGTGTAAGAAAAAGACCAAATCACATCAATTAGCTTCCTTACTGAACAATTTGAAAGCACTTAGACAGTGATAGGAAGACATACTGTTGTTGTTCTGTGTGGTGGGTTTGTTTGGTAGCAGGTAGGGGCCACAGTAAACTAGCCCCAGGCCGGGGCTGGGCCAATCAGCAGGTCTGTGAATAACATATTTAAGATGGGGCACCGAACGAACGGTGGGCTTGGCGTGGCCCTGGGCAGGGTCCAGCTCAGCCATCCAGACACCTGCCCAGCTTCTGCTGTACTGACCTACCGTAAGCCCAAGCCTCTGCCATGGCTCGCCCAAGACTTAGTTTTCTCAGGAGCTGATGAAAGAACCTGTGGCGGAGAGAGAAGTAGGCTCTGAGAGACACTTATGCAGACACGCCGGTCAGAGAAAAGAGGCAAGAGGAAGGAGGCGCCCCCCAGAATTTCCCCTGCAGCGTGGTGAAGACTCATGGTGACACACGGTTTATCCCTTGGTGCAGTCCATGAGAAGATGTAGCTGTGGAGGACCCCACGTACAATTTTTGGAGAAACCCACGGCAGAACCAAGCAGTCATTGGGGGACTGTAGCCCTGTGTGGGAAGTACTCATGCTGGAGCAGTCTGAGAAGGACTCTCCCATGAGAAGGGACCCCACGCTGGAGCAGGGAAAGACTATGAAGAGCCCTCCCCTGAGGAGGAAGGAGCGGCGGATGGACTGCACCCCCCATTCCCTGCCCCCCATGCCGCCAGGAGAAGGTACAGAACAAAGCCTTTGGGCTTTGGGAAGAAGGGAGAGGTGGGGGAGAAGTGCCTTTCTAAGATGTAGTTTCTCTCATTATCTTGCTTCTTGTTGTATAGATAATAAATTCAAATGTGTTTTTTTGTCTTTCCCAAGTCGTGTCAGTTTCTTGCCCGTGACCCTGAGTGGTGAGTGAAACCCTCCCTGTGCCTGTCTCATCTCACAAGGTGTTTAGCAAAAGACTGTCCTCTGGCCTTCTAAACTATGACACATACAAAATAAGATAGAGCAGAACACAGAAGCACAGGGCACTAATGTAATTTTGGTGTAATTCCAGTATCAGAATTACTTTTTGCACTGCAAATATGAAATATGGTGAAGCATTTTAAGGGAATGATGCCTTTCTATTAATCATTTATAATATTGATAGGACATTTCTGGTAAGAATCTTTTTTTTTTTTTGTACACTGAACATTATGGATGTTCAATTATAATAAAGCATTGCAAACTATTTGCTTCTAACTAGGGAGAAAGATTTCCAGAGAAGTTTCTCTTAACATCAAAAGTGAAAAGTCATTTACACTGAGGTAGCATTAATCTGCTCCCCATTAAGAGTGTACAGTATTCTCAAGAGGTTTCTGAAAATTTTAAGTATCTTAGCATCAGATGGTAAAATATTATCTTGTAATAAGGTGTTTGTGCATAGTTTGTCATGTTTCTTTTATACTTAGCAAGAATTAAAGAGAACAAGAATGACACAGTATACTCTTTGAAAAAGGCAGGAAGCAATAATCAAACACTTCCATCCACCTTCATTCCACACTGGTCACATATTTTTCACTCTCCTTGTTTGAAAGAGAGAAGCATACCACCACAAATCTCTCTTCAGGGTGATTCTCTTCACTTTCCTGCTATAAGCCAGAGCTGGACAATCGTACTACTGGGCTAAATTAAAAAGGCAGGGCTTTAGAAGGTAGTTATTTTTATACTACATCTGTAACACCAGGATCAAGCAGAACCCCAGGGACCTGGTTGTGTCAGACAGAGATGTGGGAAGCTGCACTTGCCAGTAATTTACATCAACATGTTTTCAAGTGAGTACAGATCTAGACAATGTATAAACCATAACTTGAGTGCCTACATTTGCATTTGAGCAACTTAATGAAGAGCTAAATGAAAGTTGTAATACAAAAATACCAGCTGACTTAACTCGGAGCTCAGCCAGGCCCTGCAAAGCCTGAACCAAAGCTCAAGCAGAGCAGCAGGGCTACACATTTCGCTGTGGGGATGAGGAGAGGGCAGCTGGATGCACTGTATCCAGCTCTAGGTTGACTCAGGGACAGTTCCCAAAGTCCTGGTTCCCCACTGCTCCCATTCCCCATGGCTGGAGACCCCTGAGGAACGAACACCAGGGAGATTCCTCTTGCACAGGGTTGGGGCAATATGGGGTTGGAGGTGCCATGCAGAGCCAGGAGAAGATTTCCCTTTCCTGTAGGTCTCGTGAGGACTGCAGGAGAAGCAAATGCCTCTCATCCCAGCCCCTCAGCCCTCTCCAAGGGGAGATGAGCACCTCCAGGGGAAGCAGACAAGGAAAAGGAGAGCCGTGGACAGCATGGAGGGAGATGCCAAAGGCATCCTTCCTAGGAAAGCACATTGTGCCCAAGTTACACATGATTCCTCTGGGAGCCTCCGGGGCCGTGTTTGATATATCTCCCACTTTACCAGTACTGGGTCTTCACCCCAGGCTGGTACTTTCTGTCCATAACAAATAGGAAGAATGGGTTTATCTCACATGTAAAAAGGATTGGATATTACTGGATTATAAGAAGTACTGACATCATATATATAACGTCATTTTTTTCCCTTAATGTGTGCAAAGACATCACTACTAGAGATATACAGGGTCCATATAGTAAACTGTGACTATTATTTGTGACTGTTGAAATGCTGTTTTTTCTGTATCTCTGCTCATTTAAGCAGTTTTCTGTAAAAACTCAACTGGGAATTTCCTAAAGAGACTAAAACTACCGGACCAGTTTAATCCCTGCTTGCTTTATCTGCATTTCTAAGTCTCAAAATGATTTAATTAGTAACCAGTAGTAAAGCACATGTGGATTATTGTCTTATTAAGAAAACAATTTTTTTAGCAGGATTAAAAAAAAAAAATTGCAAAACTCCTTTGCTCTGGGCCGTTCCCCAGCCATTCAGTTGGACAAATGGGGGCTCATGTATTTGTGAAACAGTCTTATTTATGAGCACATTTCTTGAGTTTTTTGCACCATGGAACTGCAGACTTTTGAAACTCTTTCTGTTGCTTCTCTGGAACACAAAGTGTGTCAAACTGCTGTCATCAAAATAGAAATGGCTAATTTTTTTTTTCTTTTCCCATAAATATATTAATAACTTTATTAAACCCTGGGTCAGAAACAGTAATCTCACCTGAAACCTTGCAAAGTACAAGGAGTTAGCCTATGCTAGGGTTGGTCTGAGTGGATACAGCCCCACACTCCTGGAGGCTCTGCAGGACCCACTTTGCCACCAACATTTTCACTTTTGCAAATCTTCACCACTAGTTTTATTTGCAGCAAACAACACAAGACTTAGTCACCTCTGTTCTGGAGAGAAATGACTCTCACAGACAGCTCTCATATTTAGCGTAATATCTTTTAAATTTTTTCCACATTCTCCTTGAAAGTTGAACAAAGCATGAAAGATAACTGCAGTAGCCATCATCACATTTCAGTAGCAGGACAGTCACTAGTTACCCTGGAGTGGCTACACGTACATTAAGGGCAATTGTTTATGCCAGTCTTACTGGCATTGTTGCAAAGGAACATTTGTGCCTGATTCTGCAAAACTTTGCTACTGAAATAAAATTGCACAAACTCTGCTTAATTAGGGAGGTACCTGATCATTGGAGTCATGGGAAGCAGGAGCAGAGTGGTGTTGGCTTTGTACTCCACTGGGGATGAATTGGAAAAGAAGCTGGAAATAGCTAAGAATGTTGTAAGGAGACAGAGCTCAATGTCACTCATGAGACCTCCGTGGGCTCCAGTGACTCTGCACCAAACTGAGATGCGAGAGCAGAGAAAAGATGGACTAAGAAACTAAGATTTTTTTTTTAAAGCAACAAAAGATGAGGACAGAAAAATGATGAGGCCATGCCATACAGAAAATACACTATGCAGAAGTAACACCTTCTCTTCTGTCTCATAACGTATAACACAGACTTCAGATCAGCTGGGAAATACCCTGGGCTGCTTTAGCAGAAGCTGATACAGGGGCTGATACATGCACAAGCAATGCCCCAGGAGGCTAGATCACAAACACAGGCAGACCCTGCTGAAGCCCCAGTGCCCATGGTTTTGTGATGGTGTCAGTGCATCAGTTGTACTGAAAAGCAATCTACTGCAAAGCAAAGCTGGAAACACAGCTGGAGCGCAGGTACCACAGACTGGCAGAGCAGCCAACAGTCCCAAATAATATTTTGAAGTCAAGGACAGCCATGGGTGCTGCAACAGAATGTCAGCCCCTACCAGCACTAACTCGGGTGCGACAAGGAGTGAACCCTCTTAGATGTTCCTGCAGGCACTTCCTAGCTGCAAATACTGTCCATCCTCTGCTTCTTTCCAGACAGATGAGACACCTTGCTGTCGTAGCTAGAGCAGGAGGTGCCGCCTCTTAGGCTACTTTGTCTCCGTGGTGTGTAGGCAAACCTTCCCAAGGAAGCCTGGCAGCCCAGCCACAGGGAGGATGTGTGCTACAGCCCCGGGACCTCCAAGGAGGCTCTGAGGGCCCCGTACTTGGACCCCACACAGGATGGTCATTTTTGCTCTCTGGGGCTGGGGCATCACTCCTTGTGCTGGCCAGCCTGCTCCTCCAGTAGATGAGAAGTGGCTGAGACCCTGACTCCACACCCTTTCCATGCATGGCTGAAAAGCAGGGAAATTCAATATCCCTGAACCTGCAGTTGGTGTTGCATGAAGCTAAGGGGAAGGAAAAAACCACTCATGCCTTTCTCTTTTGTCCTTTCCAGGCAAGAGCAAGCCAGTCTGGCCAGGATGGTTGTTTCATAACTGAATTAACCTTGAAAAAATACCTACCTTTGCATTAAGCAAAACTATTTGAGTCCTCTCTGACACCCCAGGGCTCCAGGATTTGCATGCCACAAACCAAATTCCAGAGACCAGAGAAGCATCCTTACCAGTGTGAGCTGGTTCAACTCACCCGTTACTGATCTTCTGGCCCTTCCAGATCTTTATCTCATAGTTTCCTCTTGCTGTTAAAAGGCAACACTGTCAAGAGAGGAATCTGGCAGCGTGGAAAGTAGCTGAGCTTCACAATAAGTCCCAGAGAAAACCCTTTCATCTGATTTCTGTTTCTGGTCACTTCCTTATTTATGGCCATTTCTCAGATGTGTCCCTTAAAAATTCCTTGAGGGAAAAACATAGCCTATAAAATGAGAGTTCTCCTTGATACTCATCAAAGGCTGAGTGTAACACAGGTGGCTTGTTCACTTCTTTTCTTCCTATACATGCGTATGAGAGACACTGTGTTAAATATTATTTTCAAGCACAGACGCTTCATATTCTTGTCCTCAAAAGTAGCACACACCTTTATTTCTTTATTTCTTTGAGGCAGTAAAGAAAAAACAGGAAAGGACAAGGTTTTTTGAGAATCACCTCCAGGAGCAGAGGATAAAATGCAGTGCCCAAAATGGACCAGCTATAAAAAAGGAGCAAGAGAAAGACAGGCAGTAACAAGCGAAGGGCAGGGGAGAACAACCTAGTGTGTAACAGAAGTCTCATTAATGGCTGGGCCTGACAAAATGCGCAGACATTAAACAGATGGGCCGGAAAGCCAAGTGAAAGGCCAAAACGGGCTCACTGCAGGGCTGCATCCTGAGACGGTGCCCCCAGTACCTCAGGTGACCCAAAGGAGACGAGCAGGGACATCTGTAACCAAAGCCAGCCGCTTCTCCAGCACCCACGCTGGTGGAAAGGTCACCACCACTGTGTCCATAGTGCAAAGGCAGCCACACCATTTCTCTCTGGAGCTGCAAAGGGCAGCAGAAACACTTTGAAATTAAATAGCTAATGTGTGACACACACACACACACACGTATGTCTCATGCTTGAGGACATGATTGACTGAATGGCCATGTGATTTGAGTGACTTAAGTAACTGCAGGAGTCAGAGAGATAAACTGATGTGTCTGTGACAGACAATTTCATTAAAAAATTTGAAAATACAGAATCGCCAGTTTTTCTAAGTGGTGAAGACTTGGAGGGTCAACAAGGAATTCACAAGAGCTCAGTGAAAAACAAAACCACAAACCCACGGGCTGCCAGCTGACAAGAGCAGCCTGGAATTATTTGTCTTAATTAGTTAAATTTGTGATTTTCCTTCCTTCAGGGTGGTTTTTTGTATGTTTACAAAGTATCTTCCTTAAATCCTTAAATCTTAACACAACAGACGAATGTCAAGACTCTCAATTTATATGACTTTTTCTTTCACCAATTTTGTGGGACAACACAGTAATTTCAGTACTCACATTTCTGTTTCTTCAGCTATTCCAACAGATTAGTAATAAGGTGAATTATTGGTTTTATGGTAATTTAGGTTCCTTAAATTGATGATGCTGTGCAAGTGTAAAAATAACTAGTATGAGACCTCCTGGTACCCACAAGACTCACTGCAGTAGTGGATGTAGAAGGTCATTAGTTTTTCTTTACTATAGAATGTATAGGTTAATGTATTGAGATCTTTTTTTCTTGCTGGTCTATTTTTCATCTATGTGAGAGCTGTAAGAGGCTGTGGCTGTTTCTTGCTTTCCAAGTACAGAAATACAGTCTGTTCCAGCACAACAATTTTTCTATTTCTGTGAGTTGGTGGAAGGCTGTGCCTATTTGCCCTTGATTATGTGTTTAATTAGGTCTAAAATATTTCATAATTAACCTCTTAAACAAGATCTGAAATGGAGATAAGTTCTTGTTAGGATTCACAGCTTACTCATCTCTTTTTACTACATGAAAGAGTCAATGCATTTATCTCAGATACTCTGTTAACTCTTCATGCTGTTGCCCTCATTCCAATATTTCTTCCACTACTTCCAATCAATATGTATCAAAAAAGTCTGGCAATCAAAAAAAACCCCAAGCAGCTAAGAGCATTCTGAGATGGCTGGATGTTCTCTCTGGCCAGGCTCACACCTATAAAATTTCTTCCACCAGCAGGTCTCCTGCACGACCTTTACTCCCATTGAAGAAAAGGAAAAACAACCTGCATGATCGCTCTGCTGCAAATTTTCCTTCTTTCCACCCCAGCTCCCAGCCTGAATGCGCTTTGTCTGGGCTGCTGCTTTGATGTTGCATCAGGCAGCTTTGAAACAATAACTCGAAGACAGCATTAAAGCCAGCCAAGGGTACAACATCCAGCCGCTACTGTGCAATTGTGCAGAAACATGCCACAGCTTTGCAGGGAAGCTGGAAACGGCCACATAAGCCCCCAAATTCAAGACCACAGACTGCCTGGCTACCTCTCACAAGGAACTGTGTGAAAGCCAGGCAGGAGCAAAGCTCCATCCTCCCATTTTGAACCGTTCACAACTTTGAGTGCAAACACGATGGATAGAGCCCTGCCAGAGCTGTCATCATATGTTGGCTTTGAACAATGGAGGACTAAGAGGAAGAAAAAAAAAGGTTGTTTATGTGTATGTGCATCTGTCAATAAGGGAGCTTAAGTTGAGGATGAGAGAGGAGTGCTGGAGATGTACTCAGGGAGATTAAGTGTAGCAGATTTATAGGTGAAATCTGGTTAGTGTTGATGGAAAAGGTTGTGGGGGAGATTTTCAAAAGCACATGTGGGAGGAGACTGCTTGCATACTATTGATTTTCTATTTTGGGGCCAAGCTCTCATCACTGTATGACAGTCTTGTGAAGCACTGGAGCTCCTAAAGACAGTGGAAGTTACCCATGAAGCAAGCAAATCGATGAGCCAACGCTGACACTATCATCCACTGCAGAAAGGGGGGGGGAGGGAACCATAGGAAAGACACCCCTGTTCTCCCCCTATTGCAAAATGAAGGCAATGGACTGGCCCCTACTACCCCCAGGTTTTCCAAATAAAGCAGTAGCTCAGGTGGAGGTCAAAGAGGACATATGTCATTCAAGAGCTGTTGGCATGTTTCCAGCTTGGTAAGCAGGAATCATCACTGCATCAGGGAGCACTAACAGAGGGGAGTGCAGCCCCTGAGTCCCATCCTCAGCTGCAGCCAATCCCTTCTTCTCTTCTGTTTTGTCCAGACTTGGGCAATAGCACCAAATGCCACCAGCAGAGAGAGGGCTGCAGGGAGCACTCACATGCAGGGAGGGGAAGAGAGGGATGCAAAAGGAGGAATAGATTTAGCAAAGCTCTGAAGCAGGGGCACTATGGCCCTTTGCTTGCTGTCAGAAAACAGCAGCTGCTGCTCCACCACATGCACTTTGTTGGTTGGTTTTTGTTTTGTTTTTGTTTTTCTCCTGAAGGCAGGAAAATAAAGTAGGTCACTATTTTATTTGCCAGAAGCAGAGATTAAGGATATGAGGAAAGGGCAGAGAGTAGTGTAAGCCGCTGATGAAAAACCACTAGAGATCGAACATACATGGGTTTATACATGACATGAATAAGAAGCTCAGTTGCTGACACGAAAAACAGAGATCGTGTTTAGAGACTATGTGAAGAAGAGGTGTCAGGTATGCTAGTGATAGATACACATTAATTAGAGGCTATTAAAGCAAAGATGTAAGGCTTCTGGCTCTTGAAAAAACAGTAGACAAAATAGAAAAAGAGTAGCTGTCACAGAGGTTGAAGAGTGCTAATCAAGTCCTTGTTTATTTCCTCAAGAGGTCTCAGTTTCTAAAGCACTGCACACCTACAAAGCCCCTTAAATGATGTTGGTTACCTAGAGCTGGTGAAAATGGCTAAACTAGTGCAGGGGAGCAGCCAGACATCATTTGTAGGAACACCACTATAAATCCATAGCCATTACGCACACCAAGCATTGTCACATGCAAATAACTCAGCGTGTGAAGATTTAATAGCAAAACACCCGAGATTATAATTGTTCATACTCCCCCTTCAGGAATATCTCATTCAGCAAGACAGAAGGAACGTTATATCTAAGGCAAGTCCAATTACAAAAAATTGGCAAATTGTAGGAAAATGAGAAAACAGAAAAAAAGCTTTTTTATTTTTTAATAAGAAATAAAAAGAATAAAGACATTCACTGAGGCACTACATGAGATCATAAGCACAAATTATGCAATGCAACAAGAATTGGTACACATTTCTCATAAGTTTAAATTATGCACTTCACTGAAATGTATAATTCATAACTTTGAAGTTCTCTCTCCCTTTGACTCCTGTTTTGCAACTGTCCACAGAGGCTTGTCCTTACACGACCAAGGAGGCAGTAGCACTTGTTAAAAGCAGCGAAGGTGTTCAGAAAACACTCCACCAGCATCTCATCATCGGGACCTCTCCTGATCAAGCGTGTCAAAGAGGAACCAAAGTTTTTGCAAGCAGTCAGTAGGCTGCAAGACCACCACGCTAATTTCCATTGGTGAAAAAGGATTTCAGGATTAGACATTATTAAAATGTGTAATGCCTTGGAAACAGACAATACCCCAAAGGGAGCAATGACAGAAAGTAGGAAGATCCGTCAGTAAATCATTATTTCAGGGCTTTTTTTGTCATTTCCAAATCCCCTTTCTTTCTGAGGAAGGGCTCCTGGGAAACAGCAAGCATTGCAGTCTCAGCCTGCATCCCTGTGCATCGTTCACCCTAAACCCTCCTGCCACAGGTACAGGCTTATTTGCCATGTAAACCCAAACCAGAGCTTTCACATTTCCCAGGGCTCACCTACACAGCAGTGAGGAGCCAGGCCCAAGTTCCCAAAAGCTGAGAGCCCCCTTGCCCTTCACAAAAACACACAGGGAGCCCCAGGACACAGTAGTAGAGGCAGGGTTGGGGGCTGCTCCTGCATCCATGCAGGCAACTGCAGGAAGAGCAAAGGCAGAATATCACACACGTGGTTTTACTGAGTGAGTCAGTAACAGCAGGCACCAGCCCAAGACACAGTCTGGACATAGGCTTCGCGCTGCCCTTGTATGTCACAGCAGAAGATCCTGGAGCTAGTTTTAGCCCCTGGGGGACCAGTAGTTTCTCACTTATCCTACAGAAGGGAAGGAAAGTTATTTCAGATCTGATTCATCCTCCATAGTCAGTCAAGAGAAATCTGAAGTGAGGCAGAGGTCTAAAACAGGTTACATGGATGGCTACCTAGAAACATTTTTTTCTCTCCCTTGTCTACAAGAGAATCCAGAGGACTTTCAAATGCTGTCACCTAACACCTGGACATAAGCAGCACTTAGATATATACTCCACACGCTTGTCCCAGTTACCCTGTGCCGCAGGAGAGATTACTAAAGCCACACCATGGATGGGCTAGGCAAGCTGGGGGAAGGCACGGCGGCAGGAGGCTGGGCCTGAGGACGTTCAAGATCACACAATGCTTGCTGTGCCTAATGGCTACAGATTTATAGCAGTGGTCCTACACATGATGTCCTGCTTCTAATGCAGCTCTCATTAGCAGGATAATCAGAACTCAGAATTTTGGTACTTGCTTCACCGAAGGCAGAGAAATCTGGCTCCTTGATGTTTTTTATCTGATTCTGAATGGCTTTCTGAAAAGTTTTTTATTATTCTTATTTTTATTGACTACTGCTTAATTTTGTATTTCCTAGTTTCTCCAAGGTCTCCAGATAGAATAATTTCAATTCTTCTGTTTACAAAGGAAAGATAATACGTTAAAACTATGTATTGACCTTCGATTCACTTCTGAATGTTGTTTTGCATTAAGTTCTTATTCTGTCTCAGTTTTGCCTGACATGCTAATGCAAGAAAAAGATTCAATATCTTTATTTTCATTCATACTTACCTTTAGCATTTTTTCTTACCCGATAGATCTGCTGGAACTGGTAACAAGAAGGAATGCTACTGTGTAGCTTCTGCAGAACTTATTTTTTCTCCTTTACAAGACTTTGAAGACATGATGTTAAGACATAACAAATACCAGCCATCTTAGAATACAAACAGCATTTTAGCATAAAATATTCAGACTGTGCCAACATTGGGGACCTTCATCTGCCAGCTGTATGCTGCTGTTCTAATCATCTAGATATAATATTGCCATTCAGCAATTTGACAGAAATTTTAAGCACTTTGGGAGGAATTGTTATTCATTGTGATTTTAGTACCTCTTCATGGATTAATTGTAGATATTTTCCAGATAATATTATTAGAAAATAGAATTATCTATAGATCAAGCTTCAGGGCCCTCAGTGAAATTGGTCCATGTAAATGGCACATAAAATAAGACTAGATCTTTGACCCGAATAGACTGCAATCTAAGCAAACCAAAGGGAGAACTGATGAAAAGAGACTATTACCTCAGTCTTCCACAGGCAAACAGGAGTAACAGAGATTAAAAGATTTATCTGAGGCCAGAGAGAGCCTGAAGCAGACCCTGCAATCTCCCCAACTCACATCTCCCAAAGTTCCAGACTTAACTAATGAAGCCATCTTCCTACTCTCATACAATCATAAGAGATAATTAAACAAAGCTAGATAATTAACCCTCAGTTTATTACAGTCTGGAAATTACTACAATACCTTTAAGAGCAACCAAATATCTTCCTCTGAATCATATATCTGTTAGTAATTTATTTTTCCAGAGAACTGGGGTACAATAACATTTTTTTTTGCTTGCTCTGCCTCAAGAATCTGGCATATAGGAATATTTACTAACTATTTAAGATGCTTTAGTGAAAGCAAGTTGCATAATTCACATAATTTATTTTATCATTCCACATAAAAATGAAATATTACTTTCTGTACTAATTACTACCTTATTCCACACTTCCTTTGAAGTGAATCTCCTTCACAGAGACTGAAACTAATAGGTAATAAATAATATCTTCAGTGTATAGCACAATTGCTGGCTATCACATGGATGACAATTTATATCTGTGTGTTTCAAACTCTGCATTTTAAGAGAGGAGTACACAGCACACAAAGCTTTGTCACCAGTGGGGAGCACCTCGAGGCAGTCAGCACTACAGACTTTGCTCTTCTACTTCTCAGTTTAATGTATTTAACTACAGGCATAGTTTCTTGCCCTTGGATCTGGGTATACCTATGGTATCATGACACATCTGGAATGTGCCTTGGAAATAATGAGCATCCAACATCAGTATCACTGAGCCCTTTGGGAAACACTGGTGTCTGGGGGAAGCAATATGGCCTCAAGGACATCACAGATGAAGCACAAAGTGCATCTCTGTTCAGCATTACAAAGCTCTGCAGAAACTTGTTCTTCATTTCTAGCCTGGCTTTCCCAAAAACATACAGCACAGAGCACTTCAGAAACACCCCCTTTTCAGAGCCAACTCATGCACGCGTTTAGATTAGTCTCATCTCACCCATTAGGCTCAAATCTCCCTACTTGGGGTAGGGACTGTGGTTCAAAGACTTCCCCTTATCCAAGCCAGTCTCACTGCATCCCCTGAGCCCAGACACATGTCAGAGCACTTGGCCAGGAAGTTGAAGACCAGGCTTTTACAGTCAGCTTAGCCCAAGTACCCCTTTTATACCCTTTTCCTTCTTTTTTATGTGTCTTGACTAGTTATCTGGAGACCAGCTTTGCTTCCTTGAGAGGATGGAAAGTACCATGGTGCTCCACAGCAAACTTTAGTCATCACAGAGATGCTCAAGGGGAGACTGAAGAGGGAGCTGCTGCTCTCTCATGCTTTCTGCTCCACTTCAACCCTGCTCAGCCCAGCACGCAGCCCGAGGGACAGGACAGCGCTGCCCGAGAGGTGCCAGCCCCAACCCACCCAGTCTGGGAGGAAAGTGAAATGCAGGCTCCCTTCACACACAACTCTTAACCAGCTCATTAACAGCTAAAAGGCAGGAGAACAGAGGCAGGATTTGGCACTGACCTTCTTGCATCTTTCACCAAGCACCAGCATGTCTTGCTGGCAGTCTCTAACCAGCTCCCTGCTCAGCACACCAGCTTTTTTAATCCTGTTCTTTGCTTTCTTTCGCCAGCCAGGCAAACCCATCTCTGGGCTGCAGCCCAAGCTCTGCTACCCATAGGATGAGCCATCAGTCTCTGGTATCTATTCATAGTGCCCTGTGAGTCCCCCAACTCTCCATGAACCACACAGGGTGTCCAGCACAGGAGCCTTGCAAGGCTCCCCAGCACTGCTCTGGAGGCCACTGCCACAAAGTGCTCCACCAGATATCCACCACAACATTGAACATCTAGGCACCTTGCTCCTTCACCAGCCCTTACTTTCCCAGGCATGTTTTTGAGCTACTCCAGAATCTAGACTTTCAAACTGTAAAAACAGTAATGACACGACACGACACGACACGACATGGTGCCTGACTCCACAGATGACTGAGTGGGTCACCTGAGGCTCCCTGCACAGTCAAATGACAAACTGGTATTTTTGCCATGTGGTTTGTACAACCTATTTCAGATGTGCACCACAGCCTGAGGGCAGCTGCACACCAGAAGCAGCTGTTCATCTGTGCAAGGAGCCCAGGGTGACCAGCTCAGAGGGGGATGTCTGCACAGCAGTGGGCACAGGAAGCTGGAGATAACTCATACCGGGTGCCACTGGGAGCTGGGTACATGCCAGCAGCTTGCAATTCCTCCTTCAGGTTTGCTGGAAAGAACGCTCAAGGGTTTTAGTAATTTACATGAATATTGGCTCAAGTGGGCAGAGTAATTTCATCTCTTTCCATTGCTTTTCTATAATTTACAGTTTTGACGTGTATTTCAGTATTGCTTCTGTTTTACTAAATTACCGCTAGGATCTCTTGAGGCAACTTTAAAATACTTTGCACAACTAAGCTAACATTACTTGCTTGCTCAAGTTCTCATAAGAAATTAACTTGTATTCCACACACCTCTTCTAGCCAGTACAAATCTATTATTCTGGAAATGATTGATAATTTCAGGATTGATGACCTGTTCAGTAACCTCATCATTATTCCACAGGTTTGCAGTCCTATTTGTAGTCTTACATGACTTGATAAAAAAAAATAATCAGGGAGCATCTTCCCTAAGAAGTTATATAGATGGCTTTCCCTGCCATACTTGTGGCTTTCAGTTTTAAATAAAATCTGTTTTTTTCAGAAATCAACTTATCCAACTAAATAAAATCAGATAAAACAAACTACAAATTAAAGTTTACAGAAATGGCAGAAAGAAGGTAAGAGGGCAGTTGCTATTATCTTTATACTAGAGAAAGGAAAAACATAATTTGATTTACTAGTACTTTAAGCGTTACAGCTGAAAATGATAATGTAACAGCAGCATAACTGCATTATGTAAGTAGCCTCAGGTTCTTTCCATAGTTCTAACTCAGTCTAAATAGCACATAAAAGTTCATCCAACAAGGACAACAGTGAGTGCGTGCCTCCAATTACACCGTCATTTGAATGGCAGTAAAAACAAGCAGCTCTCAACACTGTTTAGTTCCCTTGCAAACTCAGATTAACAGCAGCTAATACTTCAGTTTTCAAGACACCATAGAGACCAGTTCCAAGGATATTTTTGTTCTAGTAACAAGATATACTCAGCTTTAATAGAGTTTTTCTGTAGAAGCTGTCTTCTCCCCAACCCACCCCCATTCTGCTTAGCTCTATGTCCAGAGAGCCAGGGTCACTAAAGACAATTAAGCAGCTGGATGAGTACATCATCAATACATTTCAGTGCCCAGCCCCTCACCCTCAAAAAAAGGTTTAAAAGTGAAATGAAGTGAATTTCGCTTGTTAGTATGAACTAGAGTACAAAGGCTCCTCTCTTAAACTTCAGTATATTTGAAGACTTACACTCCAGGATAGGCAATTAAAGCATTGTTAGACTCCAGAATTGGCAATTAAGGCAGCATGGAGTACATCACTATCAAACTATAATATTTGGTGGATATTAATAGAAACATTTCACAACAAAGTAAAAATACAGCTGGAAAGAGCAAGAGATTGTGAATACATCACTTCTTTCACCCAAGACAAGTCATTACATCTGCAGAGCGTTTGGGTAGGAACATCTTCAAGACAATGGGTCATTTTTAAAAAGTCCTTGCACGCAGGACACCATCCTGTTGCTAACAAAGTGGCAAATGTTGAGGTCAGTGTCCATTAAATTGTCTTCAGAGAAGTATTACTTACTTCAGGGAGTGTGAATCCATTATTTAAAAAGTATTTTTAAAATTACACCAAATACCCAGTATTATTTTCAGAATTAAGCCAAAAGAGATCTTCATTGGTCTTTGGTTTTATTTTTGTTTGTTTCTTAGAACTATATGAATTAAAAAGATGTTTTACACAAAGTGCTACCAGTTTTAAATGGCTAAATTTAATTCAAAAAATATTCAACAGATACAGGAACATATTGGACTTTCATACTGTAATTTGGAGCGAAATATAGAATATTTTTTATCCCAAGCAGAAAACTCAGTTTAGCCTAACCTCTACCAGAGAGCTGGGACAGGATCTCTTCCTTAATTTGGAAACTGGAATTAACATGAAAAGTTATGGAAAAAGGTAAGCACGATTTAATAATGAGCCCCAAAGTCTCTCCGGAGCTGGTAGGGACTCACTCAGTAGTGTAGCTGTAGTTCTGTTTAATGGCCCAAACCCTGCTAGAAAAGCAAGTTCCCGTGACCTTGTAAGACCTGAGATGCCTTAGCTCTTTCTAGGCTGTGATTGCCAATTTCTAAAAACATCCCTAGGGAAAGAGAACACCTCAATACACATGTTGCCTGTTTAACTAACACTAAAGGCACCCCCATTGTCTGTTAACACTAATAAGCCTACAAAGCAACAGACTGAGCATGAGCAACACAGTTTGAAAACCTTTTAACCGCAGTAAATCAGAGGAGCTCTTCCTAATCCTCACCAGGATGGAGCACCACGCTCTTACATCCTCAAGTGCTGCTCAGAAGTGCTGCTCTTCCAGCACTTGCCTAATGGTCCTTTTCAGAACAGTCAGGTCACTAGCTCTTCTGCAGGCCTGCCATAATACTAGTTTCCAAACTACTGCACCTTCCAAATTACTGCACTGTTCCACAGCTCAGACCAAGCATGGTGTACTGTTGCTAGAACTCCCAAATGGTGATCTTCTATCTTTTTGACTTGGATATCTGTCACCAAAATGAGCAGCTCAGTAGTAAATCACTGTCCCTTGGCTGACCTCTGCAGCTACATATGAGCAGCTCTTCTCAGTGTCAGCTGCCTTAGAATTTGACTGAATATAGGCCGATAAAAGAAAAAAAAATGCAAGAAAATAGCAGAAATGACCTGAAACTAAATAGCCACAAGACCACTAACCACAAGAGAGCATATAGGACTAAATGCAAATCTGAAGATACAGATAAGAGAGCAGTCCTCCGCCAAGTTGTGCTCTTTAAGTAAATTTTTGGCAAGAATTTAGGACAGCAAAGCAGAGCTTTACATATGGATTCTCATCTTGAAATAGAACAAGCCACACTGAGACCCAGGAATTTGAATTTCTAGAGCTATGCATAACTCAGTTATAGGATTATATAAATAGCTCAATTCCTCCATACATTACAACACCTCAAACAACAATAAGTTAAAGTAATTCTTATTGCTAATACTAATCCTTTCCCCACTGCTGACCTCCAGCTGACCAGCCTTTCTCCTGCAACAGTAAGTAGAAATTCATTCTCTTACAACCTCATGACCCACTCTTGGTATGTGATCTCCTCCATGTGATCTCTACTTGGGAAGCAGCTCTCTTCTCTTGGTATCAGCAAATACCCAGATACCAGTTATCTCTCTCCTCCCAGGCTGTCCTTTGGCAGTGTGGATAGACCTGTGTGCTATGGGATACAAGCAGCAGCAGAGGAATTAGAGTACAGTTCAGCCTCATTTTTTTTTCTTAATTTTTACAGCTACCAAAACCTCAGTGCTCTCTTCTGCATCATATTTAACAAAATTCATAGCAATGGTTATATCCAGTTGTGCTCCATATTCCCCTTTTACATTTTTCCAAAATAGATTCACCTAAGTCAACTCACCACAAATTGTTAAGAAGAACTACTAGATTGATATTTACAGAGCTTTGTCTTGATGAAACACCACACCAGGCACTAAGAGCACTTTGGCTTCTCTTTTGAGATGCTATTAACCGTACACCTCTGTCATTCTAGAGACATTCACATTGAGATGTAAATCACTGGTGGAGTTACAAAACAAAACCCTCCCTAGAGATAGATTTAGCATACACATAAACATTGACCTTTTTTCTTCCACTAATCATTCCTTTTCAGTATGGTTCCTCGCAGCTGTCAGTAGTCTCCTTTGACATTTCCAGCACCCAAAATGAGCACGTAAAAGCCATTCAAGTAAGTGGTATAATAGCATTTGTAACCTTTTTCCTGTTCATATGCTATCCTTATCATATTCAAGAGAAAAAAAGCAATAACAGTCATTATCCTAACATGGTAGGCACACTTTAACCTCTCAAATATATCGTTGACTAATGGGACACTTACATGTCACCAGATAACCTTGAACATTAGAAAGGGAACACACATGCAAAGTACAGCAAGTGAGCAGAAAAGCAAGCATTTGGTTTATTAATAATCATCTCTTCTACCAGCATACTACTAAAAGTAAGTTCACTAAAAGCTTAAAAGTAGGATTAGAAAATAAAGGATCCATTCACCGAGAGCATTTCCTCCACTAAAGCATGCTCACATGAATCTCGGAGCACTAAGCTGCAACACTCTTGTGCTTTCACGGAGGGACTCAGCCAGGGCAGCTACTATCACAGCTGAGAAACATTTCTGAACAATTTTGTTATGAATGAAGGCACTTCCGCAGCTAGGAAAAAAAAGTTAAGATTTTATTTTGTTCGTAGGTGGAGAATAAGCAAGCAGCGCTGGACGCAAGGGGAGCATCTGTTTGCTCTACCAACAAGCGTGCCTTTCCACAAAACCTACCCCTCTATTTATTCTCCAAAATATTGCATATCCATCAAGTTTTCACAATACATTCTTTCATATGCATCTCCAAGCCCCGTCCAGCCCCGTTTCTTATTATAATTAGCTAAAGAGTCCTTTAGGGGTCCTTCCGAGGAGTTTCCTTTATCTCTTGGTTTTGTGGATGTTGTATTCTCTCATCTCGTTGTGATTAGCAGTTCCTTTCCTTATCATCACGGCTTTGATCTTCCCATCTCACAGAATCACAGAATGTTAGGGATTGGAAGGGACCTCGAAAGATCATCTAGTCCAATCCCCCTGCCGGAGCAGGAACACCTAGATCAGATCACACAGGAACGCATCCAGGCGGGCTTTGAATGTCTCCAGAGAAGGAGACTCCACAACCTCTCTGGGCAGCCTGTTCCAGTGTTCTGTCACCCTCACTGTAAAGAAGTTTTTTCTCATATTCAAATGGAACCTCCTATGTTCCCGCTTGAACCCATTGCCCCTTGTCCTATCACTGGATGTCCCAGAGAAGAGCCTGGCTCCATCCTCCTGACACTTACCCTTCAGATATTTACACACATTGATTAGGTCGCCCCTCATTCTCCTCTTTTCCAAGCTAAAGAGACCCAGCTCCCTCAGCCTTTCCTCATAAGGGAGATGCTCCATTCCCTTAATCATCTTCGTGGCTCTGCGCTGGACTCTTTCCAGCAGCTCCCTGTCCTTCTTGAACTGAGGGGCCCAGAACTGGACACAATATTCCAGATGCGGTCTCACCAGGGCAGAGTAGAGGGGGAGGAGAACCTCTCTTGACCTACTGACCACCCCCCTTCTGAT
>WKFP01015549.1:1730609-2004118 GCA_011057875.1 Pterocles orientalis | reverse complement strand
TACCCTTATCTTTGGTCTCTGATTTCTTTACAACCAAGTCAAACACCCTTTCTGTCTTGAGGATGAGTTCTTTCACACAATCCCATTACTGTCCCATTTCTTTTATTCCTAAACTGCAAGAAGGATCCTTGAGAAGGGAGATTTCTGGGCCATGGCTGCTGTAGTTTTTTCCAGCACCACAGCATGAGAGCAGCTCTCCTCCATTTCTTTTAACACGAATCGTAATCAAATATACCACAACATCCACGCTCATCAATATTTAGGAAACAGCCCTGTCCTCTACCAAGCCATATTCTCACAATAACACAGTCACCTTTAGTGTTTTACCCAGGGCAGCTTCAGGGGGTGGAAAATAAACACAAAGCAGACAGTGACATTTTTAGGATCAGTCAATCTTGCATCAAATTCTAGAACTAGCTCAGCCAGCATCAAAGCCCTCAAGCCACTACAATGTCAGCCCTTCCTCCCCACAGCCCTGTGTGGCCACCACAATGGTCAAGAACAACATATCCATCTCTCTTTTTGCCTTTATATAGGTTCTGCCCCCCCCGCCCCGTTGTTCCTCTTCAACCATTCTGCACAGTAGCCAGCTAATTTTCACACATGCTGTCTATCAGCAGTTTAAACACGCACACTCCAATGCCTAAACTTAGGCAGGTTGCAGTTATAGACAACTGAGGCAATCAATGCTCCCCAGTCTAAGTCAATAAAATAAATTAACCAGCCTCTAGGCTATAGTAAGAACTGAAGTTAAACTTTGCTTTTCCCTCCACTTACGTATGCACATATCAAACTCCACACTTTCACCATATCCAGAAGCATCCACACACTAGAAGCACATGTGGATGAACACATTCATGCACCTCATGTAGCAGCTACCACTGCTGGATACAGAACCCAGCTGACAGACGTTATGATTGCTGTGGCACATGGTTAAACCATGCTGCTATGACTTAGCAGGAGTTTTGGCATCTTCCCCTAAAGGCAGTAACCAGATTCTCCCACAGTGCACTTCAGCCTACAGCCTGCCTACCTGAAAGGAAGCCACTCGAATAAAACTCTCCAAGAGATTGAAGAGAGCCCTCCAAGCTGCATCAACCTACAGCAGGAGGGTCCCATTCTGCAACAAAGATCACAACATTGCATAGTCCAATGCTCCAGCACACTAGTTTCCATCTGTACTATGAACAGAAACCATGATCTCAGGGCAGATCAAGATGGAGCCAGATGTGGGTGAAATAAATATGAGCAAAATGCTGCTGGTAGAAGCTTGAGCTTTGTGTAGCAAGTAGTAGTTAGGGAAAGCTTTATTACCTGAGGAAAAAAAAATGATTACCATCTTTTTAAATGAAGAATACAGCTGTATAGTCCCAAGAAGCCTCAGAACTAAGAATTAAAGAAAACAGTTCTTAACAGAAGCCACCGAGAAGCTAGTGTTTTCAGAAAATTATTTTAAATTTCCTAACCAGATTTGTTGGAGCTGTTGAAAACAGTAATCTAGATTACCAAGTATGGACTAACGGTACTGCTAAGTAAACAGAGCTCTTAGGACACTTAAACACAGAATAGTGTTAGTAATTCATAGACTAGCAGTCAATAACACAAAGCTCAGCCAGTCTCCCATATCTAAAAGCTACAGGATCATTCAAGAAACTAATAAATAGGCCAAGTAATTTCTATATTCTAGTCTGTATCACATCTGATTCATACATAAAAATGAAAGTTTTATTCAACTTGTTTGACGTCCATACACTGCTATTACTGCTATTATAAACGGACTAATGTCCAGTTAGATTGGCAATATTAAGATAATTTTAAGCTTCATGGATTTTTTCAAAACACATACAAATAAAATACTTATTACAAAATTCCATTTGTAAAGATTCTTCAGGAATATACATCAAGCGTGATCCCAGCACACAAATAAATGACTTTTACAGGGAGCATTACAGACCAATAGATGCTAGTGAAACAGCCAGTCTTTCCAGATATATTACAATGAAAACAGTTTTGTTCCCCTTTGCCACATTCAACATCTGAATTTTTTTTTTTTTTTAATAGCAGGTCTGAAGTTAAAATGTGTAAGTAAACTGACTGTGGAAGTCAACAGGCACTCAGAAGCCCCGAATGGGAAAATAAGCAATATTTTTCAAGTTCACTAGTTCGGGGTAAAAATACCAAGACACAGAAAAACAACAAACCTGTTTTATTTGATGGAAATATGTTTGTCAAGGGACATTGCCAACAGACAGCCATAAAGATAAATTATAAGAGTGAAGAGCAACAGTAAGACACAGCAAGGAAACCAATCTGTAATCCTAGGTAATGAGATGCCTTGGTGGGGCAGGAAGTCTTCACCAAGACTGCCTACGTGCAAGAAAAGCCTTCAGCAGAAGTACACGCAGAGATAAAAAGCACATAATGACAAGGTTAGCATGTATGCATCAAGATGAGAAAGACTTTTATTGTATGTGTCAAAAATTATCCCACTATAATTATAAACAACATACAACTTACCTCAAGAGTCAAAGTATAAACAAGAATAAATAAAATATTGCGCCTCAATTTCAGAGTCACCACCAGGACATTCATTACTTGAAGCCAGGAGACAAAGAAACACAGATCCATATATCTCCTCTTGCTTGATGCCAGTGCAGAATTGCTCAGCTCCAAGCGTTTAATAGACCGGGTCACTGAATTCTCTGGGACCTGGAAACTGATCTCAGCAGGCAGAGCAGCATGCGTCTGACTTTCCACCTCAAGTCCCTGAGCTGCTGCTGGATATCAAAACAGCTCTACTGCTTCTACTTTTTATGAGTCATACCCCAGCAGGGTCCTGTTCCTTGCTACATGCTGTGACAAGGGTCCTGACTACATCTTCTTCCTTAAGCCTATTGTGCATACAGAAGTTGCACTACTGAATTATGATGCTGTACTGATTTTTAATGCCATTTAACATGTAGGCAGGTCAAGCTAGCTATATCAAACAAACTCACCCATATGGTTCACTAATCGGAGCTTTCAGAATAGTGGAAGACAGTTGCAGTACTTCCAGGTTTTTGAAACATCCAAAGCATTAAGAAACCTGTTACATCTGAAAGACAGATGTCAAGCACCATGATAAGCAACACTTGGAAGAAAGTGCGGCATAAGTGGTGAAAGCAAGTCAAAGCAGACTTCAGTCTAATCTAAAGATCTAATCCTAAAGGTTAATACAGGTTTCATGACTAGTATACTTAAGTCTGCGATCAACTACAGGTTTACAATTACTAGCAACCAAACAAGAGTTTAACAGCAACTTTGAGGTTCTGACCCAAAGATCTATAAATTACCACTGTGGAGGGATGGTCTAGTTTGACATCAGGTCATCTTTAAACTAGCTAGAAAGCAATCATCATGCTTATGTGAAGCCCTCATGCTAGCCACACTTGCTCAAGAGCAGGGCAGGACTCTAAAGAACAGCTGTTGGTAGTGTGTGCCCTGTGCTATTTTAACATTGAATTTCTTTCTAATATTTATGTCACCTCCTTAAGAGTTAAGCCAAGCTACCCCAGCCCCAGCTGTGCATCCAGTTATGTGCTTAAGTTTACCAGAACAGGAGTAGCAAGTTCTCAGACCTTTGCTGATGTGTTACTTCATCAAAAGGCCTCAGGAAAACAGCAGCTACAGAGGAAGAACACATCACCTATCCTAGTAAGGCTTATCCAGGGTGCTTACCCTGAGGAAGAGACACATCAAACTGCCACAGCTTCATTTGTGATAGCTTTCCCCCTAAAATAATATACTAGGGCACTTGTTCCACACAGGAATGTGCAGTTTTATGGAAGGACTGCTGTTCCAGTTCTCTAAATGGAGAGAATTCAGGCTTCTGCCCCAGATTTAGGTCACTAGTAACTGGACATGTGTGGAAAATGCACAAGCTCAGTGTTGCTTAATTAATTTATTAGTCTGTTGATTTGGCAGCCATCCTACAAAACAGAACAGTTGGATATTTAAACTTGTACTGAAGAATATGTTATGACAATAACAAGCCTCCCAAAAATAAGCCCAACTCTTTTGATACCAGTGAAATAAATATTTCAAATTGCCTGGAGTACAAAGTAAAATCAGTTCTAGTTGTTCAGGCAAGACTGAGCTTGGTTACTGAAAAATAGTTATTTACCTTTTATAGCATTCGTATTCGAAAAAAGATATCGAGCACAGCACAAAACACAGAAACCCAGAGACTTACTGAGACCTTCTCAAGATGAAGCACAGAACTGACAGGTGCCAAAGTCTTGCAACCAATGGAGCAGAATCAACGATACCAGCTTTCTATCTGGGATGTTATATTCCCAAGCAACTGGTAAGTGCACCAACTCCATGTTAATGCTGCAGCTTGAAAGTTCTGCACATTATTTTGAGCTGTACCAGGCACCTTTCAGTATTGTAACTGCTTTTGAAGCAGCATGTTCGTGATGAGGAAAAACTCATTGACTGAAAAAAGAATTAAAATTCTTTCTGCTCCTGGAAGGCTTCTGCCAGTTTTTTAGTCAACTTATTTCATGCTTTTTAAACTCTTCTTGAAGGACACATAACAGCCCTACCGCACTGAGTCCCAGCCATCCAGCCAAGCTTTCTGTTGGAGCTCACTTCACTACCATCTATCTACTTCACCACAGGTCCCATGTGCTTTAGGTAGTTTTGGCTTAATCCTGAACAGCAAATGAGAAGAGACAGCTGCCTCTCCGCAGGAACTTTTCTCTCTGGTGACCCTAGGGGCTGAGTTGGCAGAGCTATCTGGACTTTATAAGAAGGCTGCTCTACAAAACAGCCTTATAAAACTGCTCACATATTAACTGGAGTAAAATATTTACTTCATATCAGGAAGTATTGTTCTTTTTTTTTTTTTAAATGAAGAAAGTCCGTGCTTAAGAAGATAGTTTTATAGCATTTTAAAGCTGACCTAACATGCCTGCCTTGATTTAAAACAAAAAGGCATCCCAATTCCTTTCACTAAGGAGTGATCTCTGCTGATAAAAAGGGCCTGGAGACTGAAATAAACTCACTTTAACCGTACTTAAAGGGAACAGATCTTCTCTTAAAAGCCTTGTATACAGGCATATTCAGATGGGTGTTAAAGTAAAAACAACATACAATATTTGCAAAGAAGCGTAATATAATCTTTGAGTCTATAAGCTCTAAACAATAAATACAACAAGTGTACGTGGCATACCACAGCAGCTAAATATTAAAACAAACGTACAAATTGATAACACTTACCTATATTGTCAGTAATAAATTTGTCACTGCTGTGATACAACACAAGCTTAATATACATGTTTTTCCAAAGGAAAGCCACAGAACCAAGGTGAGGGAGAAGGAGAGACAATAAATAAAAAAGCACAAAAACCTCTTTTGCTGCAACCCTGTAAGGCACCACGGTGCAAATGTGAAACTACCAAAACCTATAATGGAGAAATTCTAAACATGTTTAAATGACTGGATAATGTATTTTAAAGATGACACTATACTCATATCTTCAGGAATAAAAATACTTATGAAGTTTTATTTACACTTACAGGCTTTCAAACAACAAATTAGTGAAATGGGTGAGTTAATATTCAATACAGGTGTGAGTTAATTTCTCCCAGACAGCTTCACAAGTGCAACTTGATCATGACCTATACTGGCCTTGTTAATAGAGTCCTGGATCCAACATGGTGCAGAGGGAAATGCTGCCTATTATGTCAAATTGTGTGTGGCACACCAGTAATTTTAACAAAACAGACTCCAGAGATTAGGATGAGAATAAACTCATTTGCACTTGTAACCAAAAATTTAAAAGGTCAGTAGCATTAATCTAACACCACACCTATGGATGTTAATATTCAAAGTTACAACTTATATCTCTCTTTAAGAGCTGGGCACCAGCATTTTGCTTCCCTATTCTGTTATCTGCTCAGAAAATCCATCATGAGACAAACTTCAGCACAAACCATCTCCTTACTAGAATGTTACATACATATTATTAAGCCTACAAACTGTAAGTTTTCCCCTTTTTTCTTATGTCCCATGATCTCTACTGCATGCTGCTATAAGTTTTTGTCCTCTCTCCAATTACATAAAAATCTCCAGACTGTCCTGAAATTACTTAAAATATGCACAGGTTGGACAAGTTTTTACAAGATGAGAAAGTGGTTTCACTAAAGACTAACATTTTCTTCTAATTAAAGATTTAGGAGGCGCTCAGTTTCTCATAAGCTTTGGACACATGACTGGTTTCGTACTTGAAACAATGTCAGTAGACTACACTTCCCAAACCTCTGCTTCCATTCTTGCAAACAGAACAACTGCACAACACATAGTAAACAATCTCAATAAACTTGACAACTGAGTTACTGGCTAAGTTTTGTTTTCTTACATTACATATTTTACTCTTTTTAGTCTACATTTAAATACCTTGCCACAAATCAAAAAAGTTAAGGCCAGACATAACCTGTAGCTCCAATGATGCTCAATCCGCTGAGCTGCCAGAGAAGAAAATCAGGCCAATCTATTACATTTTAAACAATAGAGGAACCAGAAGAAAGAACAGTCTTCAGTAATAAGTTAACATTCATATAGCTGTTTGCCAAAAGGCTGTGCCAGCTTAGGCATGCTTCATTCTTTATATTCAGTCCTGTTTTAAGAAAATAACAATTTGAGCAAATACAATGTAAACAGAGCCAGGCAGACTGCAATAGTAAAGGACAACAATATTGTTGCCCTGACAGGTTTAAGGCTAACTATTTATGATTTGAAATACATCGTATTTTTCCATGGCACTTAATACACTGAAAGTTAGTATTGGGTGACAT
Organism: Pterocles orientalis; assembly: GCA_011057875.1. Taxonomy (NCBI): domain Eukaryota; kingdom Metazoa; phylum Chordata; class Aves; order Pterocliformes; family Pteroclidae; genus Pterocles; species Pterocles orientalis. The sequence goes on along the minus strand of WKFP01015549.1, from coordinate 1,997,279 downwards.
TAAACAACAGTATACCTATTCATATCATGTGCAATATATACATGTAGCTTCAGTTCCTAAAATAGAAAGTTCAAGTTTTCTTGCCCAAATAAAATCAACGTGTGAAAGACCACCTGTGTTTTCCTATAACGAATAAAGCAATATTACTGTTTTAATCAATTTAGTGCAAACTGACTTAAGTCCAGTCCAAAGACACACCATTCCTTGATTTTTAGTCACTACTTACCAAATGCCCTTATTTCTTTTAAAATGCAACTACACATCATCTTTCTTAAAAGAACAGCAAACACTTGACAACTAGCACGCTGTTCTAGTCTACATTAACAAAACTTGTCAATATACAAATCATGTTTTGGTCATGCAGCACAGACCCATTCTCAAAACAATCCATCTCTTAATTCAGTCAGTCTAGAAGAGGAGCACAGTGATGGATTTTAATTAGCAGGTCATCCTGGCCACTCCATATTCCAAGCTGACAACAGCAGGCTCAGCTTTCGAGAACTCTGCCACAAACTCACTGTAGCGATTATCTGCTGTGTTGCTGCCCTCTATAGTTCTTACAGCATCATTCACAGCGATCAGCGGCTGCTCCTTCTTGAAGCACGGAGGGGTCCTCAGTGCCACGGGTGCAGGATGAGCAGACTGCTGCTCCTTCACAAGGACTTCATCCAACTGCCCATTTCTCCGCTTTATTTTCTGAAGTAGAGAGAAAAGTTACTAACTTTGAAAGGAGGTGAATCCACTTCATTTGCGGGCCAACTCAGCATCTACAGAACCCTGTATTACATACCCTAGGTGAGATATGCAACACTATTACTGAGTGTTAGGCCACTGGATAAGACATTTTCCCCCACAGTTTACAGCAGATGCTACAAGCAATGTATGCTTAAAATTCAAAGCTGAGTGGAAGGCAGAAATGTGATTTGTCAGTGTCAGCAGAGAAGGAGAGGTTCTTCCAGGATCAACTCTTGTTTGGTTGCTATCAAGATGGGAATACTTTCTGGAGTACAGGCAGAAAACAGCAGGCCTTGGTACTATTAGCAAGCAGGGAGCTTGCAATAGACCACTAGTCTCAAAGACAAAGAGCAGTTTCATACCTAAGCCCTTATTTCCTTCCTAAAAACCTCCTAAAAGACTTTTCCTTTAGATCTGAAAAATGCCAGTAGAGTTTATTCAAACGCAGGAATACACGAAAAACACATCAACTAGAAAACAGGACTGTAGGAAAGGACCTATCCTGCAAGCACTAAGCAAGAAAAGAAGAAAGATTTGGATTAAAGGAGGTGGTTTGGTTTGGGGTTTTGGGTTTTTTTGTTGTTGTTTTTTTGTTTTGTTATTTTATTCAAACAATCTCACCCAGTAACTGGGAGTGATGAACTAGTTAACTGAACTGATTTTTTTGTTGATGTGTTTGTGCTCTATTATGACTGAGACTGAGCCCAGAAGACTTTGGTGTCTCTTGACACCAACTTTTTGAAGATAGGAACAGCAATAAGAAAGTCTACATCAAGATTTCATAACAACTACACCTCTCCATCACTCAAGTGACAAATATGGGCTTAAGAGAAGTTAACACCTTGGAAAAAGGTTCTAGAAAATTCAAAACTGAAACTTCACTTTACATCTTGCTTATTCTTCAGCTTGCTTCACCTTGAGTTTTCTTCATCTTGATACTTCAATTGCACAAAAAAATTTAAATAAACAATTAAGATTTAAAACAGTTTAAGTGACCTGAATTCCTTACATAACAGTAGGATCAGTTTAATAAAATCTTTCCTCTTAGAAAAGCTGTCCTTCCTCCCCAGCCCCATCCCCAGCATAACATACAGGATTTGTATCACTATTTCTAGCCACACAAAGAAGTAAAACTGTTAATTAGAGAATTCTGCATTTCTTAAAGTTGCATTCTGAAGTTTCAGCACCTTATCTGACCATAATGAAGCATGAGTTAAACAACACTCATTAAGTCACACTAGAATAAAGTGAGATGCATTGTTCAGTCTTTCCTGGCTGTTTACTGTAGCACCTAGAAGTACTTTATAGACAACTGATCTCTGAATTAAGCCCTGTCTTCAAATATCCATTACACTGTATATGCCCCATAATTATCGTGACTTACAACAGCATGCACCTGCATATGAAGGTAAAAGAAGGACAATACTTACTGCTTCCATTTTAGTAACTACACTGGAAATAAAACATTTTCAGTCTCTGTGGTTTAGCAACACAGCTGTAGCTATGACAGATACCTTGTTATCTAAGATAAGTTTCACACAAATTGAACCTACATGAAGCCATCTTCAGTAATGCTTTGATAGTAGGAGTACTTTTACATAATCCAGTTCATCAGTAAAGCAAATTAAATTGTGCCTAAGAACAGAACACTGGCTTCAGAGTCTGGCACTCATCATAGAAGCATATAGTGAAAGTCAAAGTCAATATTATACACAACATCCATGAGAAAGCTAGCAGCATTATTACAGACTATAAACGTGAATTTGAAGAACAAGTCACAAGTACACACGCTTATTTTGTAACACTTACACCTTCCAGTTCTTTAATGTCTTCCTCCAGTTGTTTATTTTGTTCACTCATGTCCATTATAAGATTAAACACAGACTGCCTGGGATGCATACTTCTATCAAACTGATGATACATATTTCTCCAAAACCTGCACAAAGCAGACAGCTTTAACTACACAGGATAAAGACAAAATTGAAGAAGATATACTGTATATAATTTAAGCTTACTTAAAATTGAATGATACTGTATTAGGCTCCAACAGAGTCAGTTCTGGAGAAAAGTCTGGATTATACAGAGGATTCCGATATTTCTTTTGTTCTTCCAGAAGGAATGGCCATAAGGAATAGGTCTTCTCTTTTAATCTTAAAGCAAGAAGAGATCAAGGTCAAGACACTGACTGCAAAAAACAGAAGCTGTTCAACTCAACATAATAAATTGGTCTTAACTTTTTTAAAAAAGTTATCAGAAATACTTATAAATCTTAAATTAAAAGCTCTTAGTAAAATAAAACTCTTCCTGGCATATGCTAATGTTGGACAGAACTGTCAGTTTCACAAGTACTACTGTTATGCTGTAGTTTTTACCTACTTGCAATAAATGCTTTTAAAACACAGGTTGAGATAAAGATGAACTGATGAAAACTTCACAGAAGTTTTCCACCTGAAAGCACCCTATTAGTACTTCTAACTAACAGTAATTAGTCTTGAGCAGGCAAGAATTTTAAGGTTACCTAAGAATAGACTGGGGGACGGAATGAAGTGATACTTCCAAACATAAGCCAACATTTTTAGTGCGGGGGGGCAGGGAAAGAGGGGGTGTTTGAGAAAAAAGAGGCTTTAACTTTCCCTAAGAAGAGTAAGCATGGTATTTTTTCCTAGAATCAGAAAAATTGTATTCAGTGTGCAAAAGTACAAGCACTGGTGTTCCCTGATGCAGTTCAACATCATTTTCAGTACTACCAATCATGTGTCTATTTCTATACAAAGCCTAAAATGAAAAAGATTCACAGATCTTAGTCTGCCAGATAAACAAGACACATTACAATGTCTGCTTACTTTAGTTCTTCTCTGTCTTTTTGGCAGTTTCCAAGGAAGTTACCAAACTGGCAGGAATGGACATGTTCATGGATCTGAAGGAGGAAAGCTTCATTGTACTCAAAGGCTTGTGGAAACTGCTCTGTCAGATTCCACACGCTTTCTAAAAACTGGGTGAACACTGGCGAGATCTCTTTTGGATCACCATCCAACTGACAACACCTGAAAAAGATTCCATAAACAGACTGAAACCGGTCTAAGTTAGAAATCAAGAGAGTCTTAGTTGCACTTGTTTTCAAATGACAGCACATTAATTTGACACTAGTTTTGGTTTAGAGATTAAACAGCTAACTTTGAGAACTGGGTCAATTTTTTACTAGAAATAAATCTATATTTAACCCATTTTCTGACTTGTAAGTAATCACACATTTGTATTCAGTACAGAAGAGCAACATAAGGCAGTTAAATTCCTTGGTGTCTATTACTTCCATAGTCAACACTTGGAGTATACCAGCTAAAAGCAAATTAATAGGCAGTAAATAGCAGCAAGGCTATTGTCATAGCTGATGACAGGCAGATGAAGGGAAAAAACAGAACTCTAAACATACAGGATTCCTAAAGGTAGGTGTGACTACATTTGTTTACTTTTAATGATGAAAACCAATTTTTAAAGATATCAAAACGAAGTGTTTTATACTGCCTAAATAGCTGGGACGTAGCCTTAGATTGGTTTTGCACTGTCTATGCATACGCGCAGACCTAGCTGCAGTCATCAACAGCCAAGAGTGAGGCATCAGTACCACTAGAGATTTTTTATAGCATAAATCAATTATCAAACAAGTATTTGAATAAACAGCAACACACAAAATGCATTTTCTACTGAAAACAGCTTACTCATTCCAAAACTTCTAGCAATGCTGCAGTAGTTTAACACCCACAAATTGCCTTTTTGTTTTTATGAATACTTAGTTCACTTTACTATACACATTTTACTATATTGCAAGAGTAAGCTACCTGTCAGAGAACTTGTGCCCAAAGGAGATCCAGTCTTTCTCTATCAAGACCTAAAGGATTAAAAAAAGTCTCATGTAAAATATTACTCAATCTCAATTTACAGTATTTACTCAATTTACAGTATTAATCCCACAGGTTATCAATACATTGTTTTTTAAATTTGAGTTAAACTAGTAGGAGCAACTATTTGTTACTTTGTAGTTCCTTTATTTCCTTGGAAGTCTTCACAAGAGATTCTCAAGGCACATTTCTAAAACTAGTGAAAAAGTTTAGCAAGTTGACCATCAGACAACTGCTGTTAAGCCAGGCTCACTTTAAGGATACTAATATTGTATGACTTCACAAGTAGATTATCAACCAACTTACAAAAAATCTCAAAGCACAGGAAAAATCTTCGTATTGTATTCCTGCTATCACAGTTCACATAAAATCACACAGTATAATCTTTGTACCATTTTATAGCAATAAGTTTGTTAATATCAACACTAGCTGTTTTATCACTTCATTCACAGTATCAAGCACCAAAAGGAATGTAGCACTGCCTGCCCACTGCAGAACTTTTCCCAGAAATCTAATTGACAGTGAGGACTGAAACCCAAAGATAAATTACTTCCTTAAATATTACACACATTCTCACTATTCACAACAAATGAATCATCTTAATTCCTCCTTGATTTCACTTTTGTTGCTCATAAGTAGTTCTCAACAATATATGGAACTAGTTTCAGGTACTATCTTCCAGGAGTTCCCATAATACCTTGTATTGCAACTGCAGAACACTGTTGATTTTCCTACCCTAAGATTTGGAATCATCATACCAAAATTCTTCCTCTTCTCTATAGAAAGAGAAAATTTAGATTGCTTAAGTATCTTTGGGTCTCTGGCACTGGAGAACTTGTCATTTTTAGTTTTTAATGATGTTGATTTTGGGACAAGTGATAAAAGCACAGAGCTTCTATAATTTAGTACATCTACTATTTCACATAAGCACTTCGAAATCCCTACGTGTCATAGATAAGGGGCTTCTTTGGATGCAAAAGGCAATCATGGCAACATTTCTGCAGGGTGCCTAAAGCAATCTGCTATTTGTATCTAGTTTTTTTTACATCTTAAATAAATGGTTCTTACCAGTAGCAAAGTATTTCTAGAAGATAGATGTACCAGTGTACCACAAATCTTATTTTATATTTGTAACCACAAAAAAAAAAAGCATCAGTATGTATACATCACTCCCTTTCACACCCAAACATTTTACATCCTGTGTCTGCAAAGGAACAAGTCAACAAAGCAACAGCTTGCTTACCATGAATCCTTTGATTGTTCTATAATAAGAATCCAGTAAGAGAGCCCCAAGAGAACAAACTTGGGAAGTCCTATCCCAGCCATCTGAGCAGTGCACCAATACACTCGCGCCCTCAACTGCTATTGCCTGTGAAACAGTTATTTCTTAGTGAATGTTCTATTCTAGACAGAAATCAACATTCAGTTAAATAAGTACAAAAGCTACATTTATCCCAAACTCACAGCATAGACCATTTTATTTAACAAAGCAAGAGAAACATTTATTATGAGGAAAGGATTTGACGCTATCAGAAAGCTAGGAATTTCTCTTGGTAGAAGTACAGAAAATTCCTTATTAAGGGAAGAAATTCCATTAACACCTTTACACAAGGTAACAAGAACATCTACAGTGGTTCCCAGTTCTCTTTCTACCCCTTATAAAACTTAACTTATAAAAACCCCTTGCAATGCATACTAAGAAAGCAGTAGACTGCATATTACAGACCAAACAGGTTAAAAAACCCAGAACAACACAAACTCATCATTAAAGGTACCCACTTGTTCTTCATTATACTTCCCAAAGTTAAGAACTAGGAAATGCTTATTAGCTTCAGCTAAGAATTCAAATCCTGTTAACCCATGTATTTTTGAAGATCACCTTTAGGAGAATCATCCACTTTTAACTAAAGTAAGCCCTTGTTATTTAACAAAGTAAAAACAAAGATCCAGGTTTTTTTTCTTCACCCAGCGCCCCTCAGGTCAAGCCCTTGGCTTCACAGGTGCCTGGAAAAGGCAATTGTTCCTCTGAATTCTTTCATAAAAAGCCCCATTTCCTTGCCAAATTAAGTCAGCATAGCCAGTTTGGTTTATCTGCAATTAGTGCCCCAGGAGTTCTGTTTTTCAGGGTACACTAAAGAATAGTTTGCTCCATCCACCTCCAAGTTGGTTACCTTTCATAAATACCTAAAAGAACCAGGAAGCACAAGAATCCCTTCATCTCTCAGTAAGGTGACCAAACAGCATTTAAAAAAAATAATCCCAAAACATTAGCTGGCACATTTAACATCTCCAATCATAAAGAAACATGTAATACTTAAAACAGCATACCAGATGTATCAGTGAATACTAAGCATCTACTTCCAGAAAGGTCAACTGCAGAATTTTACACATTATATAATATTAAGGTATAATTTTGCCTGGTAGCAAGTCAACTTCCCACCAAATAAAGCAGCAGCATGCAAGTTACCTTGACGAGGAAGACAGCAGCATCCAGCACAGCTTTGATGTGACGCAGCCATCCAGAATTCTCCAAACCAGACAAAAAGTCATTGACAGACAAACTCTTTGTGCCAGTGACTAAAAAAAAACCCAAGAGTTAGAAAGCCTTAAGCAGTTGCACCTACCTATACCCTGCAATGAAGAAAGAATATTTGTATATTGTTTCTAATGTCTTATGCTGCAAGTTGATTAGAAATCTTTCAGGAAACCACTACTCAAATGGTTAAGAGAGCAGGTACCAAAAAAAACCCCAAAACATTCTCCATCCAGAATTCAATCCTGTGGAACTACAGTAACCATGAATGACAAAAGTAAGGTCTTTGTGTCTTACAAAATAACATTCAAAGTGAATACAGTGGTTATCCCCAACAAGGAGCCATACCCTTGCCCTACCACAGAAGGGAATGCAAATACCAAAAGCTTCCCAGAAAAACTTAAAAATTACAGAAGCTAGTACAAAGTAGCTGCATCCATACAATGTATACAGTTTAGCATAGTCACACTGCCAGAGTTTCATCACCTTCTCCACTCTGCTTAGGAGAATAAAGTGAATGCAGCCCAAAGATATGGTGATGAACTGAAAACCATTGAGATTTTGTCTACATCCAGACTTGACATACTGTCATTCTGACTGTAGTACTTTTTGATCCTATAACAATAATGGCAATTGAGAGGGCAGGGAAGAACTCAAGTTAAAGGAAAGACGCCTTGCTGCAGCAGCAAGAGGTTTAGAGGAAATCTGAAAGTTTCTCACACTGATATCAATTCACAAATGAGACAGAAAATCATACAAGAACCGGATTGAGTAGCAGCTCACACTGTTACATTATTGTCCAAACAAGACAAACTTCTGTCAATAAGAAAAGAAATATTCACTGTCTAATATAGCTTCAGCTCTGTGTGATTTTAAGAGAAGATACCCAAGGTTGCCATCTACAAAAATACCACAGCAGAAGCCTACTTTCTACCAAGCTTAACAGTTAGACTTGATGATCTTAAAAGGTCTTTTCCAACCTAAACAATTCTATTCCAGCCTGGTGGGCTGCAAATGAAACTAAAAAGCCTCTGTAGCTGAAAACTATCAGTGGGGATAGTCACACAGCAGCTGTAAAATAACCTTTATTTCTGACTATGGGAGGAAGTGAGTCAGTAGGGAAAATAGAGAACAAAATTCACTAAGTCATTCTGTGATGCAGTTTCACGTTCAGTCAAGTCCCCTGATGTAACGAAGGCTATAAACTCGTAAACCACTGCCTCATGGAGCTTTCCTGTATCTGTTACTACGTGTTTCTCTGCTACTACATGAAACTACATGTTTCTCAGCTGTCAGCCATACAAGGTTTGGTATACTCCCCATCGTTCAGGAGGAGACAGTACCAGTTGCTGCTCAATGCTGTAACAAAAACAGGCTTCCAAATAAATATCACAGCACCTCTTCTAAAGCCCATAGACCTTTGTCATCTACAAAACTATGTAGCAAACCATAGCACAATGAGGTAACAAAACAGCAAGAAATCCCCAGATACAAAGGTTAGTCTGTAAACATCAGTAAATGCTGCAAAAGTCATGCTAGTTTTCTCTGGTCTTGGAAAGAAATAGCATCATTAGACATGAGCTGTTTGGGAAAAGTCTAGCACATGGAGGAAATCGGCTGAGAACTATATGATCCTTTCAGCTAGCTCATACTCTCTCTACAACAGTGGTTCCAAACAACTGTTCAATCACAACAGCACACAAACAAGTCCACTACTCTAGGGTAAAGGAAATAAGCTAAAAATATTTTAATTTCTAGATATTTGAACATCTGCAAGGAAGGGGTTGGACAGACAAGGTAATGTCTAGAGGCATTATTCATAGCAGCACACCCCTACGTTCTGTAGCTTATGGTGTAAAGCACAAGCTTTCATATGGAAAATAAATAGGCTTCCAGCTTTCTGTCTGTTTACGCCGAGATGCTGCTGTAAAAAAATCTGCTTTCGATCAGACTCTTCAGCTTGGTAGAGATATTTCACTACTAGTATTTCCCCCTTCTAGCTAGATTTCTACATTTATATAAACCAAGGCAGTGACAAGAACATATACCATAAGTGCAAATAATTAGTTTCCATTTCTGCAAATTAACACAGACATTTTTACGCTCCTTAGTGATGAAACAAAGAAACTGTTTTGACACTTATATGCTGAAAAAAAAATATCATTTCCAGTCCCCAAAAGGGTCAAAGATGATTCATGATATCACTAAGATGTTTAGCTACTTCACAATAACCATCACACAAGATAAGTTTTGGCTATATGGATCTCATCATAAAAACGCACACCCTGTATGCATAAGCCCCAAAACCTCAATGTTGCATTGCTTGATCATCCTTATACACACTACTAGCAATGCCTCAGGCAGCAGTTCGAGGTGAGTAGAACCTACAGACTGAAGCATAGTGGGTTGGGGCCAGAGGTTGATTTTTTAACAACTGGACAAACAAAAAACAAACAACCCCATCCCCCCCCCTCCCCCCACACACACACTCTCCATGTAACACACAAACACCCCCTTAGTTAACACACTTACGTCATGAAAATATATGCAGCAGATCAGTGATTATCACTGAGCTTCTTCCTCAAATATTTCCTGCAGAAATGCTGTTTCTTGACATACGCAAAACCTTTTTGCTTATCAGAGTTCAATCTTTCCTGACATGTAATACTATATTTTTGAATATATAGAGACTGGACTTTATATTTAATACCACAGCCACAAATCTAGTCTATGTGAAGATTCTTCCGTTAGTGTTGTATAGATGGGCAGCCTGCCCATCAGGGGAGCAGAGTCATCACATCCACACTGAAGAAAACTATTTTAGAGAAATTTTGTTTCAACGCATTCAAGATTTGTAAAAAAAGCAGCTGAATCTGAGATGAACAGACTGTAAATCCCCCTAGCATGCTCCATAGTCTAGTCCTATTACACAAGGGTGTTGCAAAGGATTATGTCTTACATTCTGCTTGCAAATGGAATTGCTAGATTCTAAAGGAAATCAGGAAGATAAAGAGCCTAGGAGCAGGACACATGCTGAAGATCACAGAATGGTTTGGGTTGGAAAGGACCTTAAAAGATCACTGAGTTCCAACCCCCCTGCCATGGGCAGGGACACCTTCCAATAGATTATGTTGCTGAAAGCCTGCTTCTCTGGGCAACTGAATAACCATTGTTTGTTACAAATAAAACTGGGGACAGTCCCAGTACAATGGCTCTTGAAAGAACAGGGTCATTGGTATCACATTCCTGATTAGCAAACATTCAGTTCAGTGCATCCAGGGGAAGCTGGTACACAGAAGTTAAATGGCATTTTCCTTATTTTAAGTTATGAACCATTTTCATATTATTTCCTTACTGATCACCCACTGATGGCACATTTCTACAGGAGTCTGGAGAGTAAATTACTGCATACCTCCCTAAATTTTTCCTAAAGATGCTTCTTCTTCTAGACTGGCATTCAGCAAACGAGTGTATAATACAGAGCGAATAGAGGGAGAATAAATGCATTAATTTACCCCAAAACCTGATCTGGAGAACTATAGACATTACTCCCAATTTTGTTTCAAAAGAATTTAAATACATCAATCCTTCACACAAGGAACAATTAAAACATATTCCATCCTTAATGAAAGCTACAGAAAGATATTTGATAAGTACTGTTGGTAGTATACTAAGTCAAATGGAAGGAATATGAAGTCTGTGAAGTTTAACTATATGATGTGTACATTTCTGCAGACATTATTATACAGGACCAGGCCTCTTTAAAAAAAATAAACCAAAGTTTATTAGCTACATAATAGGAGGTATTGTCCTAAACTTAAAAACTGAAGTTCAGGCTCATGCTGCTCATCTTTCCTTTCAATAAAGTATGTGCAGGAATAACCACAAAAAATGCATATTATCAAAGCTCAGTAGTATTCCATTCAGATTGCTGGAAGAATACGTTAGCACCAGATACAGGCTGAATGAGAGTAAAGTAAGACTACACCACTAATCTGTAAGATTTCTTGACCTATGTGGCCAGAATGTCTTCATCAAAATAGGCTTCCATACAAGGGTAAACCTCGTCTGTGACTGGAAATATTTGCGTAATTCTACAAGGGAAGCATTTAGGTATGGAAGCCTGACTTCTGCCACTGTACTCTAATCTCAGTATCAATACTCCACAAAGAGTCTTAAATTTGTTTTCAGACGTTTCCCTGAATAAAATATTAATAGAAGTATTTAATAGACTTCTGCCTCTCCATTTTCATCACCATCTTACAGGCAGCAGTATGGTCAAGTGGTTCTCTTTTCCCCTGTCCCCCTCTCTACAAACACCAAGATGTACCAACAAGCACAGAAGTGGCTCACCAGGCCAGAGCTCAAGTTTTGCACAGGCCATATGCTTATTATGAATTCTGTGCAAGTAAGTGCTCCTTGAATAATCAGTATTCTATATACAAAAATGTATGTAGAGATACACGCTGTTTTATGCATTTATATTACACATGTAGGTATACTTGGAAAACAAGTCTTTCCCACAAGGCACTGACATACTAATCAAGTTTACCCAAGCCATATGTGCAACTTAGTTAATTTTCTTCAAAAGAACTCCATTCACTGGGTTTACAGTTTAAAGGTAAAGGTTTAAGGTAATTCATTTCCACAGAGCACAGCAAACTGGTACTAAACACAAAGCTAGGATAAAATATAGAAATAGAAATATCAATACAGTTTGTGTAAGCTATTATTAAAGACTTCAGAAAAATGCGTATTCCATTTTCATATACATTACTGTAGTACAGTTAGAACATACCTTCCAGAAGTTTTTGTAAGCTTGATCTCATTACATGGATATTTTCAATGCCAACAAACTGGAACCTAATGTTAGAGTAGTTGTCTTCATTCTCATAGCCCTTCCCAGCAGCTCTGTTTGCCATTGCATTAAGCTTAAATAAAGCAAAACAAAAATACTGAAAACAACTACTCGAAATAAAAATCTCAAATTAAGTAACAAAAGTCATGCAGTTTCAATGGAATACACAGGAGGTAAATTCTAGTAAATTAACAGTTTGTTACAAATCAACTTGAAAGCATTCAAGTGTAAGAAAGGCATGATACATAAAAAGCAACACATTTAGAGTTGATACATCTGAAAAATGCATTTAATAACTTAATCGTTTACTGTTTTCGCATTCCCCGCCACCAAACCTTTACTTATTTCCAAACCTTTCTAAGCAAAGATACTACAAAATAATTAACCTAAAAAGGAAAGAATAAGACCCAGACTTAACCATATGCAAACTTTCCAGGCATCCTAAACATGTCAATTTCCGGGGTAAGAAGATAAACTGCTGCAGTTATAAAAATTACAACTATAAAAAACCCACAAATAGCTTAGGTCAAACCAACCTACTGTTAAACACTGTCCAAAATAAGTTCAGATCCTATGGTGTAGGATTTTTCACTTCACATCCTCATGATGGATTTGAGTGAAATGAATACCAATTCAAATGAAGGAGGTCTAAAGAGTGAAAATTATCCCATACACTCCAGCACAGGTCAAAAAGCCAACATAATTCAATTTCATTTGACAGTGACAAAGTATGACCTCAGAATGCTACAAGAGAATTTCCCCTACCTCTACTTGACAGCAATAGCAGTTTTCAGAAGACTTTTACACAGAACACAGTACTCCCTCCCATTCTGAAAGGGACCCCAACACAGCTCACTTCATGAATTTAATTTCAAACAGTTACAATGACTTGGACCCCACTCAACCATTACTTCTTAACCATGCTTTAAATGTATTTTAAATGCACTTCCACAAAAGTTCATAAGCATATTCAGTGAATTCTAGCTGAGTCCTGAGAGGGGTTCAGCTTCTTTAAGAAAGCAAGTAATTAAATGCCTGAACAGAAGCCTAACCTTACCTTTAAAGAACATTTTTACCTATGATGAAGTCATATTTAGCTCCATATTTTTCCAGAATTACACTGTATCCCTGTACTGTAATGTTCAGGAAGGGAGGCTAGGCTGTAGAACCTGAAGTACATACCTTTGGCCTGGTGTCCATGACATACATGTAGCGATTGGAAGGATTTGCTTTACTGATGGCTTGCAACATGTGTTCATCTTCCAGGCACCTGGCACTGAAACCTGAGAGAGGCTGACTGCATCTGCAAATTGCAGCCTACCATAGAAAACAAAGAATAAGTTGGCATCAGTTGAACATGTGTAGCTGAAACACTTTGCATTATTATAAAAAGACACTGAAATAAATTGTTTAATTTGGCAGATAGCAGCACTACACAGAAAAAAAATTTAGGTGTTCCAGCTTTACAAACATCACTCACAGACCTATGACTTAATCACACAGGACCTATGACTGAAACCTAAAGGTTTATCAAAACATTTTTTCAGGCTTATCTACATAGGCAAGGTACCAGTTTACATAATGGACTTTTCCCAAGTATAAAAATTCCAAAAAAGTATAGGCTGGAAAAAATACACTTTAGGAAGGCAAGTTAGTTCCCTGGTATGAAATGAATCATGGTTGGTTTTATTACTACAAGTACAATACGTTATTGCCTGATGTAATTTTCATCATGTCATTTTCAATGATGCATTGTATTTCAGAAGGTATCAGGTGCATCTTCCATATAGTAATTATCTTCAAATACATCTAGTAGCTTAACACTTATCCTTCATAAATTCAACTCAGCAAGGTGACAATCCTTCTCTCCCTTCAAAGATACCCCTAGCTGAGAGAAGTAGATGATGCTTCACATCACTCTGTCAAACCATGCAAAAAAAAAAAAAAATAATCTTATTTCTCATCATGCAAGGTAAGGTTCTTCTTACCTTGCAAATTCCTCCTTAAAGAACCAGATCTATTCTCTCAGGCTGTTTAACCCCCATTTTGACCTAACAGATTTTATTCTTGATACAACCAGGAAGACAGATCACTTGACCAAAAGCTATCTTCAGTTATTTTAAGGTCAGTTTCTGAAAGCTTTAAAGAGATTCAACTGATTACTTAAGGACTTATCTTAAACTGGCTCATCTTAATTCAGTATCCTGTTAGCCCACCGCTAGTGTCAGCTGTTATTTAACATCATCATGAGTTATACCATTCTCATACAAGCCACTGTACTTACCTCCCTACCTACCCTGAACTACTTCCAAGTGTTAAGAAATAATTTTCAGTATATTTGCATTAAGAGGAAGACATACTATACCTCTTTGTTTTTATGATAATATGACAACACTGGGAATCTTCCTTTGCTTCTGAACTTGGAGCTACCAACAATTATGGGCTTGCTTGCAGTTCTAGGAACATAAAGTTCTCTAGGATATGTTTCACAAATCTGAAAGACACAGGTAAACAAAAAGAACTTTATGTACAAGACACAAAGCCTATATTAATTTTATTGCATCCTATTTGAGAGACATTAGGTGAAACACTAACATCTCTCTATATACACAGGAATAGCTCAGAAGAAGAGACAAGCCATGGATGAAGAAGTACAAATTGGTATCCAAGTTATACAACCAAGCACTGCTGGTAAGCACTGCTATACTAGCATTCACCTCTCAAGAACGTGACTCTTCAGTAGAAATGCTAAAGATGTGTTTCAAACAAAATATTGAAATTATTCTCCTTTTTATTTGGTATTTGCAGACTACAAAGTAAGATGAAATATAATCAGGCTGCACCACCATAGCCACTGTCTTCCACAGGCAACATTGCAAATGCTAAAGTAGAATCATTCTCAGTTAAGAATAACAAAGCTGGAGAGCACCAGAATTACTGCAGCCAGGCTTTAAACAGGTAAGTCCACTGTAGAAACAAAGAACACATGCATCCATGCACACATGCTCTCTCAATGAGGTCTTGGAAAAATCTCCAATTAGAAAGTTGTACAATTGCACACTGATAAGTAGTTAACTCTCTTCATCTACAAGTTCCTGCTTATGCAGCAAGCCAATTGATTTCATAGTATATACTATTTTCTATAGAACTAAAGTCAGAGGACAAAGTAGAAAGATACAGAGCAAGACATGTTTCCATTACAATACTTACCTTATAATCACGATTTGCATCGGACAACTGCCAGTTAGCATTTGGCACTCCCATTCTCTTATATTCTTCTGCTAGATCAATAAGCTGCCAACCTTTGACTTGCTCAGATTCATTTTGTTTTGGATTATAGGAGAAGGCATACAGTTCTTCATATTTTGCTAAAAGGTAAAGAAAAAGACCATGTAATGAGTTGCCCCCAAAAACGTTGGACTGGGAAAACGCAGCAAAGTTGATAAGTCTTGAAATGGCCTAAACTGCAGGGAAATTTTCAGGCTTTGAAATTCTCAGAAGCAAGACTAAATAGATAATAGACACTCTTGAAATATTTATTCTGCAACTATCATAGTGTTAACTGACACAACTGTAAATATTTAAAGGTAGGCTAAGAGAGCTTTGAGTGTGCTTGACCTATTTCAGCAAGGACATTTCTAGAGTCACAAGGGCAAAGTAGAACTCACAAAATGAAGACTGACAAAATTAAACAATATAAAAGGCAGAATTATTAGAAGATTTCACAAGAGCTAAAAGAACAACTTTTTAGAGGCAAGAACAGAATTTTACCTCTACTGACCTTTTAAAGCAACAGGTTTTAGAGACTCTTTCAAAGCAAAAAGCTTTCAAAATATTTTATGTTTTTCCTAATACACTATCCACATATCACACATGATAACATTTTACATTGTTCTAAACACAAAGCAGAAAATGCAAAAGACCATAGTAGGTGATAGAAGTCTCTTGTAAAGCTGAATTGGTACCGCTATTTTAGCATCAAAACTTCAGCGTTATTTTTTGAAACTGCATGTAATCAGTAAGAAGTTAGTGTTTGCTTAGTAGCCTTTTATCTATGGAACACACCTGTTAACATAGACTATACACATTTATATTCAGTTTCAAGGATAACACTAGAAGTGAAAAAAATACAGGATTCTTGCATTCTGTTACTGAGTATCAGTGACCTACAAAACCCAGACAACATATCTTCTGAATTTTTATGCAGATTAACACTTAATCATTAAAATTCTTTTACATACCAAATCCATTTAAAAGACTTAAATAATGAATGTTTTAAAATATATATATACATACACAAAAAAGCCATGGATTCCCTCCTTCCCCAGCAAATAACCCAGGCATATAGCGCAAAGTCTTTTACAGTTAGAACTATTACCTGGTCTTGACAGCTGAAGCAAAGAGTTATAAATATCATGACAATCTCTCTCTCTGGGAACAACAAAGTGAACTGTCCTGAAGTTCTTGCACTGGATGACAAGGGGGCAGCCAGAAGTAGTCAAGGGTAGTTTTTCCACCGCAGCAATGTGATGATGTAGTATCTGTGGCACACAAGAACTCACAGCATAAGCACACTGATGGAAAATGAGAACAGCATACTATTTACAAGAGCAGATATAAGACATATTAAGCAATGCTGAATATGGATTTTGACTTTTTTTCAATCATTTAGTTGTAAAATAATAAATTCAGAAGAAGAAATCCAAGACTGGCATAATTTTGTCACAATTTAATTATTCTCTCCCCTCATATTTTGAAGTGTTACCTAATGTGTGTAAGGAACAGTAAATATTCTTCTAAATGCAAAAGTGACAAGTAAAGCTCCACTGCAGTTGTTCAATCCCCTTTTGTAACTTTGCTAACGGACAGGCATACATCTATTTAGGCAGGGTCCAAACAGGATCCCCTCCCCCTGCTACCAAAACCATACTTCAGAATTTTCAGGCAAAATAAAAGTCAGGGAAAGCAATTCAAAGTATAAGAGAGAGAAGATGTTGAAGATTTTAGAATTCCAGTATTTAACATCTACAGAATGAACAGGAGATAAAAAAAATCTCCTGTATTACCCACTGTGTTATGTAGACACAACAGTCTCTCAGCTAAATGCCTTTCAACCACTTTAACAGAAGAATGTCAGAGTAATGAACATACAAAAGCCCTCCACAGATTTATCAGCGTGGCAAATCTACACAAAATTTAGGAAAACATGGGAAAGGAACAGCTGTTCAACCATGGAAAGAAAGCCACAGATACGTTACCTCAACTGAACAAGATGTTCTTGATAACATTTCAATCATCTCACTGAAGTGATCACCCCCTCTTAAATATTGACCAGAACCAGACAGGCATCTGAAAACTATGCTGCCAAATACGCATTTACAAAGATACTGTATCTCGGAGACACTATCATAATTATACTTAGTCTTGCATTATCATCACAGAAATGCATACTAGAGTATAGGCTCAATTTCCCCAAAACGAAACCTTTTAACGTTGTGCACAGGGAGACACAATGCTGCCGAATCACGTTCTCCCCAATTACACATTTTGTATGAAAGGTAACAGTTTTGATTTGTACTAAATTGTACATTGTATCCAAGAACAAATCGCAGAAAAAAACAAAACACCACACAAACCTTTTATTGACAGCACTGTGAGGCATCTAGTCAGATAACCAGGATACAAGATTAAGGGTAATCCAGAAAAAAATACACTTACAGGAAACAAAAAAAAAAAAAATCAACCACACCCAGAGAAATGAGATTTCATCCTGGAGGAAGATAGACTTATGGCACTGAACTCAGTCACGTAGCTGGGCTACAGTGGAAGCCAGAACTTGATGATCACTCACATGCCACCAGGGCATTAGGCAGAAAAGCTGATGGGAATTACCATACTAGCCAACTTTGGACAACATTGGCAGTGGTCACCAAAACGCTACAGCCCTTCTGAATTTATTACGGAGATGAACGCTTGGGAAGAAACAGCTGCTTATGACTCTAAAAAAAGGGCATGGGATCTTCAATATTTCATCAAAGCCTAGATCTTTGGGTTTTGCTGTCTCATTTAACCTAGACAGGATCTAAATACAAGGTAAGTTAACACAGAAATTTTAAACCTGATGTTAAACTATCTAGTAGTCTCCCACTCCTGCCCCTGAACTGCAGTGCAAGTCAGTTTGACGAAAACTACCACACATTCACTCAGCAATACAAGTGAAGGCTATAGAAGAAATTACAGCAGCTTGAAAAGAAGTGAACATTTTCAACATTACCCAACTTCAACTGCAGCAGCATCACCCAAGAATCTGCAAATCATTAACTTATGCCACTGTAAACAAGAAGAGCCTGGGGAATAACCTTTACCTTAGATGAACATTTTACTAAAACAATTCAACCTTAGATGAGGAAGAACAAATGCATTTTAAGAACCCATGCTTTTGAGACACAAGCATTCGTTATCCTTACCCATGTTTCTCTCTGGCTTGAATCTATGAATAACAGATGAGTTGCTGTAAGGTACAGAGTTCCCGTCAGTGACTTATTGCTCGTGCTGAACCGATCTAGTAATTTCACTTGCTCTACCTGTAAGAAAAAAGTGGAGGGAGGAACAATTTTTTTTTTCCCCTGAATGCAGCAGTTTTGTCAGTTTGTGCAGTAATTTTGAAAACAGTAGAAAGTGTAACACAGCACACATAAGGCCAGTCAGGCCAAACTATTAAGAATACACTAGTGGTCACATAAGCTTTGAGACTGACTAGTTAAAATTCCCTGTTGCGATGCTAAAGTGCATAATGAAAGCACAAGGCTAGGCTCATCAGAATACTTACTCCATATACCCAACTATTATGGTTATTTACTATTAAAAGAGTCCAAGGTATAAGTTTTTAACAAAATAATTAAGAATAATGAATTACTAAGCTTTTAGACTGCTTCTCCAAAGTAGACCAAACACACACTACCAATTTCCTGTTATTGAGATATCGGCACCAAATTAACAGCTGATCTCAGCAACATGCTTCATTGGCAGTCTGCTTATTCAAAGCCATAGAGATTATATCCTCCTGATTTAACATTTAGATATCTACTGCCCTTTATATCATCCCCAACTCCAAAAATCTAGATCATCGTAACCTTGCCTCATAGTAAATATAAATTCAAATTAAATGCAAGAATTATAGCACAATAATTATAGCAATCTCCTAGAGATTGAAGGACTGTGCTGGCATTTGAAGCAGATATTTCAAACTTTAGTCTTGCAAGGACAGATTTCTCCTTCTGGATAATAACCCTGTTATCTCAATCCCATGGAAAAACATTTCAAATAAAGCGACTTCTAGATAGCCTGAATTTTATCTGCTGATCATAACTTCACAAGCTCCCCAGTTTGCTTTATTTGAAGCAAACATTACACAACTCCCTGTGCAGCAACAGGAAAGGAGCGTGGTGAATAGCTTATCTCCATGCATTCCCCTTTCTTGGCAGCACTGCGTTGTCTTTAGCACCAAGTTAAGTTCTTGTGCTTGAAGCTTGATGCTACTGCCATTAAACACATGGCAGAACTCAAAAATCTTTAACACCAGCAAGACCAGCACCCAGATGAGGTGACTAGGAGAGCCCAGATCTACCATACTGATGTTAAGCCATTTATTTCACACGTACAAACTTAAGTTATCTACTAAAAGTACATATAAAGCACTAAACACTTGTCTTTTCAATTCAGGTACTTCTTACAATATAACAAGGCCTAATTTTGTGTTTGAAATCTAGAAAAGCAATTTAATGCATGCAAAACAGAATGGAGGTACTAAAAGCCAGTGCTACTATGGTATTCTAGATTCCAGTTTAGAAGGCAGAACAACTGGAAGCTACACGCATCAGTACCTCAAAATACATTATGCTGTCACCAGCAAGGTATCAGTGCTCAGATACAGAGTAGCATAAATCAATATAGCATAGCCAAAACACAGATTTCATTTTGGGCATTTCTGCAGCAGCAACTGCTCAGGTACCTGGCAGTGCACCGCCCCAGCAAACGGAGAAGAGCACAGAAACTGCCCCAGTTTTGTCGCAGTAACACAACCCACAAAATCCTGCCATGTGAAGTTCCATTTTCCTTCATGTAACAAGACAGCTATTCTCAAAGCTGTACTTCTATGTCAGATGAGAACAGGCATCAGTACTCCAGCTTCCTCTTTCATAGGTAAAGTCTTCAAGAATTCTGAAAGCTAAATTCTAGAGGTCCTTTTCTTAAAGACAACTGAAACATAATTCAGATTCAGCCTCCATAGACAACATGTTCATTTAAACTCAACCCAAGCCAGCTTTAATGGGTACTCAGCTAGATAAACACTAACTTTTTAAAGTTTGGCAAATCCTTAGTTATGAAAAACAAACCAGTCGCCAGTTTTGAAGAGAATGGGTTCACAAGATTAAGATATTTAAGACTGCTATTGAGTCTTGAGCACATCTGTAAACAAAATGATCAGAAGTGATATTCTGACAACAGCTAGCACTAACAAATTAGTGAGTTTTTACACCAGTAAGAATTTGAACAGCTACCTCAATAACAGAGTATTTACAGTGAAAGAGCTACTGAGCAGTTTATCAGGATTAGGAGACAAACGTTTTAGCCAAAAAAGCAAAGAAACGTTTCAATATAGGAGACAAGTTGAAACAAAGGCTGAACTATACCTCTGAAATCTTGCATTAAAAAAGATGAAGGATTAAATTAGAACAATTAATCTAAGACAAAAATAATTACAATATACCACTTCCAGATTCTTTTATTACAACTTTGTATGACATTTGCTTGCATTAGAAGGAGCCTTCCCTTCCCCATTTTAGTCTCAGGCTTGCAAACATAAATTTAGAATTCGGCAGTCAAGCTAAGCAAAACTTTCTATCTCCAGTAGAAACACCATCAGTATTCTCACTAAAACAGATTTGACTGAAAAAAATCCAGTCTTTTCTACTACACTTTACTTTAAAATATTTAAGGACCTCACATCTTTATTCAACATAAATCTGTTGTACAGTTTGACAAAAAGCTAAACTGTATTTCAGGTAGCTGTGCTGATAGTTCTAAAACAATTTTAACTTCAACATTTAGCAGACAGAAGTTTGAAGAGGAATAAAACCTATTTCATCACCTTCTCCCAAGGATGACAGCTTCCCTGCGGAGCTGTTAATTTGTGCAAGAGCACACTCCTATTTCAAGCTTATTTCACTATTATTTAATAAAACAAATTGAAAAACAGTGAAGTGCTGTCAGATTAGAAAAAGTAGATATATCCTAGAACAGTTGGAATGAGATCCAACTTGAGCCTAAATAGGCACTGAACTTTTAAGGCCCACAGTGCAGACTGTACTTTAGTTTTCTTTCTTAACTGTAATACTCATAATTATTACCATCTAGCATATTTGCATTTTAATCCACCCGGATATTCAATAAACTAACAGCTTACTAAAAAACTAAGACAGCATCACAATCATAACCAAAAACTCATGCTATGTCTAGCCACTAAATTTATATTTTTGAAAGGTTTTTAAATTAAATATAAAAGATAATTGCTTCAAGTAGTAAGTCTTGCACCTTGTAAACTGTGTTCAGAGCCTATTTCACTCTTTAGTTATATCGCTACATGAAGTATTTCCTTCCCCAGCAGGGGCCCAAAACCATGCAGAAACACAATCACTTGCAGATGCAAAGAAGTCAGTGACTTGTAACCTTTCTAGTCTGAATTTCAGGTCTGAAACTTAAACAGCTACTCAGATCATCAAGAGACTTGGTTTTAGTCTAGCTTTTATTTTGAAAGCAGCTACTGACTGTAACAATACAATATGAAGTTCCCAAACAGAGTTTCACATTTATAAGTATAGGCTAAGAAACATACATTACCTCCAATCTGTCAGCTTGGAGCAAGATTACTCCATTCAGTACATTAAAGTGTCACTGAGAGTAGCCTCACCACGGACCTTCCTCTTTTTTCATATATACATATACAAATATATATGAAAAATAAAACTAACTAGACATATTTTATATAAGCTGTTACTCAAAAGAAAAAGAAAAAAACAACAAACCTGTTCCTTTATATAATTATTGGTTATAAGCCTACTCTTTGGAGCCGAAATACCACCACACCTTTTCTCCAGACATCCATATACCTAGTTTAAAATCAGACTGCCAGGTTAGGGAACTAATCACTTGACAGTTTCCAGCACCCAAGAGACGGGCAGTCTTTTCAGCTCCCCTTGCAGTCAGGGCCAATGAGTAAAATAAGAAAAATAATTAGAAATTTAATTCTATAAAAGCTGTAAAACTTACTTAAATATTTACAAAAAGAAGACAGTTTTTTTAAATGTCTTGATTACAGAGGAATGAATAACAAATCTAGAGAAAAATAATCTGAAAATTCTAAAGTATCAACTGCAGCTTAGCTACTTTTTTAAATAGCCTAACACACTGCACATACACTAATAGTTTGTGTTCCTAACAACACACAACAGCGCCTTTAAAAGGAATTTTTAAAAAGCTTTGTTTTCACAACTGCTTTGCTTCCAAAGCTAGAAAAGCTGTATGGAACTCCACCCCACGTACAAAAAACAACTGCAACCCTCTCCCAGCTGGCTGCTTCCGTCCTCCACCCTCCCTTACAGCCCCCGCTACGCCAGGACACTCTCAGGGTGTTCCCCTCACTGACGGGACGGTCCATCCCCGCGGGGCCCCAACCGTGCAGCACGCACCGAGCTCCCCACGGCAGCGCTCTCCCCCTCCAGCCCCCGGGCTCAGAGAGAGCCCAGCCGAGAACCCCCGGGAAGGGCAGCGCCCCCCGGGCTGAGCACCCTGCGGCAGGGCCCGGGGAGAGGCCCTAAAGCCAGGCCCCCCCCCTGCCAGCCACCCCTACCAGGGCCCAGGAACACCCCGCGCCACAGACCGCCCCAAAGCCCCTCACGGGAACGGGCCGGCTACAAAATGGAAGGAGAACAACAACCGCGCCCACAGCTGACAGCGGCGGGACAGGAACTCAGCGGGCCGAACAGCCTCCCTCCCGCCCCACGGTCACCGGTGCAGCACCAGCAACAACGCCGCTTCCACCCCACCCCACCCGGAATCACACCCCGCTCGCCGGCGGAAGGCCGGGGTACCTTGGTGGTGCGGATGTGCTCCATGGTGCTGCCCGCCCAGCGCCCGCCGTGGTGCTGCCGGCCCGGGGCCGCCGTCACCTAGAAACGCTTCCGGGGTGGGGCGGGCCCGCCGCTTGGGCGGGGCAAAGCCGGCGCTGACTCCCTGCAGCGCCCTCTCGCGGCGGGCGGGCAGGAGGGCGGGAGGACACACCAGGTCTGCGCCGCAGTGCAGGTAGCGCGCATGCGCGGTGGGGCGCGCGTGGGTGAGGGGCGGTGTGAGGTCCCGGGCTGCGGCGGTGGGGACTGGCGGGCGGGGGCGGGACGGCAGCACGCTGTGTCCAGCAGTGCCTCAGGGGTTCTCTGTCAGATTTGGGGCAGAGGAAGGCGCTGCGGTTGCTGTGCTGGGCCCCACGGAGCTCAGTGCTGGCTGTGAAGCTTGGCCTGGCAGCCGGCCCTGAGGGGAGAGCGGTTGTGGGCCCCGCGGTGGGGTGGCAGTAGGTGTGTGAAAAACAGCCGTTCCCTGTTTGTCCGGGTCTTTGCTTATGGCATGGAGAGTTTCAGTCTTTTAACAAGAATATTGCGAATGGGGAAATCCCTGGAAGATTGTCCTTGTTTTTGTAGCATCACAGAGGGGTTGAGGTGGGAAGGGGCTTCCCGAGGTACCTAGCCCAACCCCCCTGCTCAAGCAGGGACACCTAGAGTGGGGTGCCCAGGACCGTGCCCAGGCGGCTTTTGAATATCACTGAGGATGGAGGCTCCACGACTTCTCTAGACAACCTGTGCTCACAGTGACAGAGTGTTTCCTGATGTTTAGAGTTGTGCCTGTTGCCCCTCATCCTGTCACTGGGCACCAGTGAGAAGAGCCTGGCTCTGTCCTCTTTGCACACTCTCTTTTTATATACAGCCCCAGTTCTCTCAGCCTTTCCTGGTAGGCCCTTTGTTGGACTCTCTCCAGTATGTCCATTTCTCCCTTGTACCGAAGAGCCCAGCACTGGACACAGCTCTCCAGGTGCGGCCTCACCCATGTTGAACAGAGGGTACATGTTGAACAGAGGGATCACCTCTCTCCACCTGCTGGCAATAATGCAGCTAATTTCCTAATGCAGCTCAGGATGCCATTCACCATGGCTCATGTTCAACTTGGTGTCCACCACAACCTCCAGCTTCTTTTCAGCCAAGTGGCTTTCTATCTGGCTGGCCCCCAGCATATACTGCTGCCTGGGTTGTTCCTCCCTAGGTGCAGGACTGCTCTTTTCCTTGTTGAACTTCATGAGGTTCCTGTCAAGGTCCCTCTGGGTGGCAGTACAATGCTCTGGTGTGTCAGCCACTCCTCCCAGTTTTGTGTCATTAGTAAAGGTGCTGAGGGTACAGTTTGTCCTATCACTCAGGTCATTAATGAAGATGTTAAACAGGACTGGACCCGATATTGACCCCTGGGTCACTACTGGCCTCCAACTAGACTTTGTGCCACTGATCCCCTCCCTGGGGGCCCAGCCATTCAGACAGGTTTAAATTCACCTCCCTGTTTGCTCATCCAGCCCATATATCAACAGCTTCTCTGTGGGGATCTTACAGAAGACAGTGCCAGAGACACAAGTAAGAACTTGTTGGTAAAGGTGTGTTGGGAGGGGTTTAGAGTTTTAGGCTGTACTAGAATGAAGTAACAAGCTGCACAGTGCAGTAACAGTGTCATGGTTGTGTGGGTGCCAGTGCACAAACATCTTGCATGTGCTATACAGTAGTTAAGAGACATAATAAAACTTAGCTTAAAAGCTGTAGAACAGGATAAATAAGTCTTGCTGTTTTCATTATTATCTAAATTAGAATTATCCAGTAGGAGAGCTTTTGTACAAAATTAATCTCTTTTATTAACATACGGACTTCATGATCTTGAACTTACGAGTGGTGACATTCATAGACTGTAATGAGTTACTAAAATCATACTGTGAAGGCATCACTCTTTCCTTGACAATTCCCCTTTTTCTGTTATGCCAACATATCTCGTCACTTTGTGGCCTGCCAGATCAGAAGAATTTGTTGACAAATTACTTTGCAGAAATCACTCTACACATGCCATTTAAGATTTTTGGAGTGTTGGGGCTTTCATTTTTTTAAGGTGTTCAAAGATAGGCACATGCATGCAATATATAAGTAAACACAGACTAAACATCACAAATTACACTTAGCTGTATGCCTGAAGCTCTGCCTTGTGTAAAGCACAGCAATCCAGACACCCATAAATAATCTCACAGATATTTTCAGTAAATATGTCAGACAACCACAGTCTTCAGCAGCCACAGCACTGAGCAGCAGAACATAAGAGGTTTTTGCATTGTTTGGGATGCTTTGAGAGACTCTGGAGGTAATAATATAAAACCTTTCATAGCACTATGATTCATCTAGCCCATCAGGTAGATTTAAAATAAAAGCTTAGCAATGGCTTTTCCTGAGCAAACGTGGTGTGTAGGATACTCTGAGAAAACTCCCCTGCATTTCAGCAGTGGCTTCTTGCAGCTCCCCAGTTTTACATGAAGAAGGCAGCGTGATCCAGCGCCCAGGCAGGGCAGGGAGCGGGACCGTTCACGCACCTTCACGCAGTGCACTGTGGCAGCAGTGTGTGAAGCGGAGACTGGCAAAGAAAACAGGAGCAGTAATTTGTGTAGTAAACGTGGGCAATAATTAGTAACTGAGTTTGTGACATTCAGGTGCTGTAGTTGGTACAACAGTGTTAGAAAACCACGGGTCCTTGGAGAGGCAGATGAGAGCCGTGTGCCATTGTGGTGGCTGCGAGCCCAGATTCTGCCTGGAATCCAGTGGGTTTGGGGCTTTTAATGGATTTTGAGTTGGATTTTGAGCTGGTTTCCTGCTTCCTGGCCGGTCACCTGGCGGCAGGTAACTCCCGAGGTGTTGCAGCCTGGCCCGTCTGCCCACCCGCAGCCGCGGGGAGCCCGGTGGGGCGGCAGCGAAGCAGGTGCTGGGGCGAGCAGGGCGGCCGTCACAAAACCTTCGGAGAGGCTGCCGGTCAGCGCCCGAGTCCCCGTTATCTTCCCTCTTTCGGAACCCGAGAAGCCCCCGGGCGTTGTGTGTCCGTGGGGGCTGCGACCTCCCCTCGTCTTCAGCCGCTGGTGCTTCCACCCGTCAAACCGAGGCTCTGGGTGCCTAGGCCCTCGCCACATTCTCGGCCGTTCGCTCCAACAGCCTCGGCCAAAGGGGGCTGTACCCGCCGACGGGCGGGGGCGAGCGGCCTCCTCACGCGTTACTGTCGCTTTAAGGGCCGGCGGACGGCGCGGTGGCGGCGCTGTCCCGTGGTGCATTGCGGCGGCGCGGCGCGCGTAGGTTGCGTGGCTGGTGTCTACGCGCTCGCTGCCGCCGCTCGGTTCGAGCTGGAGCCAGGCGCGATGCGCTGTTGAGGAGGCCGTTGCCGACCCTAAGGAGGCCGTCGTTATCGCCACCCTCCCAGGCCTCCGGCTCTCGCTTCCGTCTCCCTGTCCTGCTCTCCGGCCGTTCTCACCGCTGCCGCCATGTCTACGGGCTTCTCCTTCGGCGCGGGGACCCTGGGCTCCGCGGCGGCCGCTGCCGCCGGGGCGGGAGGAGGAGGCGGAGGCGGGAGCTTCTCCTTTGGAACCGCCACACCGAGGTAAGGCGGCGCCCCTCCCCCCAACCCCCACGCGGTTCGGTCCGGCCCTGCCCGCGGGCCCCCGCCCCCAGGTTCCCGCGGCTTGGGGGCTCCGAGCCCTGCGGCTCGGCCCGCCACCGGGCTCCGCAGGCCTGAGCGCGGCCGCGGCAGGCCCGCGCGGCTCGGGGGGGTGTGTGTGTGAGAGTGAGCCAGGGCTGGGCGCGGAGAGGAGGCGCAGACCCTGGGCCGCATCTCTCGGCGCCTCTCTGGCTGCCCCCGGCGGGGCCCGGAGCTCCGGCGCTCTCGGCCGAAAGGGCCCCTGGCGCGAGGATGAACCGGCTTCACCGCGTGTGCCCCGGCGCCCAGGGGGCGGGGGTGCCCTCCCTGCCTCACCCGCTGCACGGCCGGCTTCGGGCATACAGGCGTAGGGATGGATGTTCTCAGCAATTAATAACAAAGGGAGGTGCTCTTCTGATTTTGCTTTATTTTGGCTTTGCCGGAGTAGGGTGTCTTCCCTTCGCGGTTATCGCTAACGGTCTGAGTGCAGAATGGGAATCAGATGCGTATCGAGGTCTCAGCAGTCAGCCTGAGCTTGCGTGCGTGACGTGGAGCTTGTTGGTGTTAAAGCCCAAATATTTAATGTTCACATGCGAAATTCCTTTTTTTGTTGTTGTTGGGGTCTTTGGTTTTTTTTTTTTTTTGGTTGGTTTGTTTGTTTTTGGAGTCGAGTGCAGCTTTATCCTTTTAGAGACATGTAATCTTGCATTTGGTGTATAGTGTCTTGGAGCAAAGGAGAACTTTGTGCTTTCATGTGCATTGACGTAGAGCTCGCCCTGGAGTAAAGGCGAGAAAAATAATGTATTTACGTTTCTCAGAATAGTAGGTAAGTCTTTGTTGCTGGGGTGGTTTTTTGGTTTTGTTTTTTTTTTTTTGGCACACAACTGTACTGGCAGAGATTGTTTTTTCTGAGCTGCTTGCTATTATGCCTCAGTTGAAGATTAGGGCTTTGTATCGGAGTTCTTGCTAAATCTGATCAGGCAAAATTGATCACTGTAAGGTAAACTAAATGGGCAGTGCTGCGAGCAATTCAAGGGAACTTGACCTGAAACAGTTATATTTGAAAATACTTGTCTGTCAAATTTAGCAGTGTGAGGGGAAGGGAACAAAACATCTGGATCTGCAAGAGTGTCTCGATCAAATGTCAATATTGCTTTTTGGAAGCCCATATGGGAGGAAAGAAGTTTTTTGAGTCTCTTCTAATACTCTTAACTTTGTGATCATGACAGGTTGACATTCTTGTGTTACCTGTGTGTGCTGTTTGGTTTTGGTTTTTTTTTGTCCCCATGATGAAGCTTATAGGGAGTTAGTTAAGAACTTAAATTTGTTTTGCTTCATGCCTGCTTAGTGCAGGTTTTGTGGGATTAAAATGAGCAAGTTAAAATAATATTTGTTTATTCAAAAACACTATTCTAAATGTACTGCCTGAAACAAGGGAAACTTTTGTCTTGTTGATCTGCACTTGTTAAAAACTGCCTATTGAACTTAAATATTTTTAGGGTTTTTTTTCCTGTTCTAGCTGGCTTTTTTATCTCTTAATAAGTAGAAGTTTAACAGGTGCTCATTAATAGCAGTATGGTACTCTGCATTTTTATTCATGTATTTATTCTTACAGGCAGGGTGAGTCTTCATAGCTGTTGGTCAAGGAGTATCACAGAGAAACAAGCCTTTTTACTGCTGGATGGTTGGTGAAAGAATGTTGAGCATCCGTATGAAACGGTTTGCTTGAGAATGTGTTTGACACTATAAGAAGCTGTTCTGATCTGGGTCTAAGACAGTATTGCCAGCTGTTGGGGGCTTTATTGTGTAGTTCGAGCTTAAGTACTGTTCATTGGTGTGTCCTGTCAAAGGTTGTATTCTGGTGTCTGAAGCCTATGTGATATACCAGCCTACCTAATTCCTCCATTGTACCAATAGCTGTTCAGGTACTTACGCACTTTCTTTTTCTTAATTGTTATTCTCTATAGTATTCTTTAGCCAGGTGCAGTGCTTTGTTCTAGTTAAACAAATGTTCTAACATTAAAGTTAAGACCAGTGACCTGAGCTTCTCTTCTTTCCACCTGTGAGGAGTATATAGTCCTGCTACATGCTTTTTCCTACTGGTGAGAATGCTGCCATTGCTTTTTTTCTACATTTTGGTTCCTTTCTATCTTAAGAAACAAACAAACAAAATGCCACTCAATTTTATTGAGGGTTTTTGGGGTTTTTTTTGTCCTATAGTGCTGAATTGCATACTTTGTGCCTTAGCTTTTTTATACTGGAATGCCAAAACGAGAAAAGTTTTAACAGAAGAATCATCTTTGTTCTTGAAAAAGATGAAACATAAGCTCTTGACTAGGGAGAGTAGCACCATGTTGTCAGAGAATAGTGGATCTGTGTCCTTCTAAACCTCTTGGCCACTCTGCTTTCTAAATTACTTCTTTAAGAATAACTCATACCTAGATTTTGAACTTGCAGCCAACTTTTGCTGGGCTTGCCATGAGGAGTTTTGTAGATATTTTGAAAACTTTTACTGTAAATAATAATTGTAGCTGCTTTTTTTTTTAAAAAGGATTTTCCTTTGTGTTTAACTTGTTAGGCCTAGTAGCTGCCCTCCTACAAAAAGAGAGAGGAGATAAGGTAATAATGAGAGAATACTGAACACCTGAAACATAAAATACTTCTTGACAACTGTTACCCTCAAGTATAAATAGCATTTTGCTTCAATGCTACTTTAGTACTTATGCAAAGGGTTGTTTAAGTTAGAGAAAACTTATGTAGTTTCTAAAAAGGCTCACAAAGGGGAGCAGGAAGTTACTACAAATAAGTTGTTCACCTGATCTTTTGTCAATTTAAGAGCAGAACTTAAAATTGTGGGCTTATTTGGCTGCTAGTACCTGTAATTTCATTGGTTTGGGGAATACAGTAATCATTATTATCTCTGTTTTGTACAGTAACTTAATGCATTCTCTGCTAAATGTAATGCTTGTTCTGAATTTGCTGTGAAACTTCTAAAATGTGTAGATGCCCAAATAAATTAAAAAGGCTTAATTTTCCTGGTGATGACTGATCTCTGATTCTCTCCTTCTCTCCCTTCATCTGTGAAAATAGCTCTGGAAGTTTATTTTTGTAACTTGCTGACAGGTATACAAGTCAGAAAAGAAAGTATGATAGGTGTGGGTCCTCAATGGCTTGCACCTGTGGGGAAGGATAGCATTTTGGTTAGGAAATGAGTTAATACATGTATTTTGGTGGTAAGATAGGGCAAAGTTGTGCTGTTCCTGTGAATGGTTGTGTCTGTGCTTATCACTTTAGAATTAAATAAGGTAACATTGGTTGAGGTTTCTGGTCAGAGGTGTCTAACTGGACTTCCAACCTGCTTTGAAAAGATGTTCTTACATGTTTGTTGTCATCTTTGTGCTGCATTGTCTAGTATTTGTTATCCCATTTCAGTAGTTCAGGGAGAATAATTAGGCAGAACTAATGAGATGATCTAATGGAGAAAACTTCAGTTCCCACTGGTCTAGCAAGATGTATCGGCTCAGCAAGGAGTTGAACAAACGCTGAAGTCGGTGTTAGGGAAGCAGTGGGAGTTACGGAGTTGTAGAAAGAAAGAGGGAGATAGGCTTCCTCTTTCTCTTTGGTGGCAGAGAGCTTGGACTATGTCTTGTCCAGCTGCATTGTGTGTGGTTTGGGAAAATGAATGATGGCATGGGAAAGAAACTGAAGGGGGGGGAGAGGATTTTTTTTTTAAGTTTTTCAAAATAATTATTGCTAATGGTCTTATTTTGTGATAGCTCAACAGGAGGACTTAATTTTGGAACTCTGGGCTCTTCCACTGCTGCAGCAACTACATCGGCTCCTTCAGTGGGCTTTGGGAGTGGACTTTTTGGATCGAAATCAACCACTGGCTTTACACTAGGAGGCACCAGTACAGGTAGAAAAAAAAAACTTTGATAGCAGAAATTTTAATCAACAGTGAAGAAATATATCATCTGTACACAGAAACTGGGTCATCATAATGTGCTTACTTTTTTTACAGTAGCTCAAAATGTTGTGTATGTAATTTTGTAAGAAGGCTTCATTGAACAGTTTAAAAAATCATTCATTGAGAATTGCAGTATCAGTGCTGAAGAAACACAAATGCAGTTAACAGAAAACTGTGCCAGGGCCTATGTGTAAATTGTTTCATAACTTGAATCCTGATGTTTTCTAGAAATCTAACTCTTTATTCAGGATGCTCAAAATTATGGTTTAAGATTGAGGTATATTTTGATCTGAAAAATATTTTAAAACTTGTGGGATTGATAGTATTTATGATGTGATATTTGTGACCCTGAAGTAGTACACATTCTGATTTTGGTTTGTGTTTGTTTTTTTTTAGTGTTAGTAATATGCATGAATAAATTTATTAATATTTTCTTAGGTCTCTAATTCAGCCTATGAACATATGGATTCTTATAGGAATAATGGACTGCAGAACAATAAAACTTTTCTGACTGGAGGTATATTTTTCAGCCATCATGCAGGCATAACTTAATGAATTTTACTTTGGCTCCAATATCATTAGACAGAATGGTCTTTTTTCTTCTTGTACACTTGTTCTAACAAACAGTCTACTAGAAATAATCTTAACAGTAGGCTGAAAGCCTCTATTACTGTGTATGGCTACATGGGGGTAGTTTTCTTTTAGCTCTTAATGATTCATTTTATCTTCAAATCAGATTTTTTAAAAATATGAAATGTCATAGCACCGTGTTTGAAATAATCTCTTTAAATTACCAATGGGGCAGAAACCCTAAACCAAGACACAGGATTTTACAAAAACTTTGGATTTTATAATCCTCCTAATCATACTGTAAATCTGCTGGTTTACATGTCACATACTGCTGTATGGCTGAAAAAAATACTTGAACTACTAATTTCAATTTTTTTTGTTTACCTTAATTTATTTGAAGTTTTAAACAATTTGCTATACTGTTGTGTTAACATAAGTTTCACTTAGCAGATTCTTATAAAGAAAAAATGACTGGTTTTGAAGTCAGTTATGTAAGCTGGTGCTTACAAATACTGTTTTCTGTGTTAATGTTTTGCTTTCAATGTACTAAAGAAAAAAAAAGTGTAATAGTCCACATTGTCTCATAATTTCAGTGTTTTGTTTAATGTCTTTTTACTATCATAACTTCTCTGTGGTCTTCAATTGCTATTCTTATTCTGTTCGTTTTAATTCTTAAAGCAGGAACAGCAACAACTATTGCTACAGGACTGACACTAGGTAAGGACCTAATTTGAATTTTGATGTTATACGTGCAAAAAAAAGTCCAGATAGATCTGTCTTGTAATGTGGACAGTTAGTGGTCATACGTGAGCTTTTTCCCCATTAGTAATTGCAGTCTGCTTTGCAACCCAGGTGTTAAGGCTACAAACCAGAGTGGAGCCCTGCAGTTCTGGGCACTGTTAGTTGTTGGTAAAGGTTTCTTTCCATTCCTGTACAACAGTGACAGTGGTCATAGTGAAAAGTTAGACTTTGTATTTGTGTCCCCCTAATGAGTTTTACCCTTCAGCAGAGGGGAGGTGGAATACATTATCAAATAATTCTTCATACAGAATTCCTTGGTCTTTGTGGGAACAGGTCTGTTTGGTAATTACTTCTTTTAGAAGAGTAGAGAGGGTTGAACTGGGAAGGGAGATTGGGAATATTTTGCTTTTGTTTCTCTGATACATCTTTTGTGACTGTTTTTCATGTATCGTTAGAAATACAGGAATATGTGAGTAGTTGTGTGTTTTGTTTTCTTATACACCAGCAGCTGAGGACTGAGGAGAAGCTGAGCTTGAGTATCATAAAAGTTGGGTGGGAGTGATGCTACAATACAGTCTGCAGTCCAAGAAGTTAGGAAGCTGTGCTGTGGATAAATAGGAAAAAAAAAATTGTTGGGTAAAGAAGCGGGCAGATGGGGAGGAGCAGCAGCTAGCCCAGAACAGACTATGTGATGTGTAATCATATGTGGTCGTTCATACTATGCAGATTAACATTAATTCTCTTCAGTAGCTGAATGAAATGATGTTCAAAACAGACACACAGCAGTTACTGCTGTTGTGGTTTGTGTATTGTGTATGCACACTCCTTTACTTTGGAATATGGATTCCCTAATGTTGTATTCTTAACATGAAAACAGCAGGATTCAGAAGCTTTATTTGCTTTACTTTTTAAAAAGTGTTCAAAAGCAAAGTTTGAGGGAATAACATTTCAGTGTATTTTTCTTGTTTACAAATTGAAAGGATATGTGCATTCGTTTTGGTATGCACATCCAGTTGAGAGTTTTTAGTCTGTGTTTTGGGCAGTATTGTATGTATCTCCATCTACCAATACTTTGCTGCTTCTGTTAGATACTCTTAGTAGAAGCTCTTATTTCTACAGTTCTTTTAGATTACCACTAGGTAGAACCATCAGTCCATGGTTAAAGCCCATTGGAACACTAGGAATTCTGGAGCAAACCTTTGAAAATTTATCTGAAGGTGTTATGGGGGTATTTTACTTGATGCAAGTGATATTGCATGCTGTGGTACTCATGATGGTTAAAATGGGAATAGTTCAGAACAGAAGGAGAATTGAGCATTCATTCTCAAACAATGTTCTAAGAGTGATAATTGGTTTTGGGTTTGTTTTAGGCACACCTGCCACCACATCAGCAGCTACCACAGGCTTTAGTTTAGGTTTCAACAAACCTGCAGGTTCAGCCACACCATTTGCTTTACCTGTTACTTCTACCTCAGCGGGTGGCCTGTCATTATCATCTGCTCTTACATCGACTCCTGCAACAGGTAGGAAAATGGTTAGGCAGTTGGGGGGGTTGCTTGTTTGTCCGGTAAACCTGTTCTACACTCTATATTTCTCTCATTTACATAATTTTGTGTTGCTTTAATAAGAAGGTTCATGGACTTCACTATTTCTAAATTTGGGTACCCTAATACAGACAGATTTCTGTTTATATAGAGGGCTGTATACTGTGTGATATAGGCAGTTTATCATCTAAGTCGTTAGAAGTGTAGCAAGAGCCGACTCATAAATTCATTATTTTTGTTATTAACCCCACTCAAGGTTGAAAGCTTCCTACTTGCGCAGCTGAAAAGTTTGGAAAATGTCTACCTTTTGTAGATGGTCTGAAATAGTTAACTAATAGTGGAAGCGAGGTTTTTTTAGTGTAGTTCTCGTACTGGCGCACACCTGCCATCATAGTTAACTCAGCTAAACTGCACTGTACATAATGATAATTAAGACTGAAGTTCATATTTCTTAACCTTAGGAGTCTGCATTTGAGCTCAGCTATCTGTGCCCTCTGTCCCTTTATCTCTACTCAGTTCTTCCCTACATCCCAAAAGCTGGGATGCTTAGTTTCGGAAGAAGGCTCAAACTACCAATGAAGTGTTCTTGTGTCACCTGTCTTTCATAAAATGTTTTAATGTTTCATGTAGAACGTTAACACTTCAGCATTTTAATATCAAGTCAATAGTGCTTGTTAGATCTGTTATGCCATAAAATAAATTCTGTGCTACATTCTGGGTTCTCTAGGGTTTGGGGGGGACTCTCAAAAAAATTTATATAGTTGCGTGTAAATATAGACTAATGAAAGTTATGATATTGTAGAACAAAATCATGTATAATTCAAAAGTCTTTATGGCTTTGGAAAATGTGCAGGAAATAAAAACAATTAAGTTTATTATCCAATTATGATAAAGATGCTGTTCAGACCTTTCAGTTATTTCAGGTTGTCTGTGGATGTATTTGAATTCAGTGTCTGCATGAAGCTGGTTTGCTTTCTCTGCAGGAACTACTGGCTTTACATTAAATTTGGGTGGTACAACTGCGCCAACTACAACTGCATCCACAGGCCTTTCCTTAGGAGGAGCCCTAGCAGGTTTAGGGGGTTCACTCTTCCAGAATACAAGCACGGCAGCAACAGGTGAAAGTTATTTTAGTTTTTTCCTCCTTCTGTCTCAAAACATTGAAATTTAATGTGTAATTGTATAAAATAATGATGTAAGATTTAGTTTATATAAAATCTTAACACTGTGAAAGTGTCTGCTTCTTCATTCTTAAATTCACTTGTACTTAACACTTTTTTAAAAAATGAAAACACAAGGAAATATTTGTCATTGCCATAATGACTTAAGCAAGTTGATCATAAAATGGGAAAGGGCAGTGATAGACAATGATCTCCTTTAACTGTGGAGAAGTTGAAAACTCCTTATTTTGGTGGCTTTTGGTCTGAATAAAATCTTTAACTGTTATAACTTCATAGCTTTGTCTTTTTCAGCTCTAGAGGAAAAATTTATTGCATTGTGTTGTAGTCTTGGTAACACTCCTTTTTAACTCTAGATAAAACAGAAAGATACTTAAAATGTGGATGATAACTAATTAGCTACCTAGTAATGTGAAGAAATTACATAAAATGCATGTGTACAGTTGTATGAAACTTTGTGCAATCTGTTGTTTGTTTATTTTGCATATTTTTAAATCCAAATGTAATAAATGGACACAAACTGCAAACAAGATTAATGTGCTTTTAGTTTAAAATAAGTTTTAGTTATCAACATTTTAACTGTAGAAATTCTGTTTGGGTTTCTTGTAGGACTTGGACAGAATGCTTTGGGTTTGACTCTGGGGACAACTGCAGCTCCTTCAACTACTGCCAGTGAAGGTCTTGGTGGCATTGATTTTAGTAGTTCTTCAGACAAAAAGAGTAAGTTTGTTTTAAAATGTATTTTTTTTAATTGAGAGAATTATTACAGCACTACAGCAAAGACCATATTTCATTGTGTTTGGAGTATGAAATTAAATCTGACAAC
Source organism: Pterocles orientalis (assembly GCA_011057875.1). NCBI lineage: Eukaryota > Metazoa > Chordata > Aves > Pterocliformes > Pteroclidae > Pterocles > Pterocles orientalis. The sequence goes on along the minus strand of WKFP01015549.1, from coordinate 1,961,629 downwards.
TTTCACTTCCTCTCCCCCCTTGGCATTTCAGTTAATGTCATTCTTAGATATTGTGCTTGTATAGAACAACAAGATTTTGGCTGCAGATGTAATGTAATTTTATTTATTTAAAATAAGTATAAGCCAATATCATACTTGTGAAACAGAATCTGTAGACCCTGTAGCCTTCTGGGAGTGAAGGTTCATAGGGCCCTTTGCTGGAAAGCCCTGGCTGGTATCTGAACAGCTGTATGTCAGAGCCACTAGAGGGGAGAGTAGAACTGTGTTTAGGTAATACATAACAAGTACAATTAGTACTGATTTGTAGCCAGCTTTCTGTAACTGTAACAAATCTTACATTTGGTTTCTTTTTTTGAAAGCCTGCACAATAAAATGTCCTATTTTTAGGTGTCGTTCTTCAAAGGTGTATTTCTGGTGGTGTGTAGTTCTGATACATTCTATCAGGTTGTTAAAGCCAGTTATAAAAGTTTTACCTATGTGAACACTTTGAAGTACTTGAGGGAATATTGAACATTAACATATGGACGCTTACTCACTTGTCTTGCTTTTATACTTTCAAAGTAAGCTAACTAAAACTGATTCTAAAAAAGGTACATTTTCTCTGGGGAATCTACTCAATTTAATCTCTTGATTCCATTCAGAAGCCGGATTTTAAATTGGGTATATCAGTAGCTATAAGAGAAGGAAATATAGAAACGCCCTGAAACCATCTTTACAGAATAACATATGTTGGAGACATAGTTTTTCATACTTTTGGAAGAGATGGCATATTGGCTGACCAAACTGGAGTGCTCTGCATGATGATTATTTTTGGAAATAATTACTGAAACCGGAAGTCATGAAAAAGCTCTTGATTCCTGTGGGATTTCCATTACTAGAATATTAGGATGTCATAACACTTGCTACACAAGTATCTTAAAATGAGGACCAGAGAACCACAGACTTAAAATCTACTTCAGCCTAACATTTCCCAGCATTGTTTCGCCCGGCTGTTAGGGTGGAAACTTGAATGAGTACCTGAATTACCCATGTGTTGCATGGTGGAACTGGGTGCGTGGGACTGTTGTTGTCAGGATGATAAGCAGAGATCCCGTAGCTAAGCAGTGGGAAATGTTGAAGGAGAGGTGTTTTTTTTTAAATTTAGATTCTAATTCAAGAATCTTTCCCGTAATGGATAATGCTGGCTTAAGCAGCCCTGACAGATATCCCTACCTGTGTGCTTGCTACTCAGTTCTGTCTGTACAGCTGTTTGTACTGCTGTATGAATCACAGAATCACAAAATGTTAGAGATTGGAAGGGACCTTGAAAGATCATATAGTCCAATCCCCCTGCCGGAGCAGGAACACCTAGATCGGATCACACAGGAATGCATCCAGACAGGCTTTGAATGTCTCCAGAGAGACTCCACAACCAATAAGGAACTGTTAAAAGGTTTGAGGGCAGTGGGTTTATGGTATTGAGGTTTTTATTTCTTTTTCTTCCTGAAGAAAAGGAAGGAGGAGATGTGGCTAACAAAGATGAGTGCCCTAGGAATTCCAGGACAGATGGGGACTAGCACCTTTGTCTTCTCTTCTGGAATTGGTTATAAAAGCTTTTCCTTCTGGAGACTGAGGGATGGCTGTCTAGTATTTCTTTAAGATAAGACTGCAGGAAAACAATCCGTTCTTACATGTTTTCCTCATGTATTACTAAAAAAAATGTAAAAAAAGTAAAAGACGGAGCACTTGCTTGCCCAGAAAGTACTAAAATCTGATTTTGAATCTTTATCTTTTATTTTGTAAGTATTGTTCTTATATATTGCAAAAAAAAAATTATCTGGAGAAAGAAAGCAAAGTATACTTAGTTTTCTGCCTAATGTTTAGGTTATCAACAGAGAAAGGAGTCCTAAATTCTGTGGTTTATGCCTCCCCCCTGCTGCCCCCATTTTGTGTAGTGGTTGTTGTTTTTTGTTGTTATTTTTTTTGTTTGTTTGTTTTCCTCTTAGCAAAAGGTATATGCAATGGTTTCAGACTCCAGGTTCTCTAGATGTCCTGGTACTGGGTGACAGAGTCTGCAGACTGTTTAAGGAGATGTTGCTTCTAAAAGAAGTAGATTCTCCTGACAGGAGCACTGCCTTGTGCAGCTTAAAATGTCTGTGACACTGTCATTGTCTATCTGACTGCTTTCTGCCTCAGTGGCACTGAGAGGAAAGTGAGGATGAGAATTTCACCCAGTTGAAGACGCAGCTCATGTCTTGAGCTTTTGAGTGACTATTCTTCCTAGCAGACTGCTATGGTGTGGGATGTGGTTACTACCCTGTTGGGTAGTATGCGTGGTATTATTTTCAGCTCCATTCTGTTACTAAGAGGCATTTGGCATCTTGATCCACAGGTGCATGGTTTGGAGTGTGTGGGTGGGTAGGTAAGCAGTAACATCTTCAGTTCTGTAAAACTTTGTTCGTTACTGAACTTAATGCAATAGTAGAATTCTTAGGGAAGTCAAGGGGGCAACTATTGCTGAATTTAAACAATTGTGTGTTTTGTGGCTGCAAGTCTAAGTGCATTGTGGCTGCGTAAGCGGGAACAGATTTCTTATGCAACAGCAGTTGTTTATGCATTTGTAGTGACTCGAATAGTGACAAAAAATGCGTGTTGCTCTATGTGACAAGAAATTAGCACCTAGACTGTTGAACCATTGTTCTTGAAAAGTTATTTATCTGTGAAGGGAACTTAAAATAAAACCTTATTTCTTTTATGGCTAGCCTAGACCGTTCATCTTAGCAGGAGAAATAAAGCAGATTGTAGTCATTAGTTCTTCCCTATAATCTCATTGATGTTGTTTTGTTTGTTCTTCAGAGTTTTGTTTCTGACCTATAGTTTTTATTTTCTAGGTGACAAAACAGGAACAAGACCAGAGTAAGTGTTCAGATTTTCTTTGCATACTGTGTCTTATTACAAGACAGTTGAACTAAACATGTTGGCTCTTCTACTACTTTGATCTTGAAAAAGGCATAAACGTAAATAACCAACTTTTGTGATATGGACAATTTACTAATGGTGGTTCATAATTTTAAACATTGCAATTTGCCCATCAAATGCAGTTCCTGCAGCTTATCTGGCATCTGCCGTAAACTGATCATGTAGTCTGAAAAATAGTTTCTGTAAATGTGTACAGTGCTTGCACCACAGGCTTGGACACTGGCATGGTGTATGTGTGCATTAATCCAAATCATTCCTAGTTGTGGCATGTGTGCAATGGGTGCAAAGCTGTTTAATCAGTCGCTTGAGGGTTTCATGATATTTAGTAGTCATGCAAAAATGTTTGGCAGTATTAAAGTACCATCTAAACATGCATTGTCTCTTGTAGAGATAGCAAAGCCCTAAAGGATGAAAATCTACCTCCAGTGATCTGTCAAGATGTAGAAAATCTACAGTGAGTGGTGTTTTTTATCTGTGATAGTTGTATAGCTGAATTATTATGTGCTGTCGATGCTCTGTGACAAAAACACCCTACTGCAGGCTGCATACAGGATAACCTACTAGCCCAGGACCTTTTGACAGGTTAGCCTTGGGAACAGAGTAGGTGGATAGCTCTAGTATCTGAAGTCTTAGACTAGTTGTTTGTTGGTTTTTTTTTTCCCCATCCTCGCTTTTCTATGCATTTATGCAAATGGACATGCGTTACAAATATGCTCTTAGAATCTGATCCATCTCTCCCTGGAAGTATTAAGCCTGTTGCCCATGCTTAGTAAATATTGAACCTTATGTCCATATTGGATGTGCATTGTGGATCTCATATGAAATAGAGAGAACCGTAAAAGAGCCTTCCCTCAGGCAGGATGGAGGCAGACTGTAGACTAGTCAAACAGGCTGCATGTCGCTGTATTTGTGAGTTCAGAGTAGTAATCACTTTTGCATAGATACTATATATTATCATATTATATATATATAAAAAATAATTGATATATCTTAGCTTGTCAGGGTTCAGCATAACATGTTTAAACAGTTGCTATTGAAGTTTAGGGTGTTTTTGGGGTTTTTTTACAGGATTAGCATGCTAGGAGTTAATATTATGCTATATAGTAATTTTACTGTTCAGTACTTGATTTTGGAAAAATTATTTTAATAGCTATTTAAATAATGTGACTGAAAAGTAAATGCTTGGGTATTTCAGGTTGAGTACTTTGTTTCTTTCCTACTCACCCCCTTCTTTTTCCATTCCCCAGGAAATTTGTGAAAGAACAAAAACAAGTTCAGGAGGAAATTAGTAGAATGTCCTCTAAAGCAATGCTTAAAGTACAGGAAGACATTAAAGCTTTGAAACAACTTCTGTCTGTAGTTGCCAGTGGATTACAGAGAAACACTCTTAATATTGACAAGCTGAAAGTGGAAACTGCACAGGTATAATTTAATATAAATTTTGTTATGTAGTTTGTATGTTGATTATTTCATATAGGATAACTAGCCTCCTTTATCAGTCCAATTAACAGGCGTCCAAACTAAGCTGTAATCAAAGTGAAAAACTGAATCCCTTCTAATCTATTTGAAGTTTCTGGGGGAGACTGAAATCTGTGGCATCAGTGCTTTCAGATAAGTGCAAAAGCAATAAAATAATTTTTAATCAGAAAAGCACTCCTACATAGCAAAGGCAACAGAAGGGAATATGTGCCTTCTTTAGTTCACTTTCAGTTATATATTCAGCTGCTAGTGAAGGCGTATTTGTAACAATGTGCTGGACTCTGGAGCAGCAGAAATGCAAGTATGTTTTCTTCTGATGACTTTAAAAAAGACCACAAACCACCCCATACGATTTCAGGGACCAAAATATCTTAACTAGCACTAGTACTCATTTGGTGAACTCAAGTCTTAGCTTTGTCCACCTGTCTGCATCTTAGTTGTGCAATCAGTTTGAGCTCAAGTTTTGATGCAAGTGCTTTTCAAGTTAAGTTCTGTATCACTTTTTCTTTCATTTGGCATGTCAAGGCTGCTTGCTATATAAAAAAGTGTATTTTATTGAAGGCAAAAATGTTGGTGTTTTTTCTGTATCTTGTGGTACCAGAAGGAAATACTCTATAGCTGTGCCTTGCCGATAGTTTTCTGTGAAAACAAAAACTTGTTACTGATATTCTTATATTTCTGTATATGATGAAGTTGAGAATAATCGCCAAACCAGGCACTAAGAAATTCTTGATGGTGCAGTTATTAGAAAGCATTAAACCAAGTGTATGCTGTAATTATCATGCATAAAAAATCATTTCCATACAAAAAATAAGCGATTTTTAAGTAGTTAATCTTTTTTTTAGAGGAGAAAAAATCCTTTTTGTTTTATTTCTTCTCTTTTAGGGATGTTACTACCTTGCACTTGATTGTTGCTTTTTTTTCTTCTAGTCCTCAATTGCAACAGCATATTTGAAGTACAGCAGAAATTAGATCTTATCTCTTGACAGTTCAGTGCAATATTTTCTCAACTTCTGAGAGCTCAGTGTTTTCAGGATGTGCTGTTGTTTGTTCCTTCCACAAACTTCTGTTGGTATTTTCAGCTCTCCAGCTTTCTGACAGTCTATTTGAATAATTTCTGGTCAGATTCTACCATGGTGTTAACTTAAATATGTGAAGAAAATATTTTGTGTGAATGAACAGTAGAGTTGTAGCTATTTTTCTTTTGAATACTTTGTACAGAACCTTACCTTTTATCAATTTTCCCTATTGATTTAGGAGCTAAAGAATGCAGAAATAGCATTACGAACACAAAAAACTCCTCCTGGACTTCAGCATGAAAATACAGCCCCAGCAGAGTGAGTTACTCTTATGAATAAGAAATAATCAATAATACAACTCGAAGAAGAGAAGACTCCAGAGAGGTCTTATTGTAGCCTTTCAACACTTAGAAGGGGATGAGAAAAATGGGGACAAACTTTTTAGTAGGGCGTGTAGCAATAGGACAAGGGAATAATGGTTTTGAACTGAAAGAGGGTAGATTCAGACTAAATATAAAGAATAATTTTTTTACAATGGGGGTGGTGAAACGCTGGAACAAGTTGCCCAGAGAGGTAGATGTCCCATCCATCCCTGGAAACATTAAAGTTTGAGTTGGATGGGGTTCTGAGCAGCCTTATCTAGTTGAACATGCCCCTGCTCATTGCAGGAGGGGTTGGACTAGATGACTGTTAATGGTCCCTTCCAACCCAAACCGTTTTATGATTCTATGAACTTAATAATGTGAAAAATGTTTTTCTGCTTCTTGTAACACTTGTACTGAATGCTTCATAGAATCAGTGTTTTATTTCTACCCTTAATTTATCTCATAGCCATGAGAAGTATAGTCTTTACTCTCTTTCCACTTGTAGAGGGATGTCAAGAACGTCCTAGAACATAACTTGCAATTAAATAAATTAAAATTGGCAGCTAATATAGATCAGATTTTTAAAGAAGTGGCAAACTAGTGAAGTTTAATAATATGATTTCATTGTTTTGCTCATCTAGCTACTTCAGAGTCTTGGTCGAGCAGTTTGAAGTACAGCTGCAGCAGTACAGGCAACAAATAGAAGAGCTGGAAAATCATCTTGCAACTCAAGCAAATAACTCACACATAGCTCCACAAGGTAAATGTTTCAATTTTAGTGTTTCATCCATAAAAAGTAAGAAATCTTACACCTATAAGAAAAAGTTAGTAATTAATGTCCTTTTTTGCTGTTGTTGGCTTTTCTTATTTAATGTACCGAAATAAGTGTTCAGGTAGAATATGCAGTTGTTCAATGTAAAGATTTGGAATTAAAGGTTAAATTTGTAAAGGTTCTTAAGATAGATTGAGTTCCTGAGGTGCAATTTGTAAGCCTAGTTTGTCTTGCATAGAAATTTTCATACCTAGGAACATAAGAGTAGAAATTACAACTTCTGAACTCCTGAAAAATAGGAAAAAGAGGCATGGTATGTTTTATGCTCTTCTTATATCTTTCTTTGGCACTGTTATTGTAAAAGAACTTGAGTCTTATCTAGATTTAGCTAGGGCACTTGAATAAGAGCTGGAAATGGAAGTTTGGGGCTCCTAGTGGGGCCAGGGCACATCTGAAACATTATTTTGCAAACAGACTCCAGTTTCGTGCTACCTTTTCTGACAGCATCTATTCAATCCATCTACATTTTGCTTCCTTGCAATTCCTAGTGAGCTCATAAATGTCAGAAATCTCCCTACTCTTCAGTTTTTCGTTGACTTGGATCAGTATTGCATGGTCTGTTGATACTGTTCTGTTTCCAAACCATTTGTATTTCTTCTGCCTGTTTTTGTCTTTGTCTGTTGTTCTTGTGGTTAACATAACAGTGAGAAAATCTGTTTTCCTTTCACTTTTTTTTTTCTCTTCTTCCTTTATCCCCTTCCACTAATATGACTTTTTTTGTCAACTTGCTGTTTTAAGATGAAATCTATATCCAGCAGAGGTGCTTATCTATGGAAGATACAGAAATGTCTTCACCATTGTAGATGAGAGATTTTTTTTTTTCCCCCTGTGTAAACTGAGAAATAATGCAGTTGTTTGGGATGTGAGGTTCCTTTCAGAAGACTGTCTGCTCTTGTGAGACCACACCTGGTCTGGTGTTCAGCTCTGGCACCCCCAACATAGAAAAGACATGGACCTGTTGGAGCAAATCCAGAGGACCATGAAGATGATTAGAGGGCTGGAGAACCTCCCGTATGAGGACAGGCTGAAAGAGTTAGGGTTGTTGAGCCGAAAGAAGAGAAGGCTTTGGGGAGACCTTATTGTGGCCTTCTAGTACTTAAAGGGGGCCTACAGGAAAGATGGGGAGGAACTTTTTACAAGGGCATGTAGTGATAGGACAAGGGCTAATGGCTCTGAACTGAAGCAGGGTAGATTTGGATTGGATATAGGGAAGAAATTCTTTACTGTGAGGGTGGTGAGGCACTGGAACAGGTTGCCTACAGAAGCTGTGGATGCCCCATCCCTGGAGGTGTTCAAGGTCAGGCTGGATGAGGCTTTGAGCAACCTGGTCTAGTGGAAGGTGTCCCTGCCCATGTCAGGGGGGTTGGAACTGGATGATCTTTAAGGTCCCTTCCAACCCAAACCATGCTATGATCTTGTCAAAAAAGGAGGCATGGGGGCAAAGATGGCTTTTCTAGGATAGGTGTAATGTTTCTCCTGTAAACTTCTGAGCTGAATGGATGACCCTGACAAAATGAGAGCATTCACATCTGCTGTATCCATCTCCCTCCCTTCAACATCTAGCTGTTATAAAGCTGATGTCTGGCACAAATAGGGGTGTCTGCTTTGCCAGCTCTACATCAAAATGGGAACTTTTCCTTAGTTTGGTGCCTGTTTGGTTGCCTTCAGCTCTGACTGAGAAGATTTGGTCTTGTTTGCTGCCACATCATTCAATATTGGGAGAATCTCTCTGGTCAGAGAATACTGATCTCTGGGCAGTTGTCTTCTGGTTGGTTATGGTTCCTGGGGTCAGACGTTTTTATTTTTGAGGCCATTTTACGTACAGGTCCTGCAATAAGCAGTGATTTCAAGTGCATTTCTTTTTGTGCAAAGAATACTTGAACATCTTGCCATCACAGGATGGTACGTAGACTCTGTACATTGTATGTTAAAAACGAGAACTGTCTAGACCTAGCTTCCAGAATAGATGATCTGCTGAATCCTGAGAGTCCTCTCTCTCTTCATGTGATCTTGTCTGCCCAGAGTATGAGAGAGATGCCTTCACAGATTCTCCTCAGGTTTTTCAGCAGTTTCTGCTATAACCTAAACATTCCTTGCTTGTGTGGGTGAGGCTTAATCTGTTGTGCCAGCACGCTCAGGCTGTCAGCAAGTGATGTGGTAATCTAGTCAACACCATATTCCATAGTAAATTCTCCTATATGGTAAAGTGGCCTTTACTATATAGGAAAAACTTCCTTTACCATACAAGAAACCGTGACCCAGAATGTCTTGAAAATTTTTAAATGTCTAGTATTCAATCTCAGCAAATTGCCTCCAGACTCTTTGGAAACTTGTGGCCAGTCTTCCTGGATAGCCCTGCTGCCACAGCCTTGCAGGTTGGCATGAGATTTTTGTCTTTTCTCTAGCTTTTCTTTTTCAGAAGGAAATGCTAATTATAATGGAGAAATTCCCCTATGGACAGGCAGATTTTTTCAGTTTAAGGATCACTGCTAGACTCGTACATCTTCAAGAACTTGATAGCTACTATTTACATTGTAGTAGGTTATATGTGTCCTTCAGAGGACATGCAAAAGCTGATCTTTTCACAGGGAAAGACTACTTTGGTGCTTGTCTGTCCTCCATCTTGGTACAGTTTGGTACGTTGTTACAGTGCTTCTTTCAGGAAAGCACTTTTTTGTCAGCAGATGCCTCCTTTTGCCAAAACCTTTGAGATTTCCCCTTTTAGTCCTTACGTTTTGTATTAGTTGGGTCAGTGCACTGAAAACACTTACATATCTGTGTGGGCAGTAGGATATCCTAAATGGAAGACTTCATGTAGATGAGAAGCTCCACATTTCTCCCCATTCCTCTGTTTGTGATATGCTTCTGGGTAAAGCTAGGATAAGAGTTCCTGTGATGCTTGTTAGTCATGTCTTTAAAATGTAAGTAAAGCTTCCATTCTACTGCTCTCTTTTTGGCAAAATCAACTGAACACGTAACTGTGCTTTAAGTCAGAGAGTGGAAACTATATACAAACACAAGAAAATCTGATTTAACTATATGTAAAGACCAGTGAGGTAAAACGTTCCTGTGTAATTAGATAAAGTTAGGTTGAATAATGTTATCATTTACCAAAGCTAAAAAAAAATAAGGAAACAAATTACCACTTACATAAAAATAAATCTAAGAAAAGAGTACTTCTCGGAATAAAGTTTGAAGCCCCTTCAAAAAGTCATCCTTCGGTGACTTGTGTCTCTCAATTGCTCTTGAATTCTGTATTTCTTTGAGACATTAACTTGTTCTTACACAATTTTTTAATGCCTTGTGCTGTGTGGGTTTCAGGTGGGCTTCTTGCTGCAGTATAAACACTAAATCTTTTATCCTGGTACTGAGATTGTCACTTACCATATAAAATATTTATATGCTTCTTACAGATTTGTCTATGGCTATGCAGAAAATCTATCAAACATTTGTAGCTTTAGCTGCACAACTTCAATCAATACATGAAAATGTAAAGGTATGTTGTTTTGATGTGTTCCTATGTTTTTAGTGAAAGAACTACAGAGAGTCACTTTTTGAGAATATAGTATGTATTCGGGTGTTCTTTTTTTCTTCTGCTAAATCAACTCTTAAAAGTTTTCAAACTGTCCTGGAGGAGTGCTTCAATTAAAAATAACTTTTGTTCAGCTGAAGTCTAAAATGTTACATCTATTTATAGTGATGATAGCAACTGACCACAATAATTTAGGTTACAAAATGTTTTTCATTTAACTCAGTTTCCATTTGAATTCTTGATCAATATTTGAAATATCTTTGAGCTCATGCTTGTATGTTTTGCTTTTTGCCCAATGACCTCTTGATCTCAAGCAAAGATGATGTAAATCTACTGTTATTCAAATAGGTAACAGGAAAAAAGTAGGTATTCATACATATGGTTTTTCAACATATCAAAGAATTTTGGTGAAAAAATGCTAATGTGTCAAAGGTTCTGGTTAGGCTTGTTTTTTTTCATTATGGACTCCAGCTTGAATTTCCCATTTACAGTTCTGGACATATTGACAAACTGTCAGTGTTCTGCAATCCATATCTCTCTTTATATGATCAGAACCCTTTTTGGTTACAAAAAAAAACCAGCTTGGAGAAGAGTACAAATGTTTGGGATTGTTTCTGCTAAGTGACTCCCTTAATGGGAGTAGCTCTGAGAAGTCTTCTGCTTGTTCCCTTCTCAAAACTGCTTTTGCATGGTATTGTTGGTTCTCTAAACATTTTGAAATTTCTTACTTTTCCTGAATAAAGCTCAGGAGTACAGGGGATCTTCTATGAACTAGATTCCTTGCATTGCATTCCTTATGTCAGTGTGGGTATTGACTGGTTTACAGCTACCTGCCGTCAGATGTTTGTGCTGCTCTTAGTTAACTTGATTTTGGTACCAGATATACATCAGCCCTTCCATAATTTAGGCAGAATTATGCAGAAAGGATCCGAAATGTGTTCTGGGTTCTTCACTTCTGAGATCTGAGTGTAGGCCGAACTCATGCGGTGGTCTTTGATGATACACTGTTGTTCCTCTTCAATATGAAGAGCTGGATTAGTATGCAAGTATAAGCAATAGTATCTTCAGTACTTTGTCAGCATGACTGAATAGGAAAGACTTTACTTCAGCTTAAGAAGTATTCTATTGCCTGAAACTAAGCGGTTAGTTTGAGGATTTTTGTTTCTTTTGGGGAATATTTTTGAGGTTAAATCTAGTGGGTGAACACGAAGGCTGGTATTTTGGAAGGCACAGTTATAACTAAAGCTTCAAAAATCAGAAAAATGAATGTACTGCTTAAGTGGATCTGTCATTCTGGCCATCTGTTTTAGTTTATCAGGTAAGAGATGCTAGGAGAGAAGAGCAGTTTTGAAACTGCTGTCTCTGCCTTATTTGATGGTTGTGATACAGCTTGTGAAGGCAGAGTTGTGACCACAATTCATTCCTTTGTCTGAAGCAGGATTTCTGGTTTGCACATACACTTAGATTCAAAAGTCTGCAGTTGTAAAAAAATATGGCCTGAAACATCTTTGCACAAGGCTAGTTGTTAAATACATTTATATCATATACGAACATATAGATACATTCTGTATTCAAAGCTAGTGAAGAGTAAAATGTGCTTGGGCACAATTCAGGTAGAGAATGTCATTAAATCATTGTGCGTAAATTAGCCTTAAGGAGTGTTCTACAGTGTCTAATGGCACTTCTGTCAGCTCCTCTGGCTGTCAGTATGGCATTGTATTCAATGTCTAATATTAGAGTTCTATTAATGTATTTTCAAAGACAGCACTCCTGATGTGATAATGATGTCATTCTTTCTGTGTGTTTTCTGCTGTTGGCTGATAGATTTAGGTTTACAGCTGTTCCAATCCTGTGCCAGAATTTTTGGACTGTAAGCTCCTCTTCAAAGAAGCAAGCATATCCTTAGCCAGGAACACAGGACATAGTATGGCTTCTATAAAATTGAACTGAACCTACTGTTCTTTAGCTTTAATAAATCCATTAAGTTTAAAGATCTCTGTTAGATGGAAATAATTCCATCAGTTCTTCGATTGAAGACATTTATTCTTTTTATGTTATGTAAGATATACATAATTCCCTCATTTGTGACAGATGTTGCCACAGAGGGTGGGGTTTTGGGGGGGGAAGGGACGTGGGCAGGGCGAAGGGGGGGGATGTAATGCAACAGATTTGATTTGGGCTGCTTGTTAGTCTACAGCAGAATCATCTATTGCATTTGCACTGCATTACATCATTGATGAAATGCATCAGAAGCACAAGTGAATTCTGAAATTCTGGTAGCTTCTTTAGCTGTGTGCAAAGAAATGCAGAAGTGAAAGAAAGGAAAAAGGAATACAGGTGAAGATGATAGGGGAGTAAAAGCAGACTCCATGCACAAAGGGCATCACTGAAGAAGATTGTGTCTATGTTATGAGCTAGAAATGTGTCTGTATTTTGCCTCTTATGTAAGCTAGTACAGTGATACAAATAGAATTGTGCTGATTTACACCAGCTTTGAAAGATTTTGATACCATTCAGTACCTTAGTCTGTTACATTTGAGTGCTTTGCTGAACTTGAGGAACCTATTGTGGCTGTAGCAGATGCAAAACAGTTCTCTCCAGCTCATAGCCTGACTAGATCCTTTCAGGCTATGGGGAGGCTTTTTTTTGTTGTGTTGTGTTATTTGGGGGGGGTGGTGGTTTGTTTTAAGGAAATGTTTTTTATAGCTCCATATCTTTTCCCTTATTGAGTTAAGGTTTTATGTTGAATACACTGAACTAAAATAGCTTCCTCTCACCCCCTTCAGATGCTCAAAGACCAATACCTTGGCTACAGGAAAACTTTTCTGGGAGATGCCATGGATGTGTTTGAGGCAAGACGAACAGAAGCTAAGAAGTGGCAGAGTGCGCCACGTGTTACCACTGGACCGACCCCATTCAGCAACATACCAAATGCAGCAGCCGTTGCGATGGCTGCAACACTTACTCAGCAGCAACAGCCTGCTACAGGTCTGAGTGCATTCAAGTTATAGATTATTAGTGTTACGACAATAGTAAATTTGTGTAAAATTTTCTATGAAGTCTTCCTTTGTGTTAGACTAAAAATCTAAACATTGTGATGAGCAAAGTTACTGATACATAGCCAATAGAAAAATGCAGGGTAGACTTAGCAATAATTATATAACAGATACTTAATCTTGTGAACTTACTTGTATTAGTGATACTTACTGCATTGTTCTAACTTACCCCTTGGAATGTGAGTCTTCACTCTTAAGTAACATCTCTGAATACACGTAGTATAGCCTCTTTCCAGAATTGTATGGTTATAGTAAATTATTTCAAATCAGTGAGGAGAGAATATCTAAATGCATATTAGCTTTTTCTTAGGTAAAATTAGTAATACATTTTTTTATATAGCACTTTGGAACTGTAAAGTGAAAAAAGCTTTAGAACAGGAAGGATAGTGGAGCAAACATCTGTAGAATAGGAAGATGGATGCCTGGCTTATTTTATAGCCAACTCCTTTGTCAGAGTGATGTTGGAGCAGTTTTTGCTGGCCATTCTGCTGTTGTAAACAAATAGTTGAGAAAGTAGAGTGGATCAGTGGTTCTGTATGTGCATGGGTGCAAGAGGAAAACCAAACTAGAGGGAATGCATGACCCACTGCTAATGAAGAATGGGTACTTACGGCAAAGGAAATAACTTAAGGCACCTTATTTGACATTGTTATACTAACCAACACTGCTCAGAGAGGGGTGAATTATTGAATTAATATTTAGTCATTTAATGGACATTTAATTTTACTTGAACATGAATATGCCTTTATGTCAGCAAATTATGAAAAGCATAGTTAAATTAATTCTACCATTTATTTTCTAAAATGTTGTTTATCATAGGTGTACAGAAAGTTATATCTGCACCTCTTCCTTCCTTCTCTTGTCTTGAAACAGTGGTCATATTTTGAATGGTTTTATTTGGAGACCTGTGTGGCAACCACCCTAATTTTAACAAATTATTAGGCTGTCCTTGCTCTCTCCATAAAAGGAATATAATGTGCTTCCAGCCCAAGCCCTTATACACAGAAAGGAAATGGGTTTAAAAGACACATACGCCAAAATATTTTAAACACAACAAAAAATGAAGTTTTTATGAAATATTTCTTTAAATTTCCATGACAGACCACAGTCTTCCTGTTGCTGCTGTGTTAATCTGTGGAAATTTTGTTGAACTGATTTCTGTAAAAGTCTGGTTTTAAACCAAAAACACGAGATAATGTCACACTTCAGGGTTTTTAATACATATATAAGTGTGGCTTGTGTTTAATTTTGCCAAAGTGGTGCCCTCTCCCTTCATCTTTCTCCTTGTCTCATGTTTTCTTAAAATGTTTCCATGGTCATTAAAGGGTTAGTTGTATATGGAAGTCATATACTTGGGATGTCGCATTTAAAGTTATACCTGCATTTTTGTGGTTTGGGATGAGGGATTTGAATTTCCTCTTCCTAGTCCAGATTTGAGACAACTGCTAATAACTTCAGTAAATTGATGCCACTTATGGCATGACTTCATGAATATTCTCTTAGGAGTAGGAGAGAAGAGAGGAAAAAAAATAAAAGGCAGAATTGACCTGTACCAACGCTCCTGAGGTAAGGTGATTTTGTACCTTGAGGCATTTTGTAGTGACAGGAGCAAATGGGAGTGTGTATAGGTTGGGTTTGGGTTTTTTTTTTCAGTTGATTGTTCTGGTGAAATATTTCAAAAGCCAAAAATGTGCTAACTACAGGAGTGCAGATAGAACAAAGCCATTAACTTATGTCAAACGTGCCTACAAAAGTAGACAACAATTTGCTTACTACTTATTCAGTTGGAATATTGTTACCCTTCATGCAACTAACTTGAAGACCTGAAGAAACAGAGGTAGATTGATGTCTTGCATGGCACTTCAATAGTATTTAAAACTGTTAGAAAACAGGGTTAGATGGAACTTGAAGTCATCTCTTCTCTTCATGTAGCTCAAGAGCAGGATTAGTCAGGCCTGAACTTCAGAGAGATCTTAAAGTCTTAAAAGCTTGCTAGAAAGGAAAATTTCACGTCTTTCCTAGATTACTGATTTCACTGTTTGGCTTTTTCCTAATTTACCTGGAACTTCATAGCTTCAGATTAAGGCTGCCACTTTTTGTCTTATGCTTAGTGTAAAAGGAGAAGAATCTATTCTTTCAGTTTTGCAGGAATCTTTAAATATTTAAAGACTTACTCCTCTTCATTTTGTTTTCCTTGCTTGAATTGTCACGTGGCCATTTGCTGCAGTAAAATGCCAAATGTTTATGTATTTTAACTTTGTTGTATGTTATGAATTTGATAAACTATCTGGTAGAAGTCAAAATCATGCATATTTCTTTGCAAGATCTAAATCCTGAAGAGTGGGGTAGATGAGGGATGGTAGAAGGTTATGAGAGAAAAGACTATGAAATGAGGTATATATAAAATGGGGGGAAGGGGTATCTGTGTAATACCTGACCTGCTGTTGCTGTTCTTAAATATAAGAATAAAACAAGAATATTAATCTGGGCTTCAGAGTTGCTGACTAAAATCTAATATACAGTACTCTAGTGTTGAGGGATCAGGATTGTTAGTTTCTTTTTAAAAAAAATATTTTATGTTTACGTGGTTAAGTCTATTTCATAAGATTAATTTAGTGTAGTTAATTAATTTAGATTAGTTACGGTTTCTCTGAAAAAAATAATTTATTTTAAATTTGTGTTCAGGAGTCAAAGGTTTAGTAGCTACATCTAAGCTGTGGGATCAGGGAGTGTTTCCCCAGTTCCTGGGTGCAGATACACACCTGATTTGTGTTCTTTCTGTATGCCAAGATATGTGTGGCTTCTATTGAAATAAATAAAGCCAGTGGATCCTGGCCATAGGGAAGAAAGGGAGCAAAGATGCACTCCAGTAGTCTCCTGGGATGGATAACAAGGACACCAGGACTGTGGTGTGCACACTGAAGCACAATTTTGGTGCAGTTTTTTGAAACTAGAGTTCTTAAAATTATGCTTAAGTCTTGTATGCACACAACCTTTATCCCTAGTTCAGCACTTTTGCTCTGAGCACACAGCTTTATTGGTAGCAATGAGGCTGGTCATGCTTTTGTGCAGTAGCAGCTAGAGTTCTAACCACTGTCTCACCTGTACCTTCCCTGAGCAATCTTGAACAGCATGGAAGTTAGTGATGGTGTCTAGTCTAACTTATTATTGATGGGACTGAAGTAAAAGATTTTAAAGAAAATTAAAGCCTGGTAGACTGAGGTATAAATGCATGAGGCTGAAACTGATGTTTTTCTGGAAGTCTAAGTTGTCTTAAAGTAATGGTTTTCTTCAAGTTCACCTTTCCTCCCCTAAAAATAAATAAAGTACCCCCCAACAACTTAGTTACTCTCTCCTTAACTGGTGAAGTGCAGAGTTAGTCAAAGCGTTGCCAGAACACTTTGTTCTGTGTTGACTTGACTCAGTATGAGATTGAAGTGCTAATTGGAAAGGATACTGAAATAAATTTTTATTGTCTAATTTGATAATAACCTTGGTTAAAATTAGTCAGTATTACTTTGTCAGAATCAGATCTGAGTTGTGACACTAAATTTGTTCACTGTTAGAGGACCAACTGTGATTTTAAAAATTGCAGAATGTCACTTTAGAAAGTCTGGCTCACTGTCTGGACTCTTTGTAGTGGGTCCTATTTGTGAAACTGAAATGCTCTATAGGGCAAATATATCAGATTTTAGGATGCTAAAATACTTGTTATAAATAATTTGTCTTGTACCTATAATAGCCAGAAGTGCCAATCTTTTGCTAGTACTTTTGGCATTGAAGAATCTTTATTTCTGGGGTTTTTTTGCTATTGGAAATTATGTTTACTTACAAGAACTATAAATAGTAATGATGCCTTCAGAAGATTATGGTACAAAAATCAACAAATATCATATGCTGTTGCTCAATGAAAAGCTTGTTAGCTTGAGGCATAAGTTCTTGTTTTATGTAATCTGAAAGTGTTTTAGAATGTTTTTTACTGGCTCTAAAAAGCATGTTGCATTTGGTAAAAAGCTTGGCTTGGAGGACTGTAGTGTTTTGTTTTAAGGTCTTCCACTAACAGTGCCTCCTTACTGAGACACAAATCTGTGCACTTGAGAAGGAACTGGATATGTGTTTTTGGGTTCTTTTAGTTTATTAGATGACTGACTAACTTGTGTAGTGTTTTTTGTGTCTTTTTATTAATAAAAACAATTTTCTTCTTATTTTTAAAGAGCTGCTAGGTAGATGTATCAGTATTTAAACTGGATGTAAAAAAAATTAGTTTGAAATTTATGTGAAAATTTGTAATTACAACATCTGATATACTCTTTTTTTTAGTTGAAAAAATAACTTGGGTTTTCCAGCTATTCCCTGCTAAGCAGAGACTGAAATCTAAGAACTTTAGTTGCCCTTAAAATTTAACACTGCTTTGAGTATACAGATGTCATTCAGCTTGGATCACTTAAGAATTTTGTGTTCCTAGCAAAAATGTTATTTTTCAATATACAGTGCCTTTCACTTGATTCAAAATGATTTTCTATTTGAATCTTCAAATACTGAAATGATTTTAAAAGCTTGAAATATTTACATTTTAAAACACTAGATAAACATTAATAACAGGAAACTTTGTTGTATGAAGGAAGAAAATTTGAATGCAAAGAAGCCTGAATGTGATGGTGGGAAAAAGACTGAAATCATCTGAGCTTTATAGTAATACTTGAATGAATCATCACTTTCACATATATAGTGCATAAAGTATGTTCAAAAATCTTGAGGAAAGGTGTGAATGTCTATGGATTAAGAGTTTGGCACTGTATGTTATTGTCAATGGTTAAACTTTTTAACTAGTGCACTGAAAACTTTGAAAAAGAATATAAGACTGTACTGTGAAAGCTGTCAAAATATATTAATTATTTATCAGAATTAATTATTTTAAAATGTGTTAGTAATCGGCTAGCTAGTTGATTCTTTATTCCCCAAGGTAAAAAAAAAAGTCAAAGTAACAGAGGCTGTAAGTTTCATCTTGGCAGACTGAAAATGTTTTTTGACAGTCCTGCATCCTAGTGTGAATATGCAGGGAAAGTACTGTCAAGATTTTTTAAATTATGGGACAAACTCTGACTCTGAAATTTTGAATGTATCTAATTCATTAAGGTACACAGAACTGTGCCTTTTGTAAATGTTTATTTAAACAGGTGGTTTGACTAGTTTACATTATTGAATGGTGTTATGTAGCGGAGCTTAACAGAACTCAGTTATCACTTGTGTGGAAAAGAATGGAATTGTCATGTTACTGTGTAATTGACTTGCTTAAAAATGAACAATAAATTTAATAAAATAAAGTCATTGTCTTGTTTTTTATCTTAGTGTTCTGTTTAAATTTGAATGGAATACTTAAGTAGCTTTGAAGATTTCTGTCAAATTTACTTTTGGTACTATAGTTCTAGTTACATTATTGTCAGTTCTTGTGTTTTTGATTTGAAGGTTTTCCCTTATTCTGATTCCATTAATACAGATGGCAAAATGTTGTTACCTATGAGTTCTCTCAAGGTTTTGCTTAATGTTTTAAATTTTAAGGTGAGGCTGGTTAACTTTTAAAAATACTAAATGATATGTTATTGGCTTTGCCTAGTGTCACCTTATTACAATCAGTGTTTTCTTAGATTTTTACCAGGCAGATATTGAGGCAGTTAAGGGAGGAATTTTGATGAGGTGAAGTTTGGGATCGTAATAAGATTTGTTGAAAGCAATGATGTTCACATTATCAAATACTTGAGTAAATAAAAAAAGGACCTCTTTTTTTTTTACTATGAAAGAGTAAGGCAAGTTTGTTCTCATTTTTTTCATACCAGGGCCACAGCCATCTCTGGGAGTTAGTTTTGGAACGCCATTCGGCTCAGGTATTGGCACTGGCTTGCAATCAAGTGGCTTAGGTTCTTCAAGCCTTGGAGGTACACTTTAACTTTTCTAATATTTCATTGAATTATTATACCGCACATCTGAATCTCTTGCAAACCTTTAACTCCACCAAGAGGGTGATCTGTTTCAGGGAAGGACCTTGCAATTTGGCAGTCTGCACTTTCCAAACTTCTTCATCCCTTGCAGGAGGAGTTGCTAAGGCTAATAAGCCATTGTAGTAAAAAGCCGGGATGAACAGGATGAAATAAACACATAGAAGTTCTATCATTAAAGCTAGGGAAGTACATCAAGTACATCCATTTATAACTACAACTTGACTTGATTTTACATATATGAAAGTTAGACACCTGAGACATGGGATGATGCTGTAGCTAATCTGTAGAAGTTTTTTACCTGTATGTATAACTGTTAACTACAGGGACCCATTTCTGCTTGGATTAAGATAAGAAGAAATGCTAAAGAAACACTGCAGTTCTGCAGTCCTGCTTGCTGAAACATACTTGTTTTAGCTGTTACTGTCCCTCAGTGCTGAGGTGGGGAAAAAAAAAAATCCCTTCTCGAGCTGAAAAAGCAACATTTGAAAGTGAGGGAAAAATATTCATCAAAATGTTAGTAGAGCTGGTGGGGAATGTATTCCAAGAGGACACATGACTGTGAAAGAGTAGGTGGTAATAAAAAAATCTTAAAATCCATGTAGACCTTTTCATTTAAATATAATGAGTTCTCAGTAGTAGAACTACAAGTAGAATCTAAATGATTAGCAGAATCTAATCTGCAGGTAAATCTCTTGGTCAAGGGTTCCTACAGTGTAAGTCAAAAGACACTAGTGTCCTCTGAAGCTTTTGGATGAGATCTGCAAAGATAATTGTTATCTGCTGAGCACAAACATAATGTGTTGTGGTTCTTCTTACAGCCTCTCCTCTCTGCAGCCTTAGTCCACATCCCTACATTTTACCTCTTTTTGAGCCAAACATGAGTCACTGTTGTAATGTATTTAAAATAATTTAAAATCCCTTGGTATTGGAAAGATGTCCTTAAATGTTACATCAGGTTTATCTTAATTTTAAGATGATCATTTAAGATTTATCTTTAAATCTATGTCCTTTCTCATCAGATTTTAAACTTCTTCAGATAAAAAAGTCTGTACCCCTAAACAGGAAAAATAACAGAATAGTGGGCTAAAAGGAAAGTAAATCTGAATTACCATGTCATTCCCACAATGTTTTAAATGTTTAAAAAAAAAAAACACTATAAAATTTTTCCTTTTCAGCCAAAGAGCTTTTAGATGAAAGATTGTTTATATATGTTCACTAATTTTGCCAATGTAAATTAAAGAACATTTTATTTTAAATTGATGGACAACTGCTTCTAGTTTTGTCATAGAGGACTAACTTGTATTCTTTTTTTGCTAGCTCTCTGCTTAGGAAAGCATTTGCTTGCATTTCATCTATTCTGCATTAATTTGCAAAATTTTTGTCTTTTGACAAATCAAGACTGTTTGATAGAAGCAAGTGCAGAAGAATAAAGGAATGCATGCAAAATATCCTGCAGGTGTGCTCTTGGAAACGAATTATCAGAATGAATACTTAAGATTTTTTTTTTGTCTTAGGGTTTGTTTTTCTTTTAACAGGACAATTTTTAATGTATACTCTTGAAACATCATTTTAATTGGGGAGATTTGCTCTCTTTCTGTGATAAATATTCAGTGAATTTTGTCAGTGATAAACACGAAGCCTTTTGCATTTCAGTATATAAGATTTGTATGCTTCATTAAATATTTGTGGACACTTTGCCTGACCGTTGGTAATTTTAAACTAGATAGGACAAAAGAACGTATAATTTATTTAAATTATCTTGCATTCAAATTACACTTGCCAGTATATATCCTTAAAACCCTTATTTGATTTAAAAATTGGAGAAGACTAAAGAACACTACTTCAGATAGTGTGTTCAGTCATTGCTAATTTTGAAATCTGAAAAGGAATCTCTAAAGGAATGGTAAAAGCTTAATTTGCAGTAAAATACACTGGCACTTGAAACTTAAGATGGGGGCATAATTTCTCAAATATAAGTAATGTTCTCTTTCTGAAAACCTCTTGAGACAGACAAAGTCAGAGAATGTATTTCTCTTACTGTTCCTTTTGTCTGGCCTATATCTTGAACAGCAAATATTAACTTACTTTTCCTTTGAAGTGATTGCATAATCTAAGAAATCTTGAAATATTTATATTATGAAATTATATATTTCAATTACAAAATTAACAGAATGAGTTTTATTATAGCTATGTGTTTATGGCTGCCCTGTATGTGATTTTTTTCCCCATTAAATATTGTGAAATTCTGTTTCTATTCCGTACTTAACCTGTTTTGTGGTTTCCTAGATAAAGCTGATCCCCAACAACCTGGGGGGAGTGACACTCTAAAATCAGCCAAATGTAAACTCAAGAAAATGTTTATCTGTTTTAAGCACAGATAATTTTTCTTTTTGAGTTGTGGATGAAGATTGCAGCTTTCTGTAATAGAAGTTATAGAACTTGTGTATGAATTTTCTTAATTTTGGCCCATTTGGTTATCATTTTCTTGACAATTTACAGCAATTCAACAGCAATTTTAATGATAGATTATTTCACCTGTTTTTATAGCTTTTTCTTTACTCAGTTTTGTATTTTGAGGGAAATACTTTTCTCCAATGCTTTCCTGTTGGCTTTGTTTTCTCAACACAATGGTGTGTTGAGAATAAAATACTCTTGAGGCAATAATCTTAGGAATATTTCTTTACCAAATAATGCTTAGAATTGGGTTTGATTTTTAGAATACTTGCCCTCAACCTATGTCTTTAATTGCTGTGTCTGTAATTTTTTGTTGTATGTCTTTACCATTATTCTACTAGGATTTGGAAGTAGCTCTGCCTTTGGAAGCAGTGCCACAGGAGCAACATCATTTGGGTTTGGAACTACAAGTAAACCATCAGGAAGTCTAAGTGCAGGTTGGTTTGTTTCTCTTGAATTCAAGTTAATCTTAAAGCAAAAGTGTTACAGTCAAAGTGCTGCACTTAGTCTAAGAAAGCTACTGAAACAACTGTACTTAAAGTTGCATGTGTGTATAACCATTAAAGTAACTATTTACTTGGTAAATACACATTTTCAGAGAAGCTTTTAGGTTCTGTTAAAGGTCTCCTAGGTAGACAGTATTGAGTGAGCATTAATGTTTTTCGTTTGGTGTCTGTCTAATTAGGAGTGGAAGCGGGAGGTCAGATGCATCAGACTGGATCAGATGCAGTCTGAGGCACAGAAATGCACTCACTACTTGAATGCATAGGCTATACAGTTACGGAGATACTGAAAGTAGTGCATAAATTTGAGACAAATATACCAGTAATTTGACCTCCTGTGTTGATGAGTAAAGTTAAATTTTTTTTTTTTAGAAGCCCATAAGGCTTCCTTGAAACTATTTATCTGCTTGTCCTTTGAATAGTCAAGTTATGGGTGTTGTATCTCTGTATATATGCATAATTCATTGGGTTAACTACTTTGAAAACATTTCCGTGGTAATTGAACTAGTCAGTAGTCACTTCACTTTTTTAATTTTTTGGTGGTGAGAAAATGAAAATATGGATGCAATTGCCCCTTAACTCAGATGTCTGAAATCTTAGTCACTTCTATAGCTTGCATCTCTGTTTTCTTTCTAAACAGGCATTTGGTTTTGAGGAAAATAGTTTGCTACAGTCAATCTGTCTTACAGTATTCAGTGACAGATTGAAGTAGTATCATGTCTTGTGGGATTGGCTTTTGGTAGCGTGTTTCTTTTTTAAAAGCAAAATATTTTTTAACTGCAATTAATACAAACATAGCAAGGGACTGGTATTATTAGTAAATGCCCAGTACATTGTCTTGGACCAGTGTTGTCTTAGCTGCCTTGCTTTTTGCTTTGTTTTTCCCTTGGTTAGTGATGGGTTATGTTGTTAAATTAGGCCTGTAAAGTACCTTAAGCTTTGTATTACAAGGTGGAAATAGCTTACAAAGATGGCTGTGTAATATTCATTAATGTGTAACACCCACTGCAATATGCAGTGTCTAAGCATCACACTTCTTTTGTTTTTAGTATCAGAAAAAAGTGGAAAACTTACACTGCTTATGGTTTTTATCTTGTAGCTTATTTTTCCTGAGCCCATATTAAATTACCTATTGTTAACATTAATATTAGTATTGCAGCATTTCAAGCTTCTAAGTTACAAAGTACATAATTTAGTTTTTAGTATATTTAAAAATATAATTAGAGAACTAGTTGTGTGGTTCAGTTGTCCACCACTAATTGAGGTATCAGACCAAAGTAAATGGCAAGTTTGTCTTCGCTATATTGGTGGTGTGCAGAGACAGTTTAGATGTCATTTCTTCTGTATTCCTCTAAACCAGGGTTTGTCATGGTGGCAGTGCCCCCAGTCTCTTTTTAGCCATGAGGGAGTAAACCCACAATTGTTTTCAGTTATCTCAGGGTCTCAGCTATGGTCTCAGGGATGGTAAACAGGAGTATAAGAGACTAAAGGTAATCCCTGTAATTTTGTGCTTATAAAATAAAGTGGTCATGAAATCCCGATTTAGACTGGGATTATGGAATAGAAACCTTCATAAAAATTAGGTAGCTCAGAGCACATTAACGCTTACCTTTTATGTCCATAATACTATGTTGTAGAGCTTTTAGATTGCATATGATCTTTAGTTTAGTTTTATTGAGGGTGTATAAATGGGTTTGAAAGATGCTTGAGGCTAGCCAGGTTTGTTGTTTTGTTTGGGTTTTGGTATTTTTTTTTTTATTTTAATGTATCCTGTTTCTGAGCACTTACAGGATTCTGAAACAATATTCTGGTTTATATTACCATATGATAGTCGTATCTTGTTTCTGAATCTTTTTCTTTTGAAAAAGCTAGGAAAATGGGGTGAACATGGGATATACTGTTGTTACTGCTTGTGTTTAGGTGTGAGCACTTAAGTATTTTCCCAAGCTAATGTCCAGTAAGTGTTCCGTCACCCTGTCTTAGGCTGCCTAGATAATGCCCCAAGTCTCCTCCACATTTTCCATCAGTTTGTTCTTATTTTAGAATGAAAACTATAGATCTCGAAATTGTTTCTGTCAAGTGTTCATAAGTTATTAATTGGATTTAATTGCTTTAAGATTTGAAAATGTTTGTAGTACTGTTTGCATGTTAAAAATTCTGAGTCTTCTGAATGTACTTGACCATCTTCTAATGGTAAATTTGGCTTAGTCCAGGAGCAGTCCTTGCGTCCACTGTGTCATAGACGAAAAGCAGAGTAACTGCAGTCTTCTCTTAGTTCCTTTAGTGCACACAGTTGTGAGATGGAACAAATCCCAGACTTCCCTCTGAAACAGAGATAGACCTTGGGGAAAGCTGACTCTAAATCAAGTCCCAGTTAATTCCTGCTCTTAGTCATCTAATGGCAACTGAAAAAGCTAATTAGAGTGGGATGTTGTAAAGAACATTAAGACTCACAAAATGATGGGAAAAGGAAAAAAATCACCATTGAATTTATAATAAAAGTTAAGGGAGTGGGTGTGTACACACACACACACACACTATTTTTGTGAAAACTGAGATGCCATATAAGCTTTGAAGAGCTCAAGTGAGAATTTGTGCTGGAGACTTACTTTTATTGAAGAATGGCCGCCTCAGTACATGAGATAGGAGACCATCAAGTGGGATCATGGCTGGACATATTCATAATGCTGAAAAATGGACCTGAATGTAATCCATGTGTAACTATGAGCAGCTTTTAGATACAGAGGCTATAGTAAATCAGTCAAAGCTGTGCTAACAATCGTCTTGGATTTAGAGCACCTGTTTTGTGGCTCTATGGGGGCTGGCAGAGGGAATAGATTGCCTTTGAGATCTGCTGAGCTGCTGTTTATCCCTGTAGTATTAAAATTTAAACAAACACTGTTATGGGGAGGTGTGTATCTCATGATGTTTGGCTAACCTGTCTGAAGGGCTGACCAAAGCAGAGATGCAAAAGCCTGAGGGGAAAAAGTGTGCTCTAAGGTCCTTCGGGGACATGCTAAGTCTATGCCCTCGAAGGGCAGGTTGTGATTTACTTTAAGAAAATAATTGTTTACACATAAGCAATATTAATTTCAACAATAAATCACTGATTGAATTTTAGCCATGGTTCAAGACTTTGTGACTCTTCCCCCTAAACTGAGCTGTTCTGTGACTGATTTTCTTTCCTTGTGACAGGAATAAGAGTGAATAAACCTTGTTCAAGGTTTTTTGCCTTTGTTTTCATTTGAGTAGTCTGCTTTAGGATTTGGTTTACTTTTGAGAAAAAAACTTCGTATGGTGACCTTGTTATGCTGCCATGGCAGAACAAAGCCATTTAGATGAATTCCCCTTCTTCCTTTCTACACTTTCATGTCTGCCCTAGATGGCACTTGTCACATAATAGCTATTACTTTCCAGGCTGCATCTAAACAAACAAGCATGTTCTCAGTCTTCTATCAAACAGCTTATGCATCTCTTTCTTATTCTAACATTACTCAAATAAAGCTCAGGTTGGCTTCCCTGCATACTTCAAAATAATCCTCTTATCTAGAAGGAGCTGGGTAGAGGTAATTTATGAGCACTTCACCCTTGCCTACTGAACTCCTGACGCTATAGATTACATACAGCTTTATTATGAATGGCATTTATGATGTTTTCTGTGGGAGACAATACTTATCTGTTATCTCAGATACATACTTGAAGCAGAAAGGGAGCTTACCAAGAACAGTTTTGGTTATTAAAGGCTTATTTCATTTGTGAGACTCCCTGATGAAAAGAAGTTTATTCTTCTAAAAATCTTCCTTGAGATTCAGAGTTAGAGGAAATGGAGTAGTTGCATCTGCTCCAAGCCTTACATCCTAGGATGAGAGACAAATTAGTCCACAAAATTTAGACGAGACCCAAATAAACAATATCGTTAGTCATACTCTGCCTGCATACTGATTATACTGACAATGAGTTCTACACAGACAACTGCATGTTGAACAGCTGCAGTTACTGGAATGTAGATAATGAGGGATTTTCTTGACAAGATGATGTGGTGTATAACCTACATCCAGACATTGCGGGAGGAAGAGTTTCACATGATGTTTTGAAGTACTTCTTGATCCAAAGCATCAGTAACAAAGGAAAAAGGCATCAGGCTTGTGAGAGCCACTTTGGGATTCTGATAAGACAATCAGTTGGGGTTTTTTTTCTGTGCTTTAAAGATATTTAGGCATTGAGTTGAAGATACTGATGTGACCAAAGGATTACTTTAACAGTCTACGTGAAAACTAAAAAAAACCATGTTAAAGTAATGCATATTGAGAATATACCCTTTTGGCTTGTGAACCAGTCCCATTTTTTTCTTAATTTTTTAATTGTTTACTGGTTTCCATATGCAACTTGTATGAAACTACTTGTTAAAATCTTAACTTGCTCATGTCATACTTGTCATGTGGGATGGTTGGTTACCTTATTCGGTTTCTTGAGAGAACAAAAAGCAGAGTTCTGAAGTTCTGCTTCTTATTAACTATTATTTGAGAAATTTCTAGCATTCTATAATAGTTTCAATTATTATCCAAGTTGGTTGTACATAACTCATGAATTCAGAAAACAAAGTCAAATGATTTGGTGTTACTGTAGCTGAAAACTGTAGGCAGACTTTCTCAACTGATCTTGTTTTATAGCTGACCCAAATGTTCAATTTATTTACCTTTATAGAAGAGGGTGGAGGAGTTAAAACAGCACAGTTCACTCACCTCATCATTCAGTTTGTTCTCAGTGCTGCTTTTTGGGTTGAGTCATAAAGGATGTTTTTTAAATACGAAGAAGGACTTTGAGCCTTTTCTGCCTCTCCATTTAAGGTGTGGTCTGTGCCACATAGGTTATAAAGACAGGCAAAGGTAGCCTAGTCAGCAGGGAACAAGGCTGGGAGCTCTGACTTCAGCTTTGCCGTTTACCTGCTGTGAGTGAAGTGACGGGGCCATGATCTGCTTGTGCTTCTGCCTTCCCCCCCACCCTGCATGTTTAGATTGAGAACTTGAGGAGTTGTGGTTCTTCTACTCTACAATTTTGGTGGGACTTCTGGGTGCTACTGTGGTAGGGATAGTGGAATAAGAGACTTGTGATTCAGGATATGATGAGGTACACATGTTAGTGCTGTGGCATCCAAGCTGTCATAGCATGTCCAAGTGTGTTAGCAATGGGGCATTCTGTTGTAGATCCATGTTAGTATAAGTATTACAAATATTGGTAATGAAGTGGCTGGTATTCATAACTCCAAGGAGAACAAACTTGCGATCCTGATATAACTTGTATTTTAAAATATTTTTTCCTCCCTCATAAGGCTTTGGCAGCTCGACTACATCTGGGTTTAACTTCAGCAATCCCGGCATCACAGCATCAGCTGGTCTGACGTTCGGGGTGTCTAATCCTGCATCTGCAGGCTTTGGGACAGGAGGGCAACTTCTTCAGCTGAAGAAACCTCCAGCTGGAAACAAGCGAGGGAAAAGATAGGCAGTCCTTTTAGGGAAGGGGAAGTGAATCAACTTTGTTCATCTTAAAAGTCTATTTTTCTAGATTGATGCATTAATTAAATTGCATCCCAGGAGATTTATAAAAATTTTGCTACTTTCTGTAGTCTGAAATACAAAATGAAATCATATTGAACAACTATTTTCTTGTGAATAGAAACCCGTTTATGTATTTTTATTTTTGGCCTTAGTTTTAGAAATGTTCTATACTGCATTATTATTAAAGGATCTTGTAAAACCATCTATTTAACCTAATGTTAGTAGCAGAATATTTTTTGTTAATAAGCTTTATACCATATGAATATATGCATATTTGTTTTTTGTACAGATAAAATATATTCTAGTACAAATACTAGAGTTCATATCTTCTGTTCCTGGATATGGCCTTTAAATCTACTTCAGGGTGTTTTTGTGTATATGGATGTAAATATATACAGTACAGTGCACACATCTGTGTGTATGTATGTGTATATATATGTATAAAATACAGATGTGCAAACCTTACCCCATAGACAGGTCTCCTCTTTTGTGTGTGCTGTTTCTCTGTGTTGCCGTGCGGTCCCATATCTTGATGTTCCTAGGAGTTTCAAAACATGGGGCCCAGGCTGTGTCATCATTGCTTCTTGTGTTTTGTTGTTTAAGACCAACTGAAATACAATGTTTACTATTTCATAAAGTTTGGTAAATAGTGGTTAGTAGATTTATTTTTTTTTTAACCTTAACATTTAGCAGCCAACTCTAAAGAAGAATCTGAGATCTTGACACAGACATTTTATAGGTAATTGTTCCCAAAAATGTTTGGTTTTGTTTTTATTCCTGAGCTGAACAGCACAGCGTTGCAGGATTTCAGCTGAAAGCTCTGGATGCCATAAGGTCTGTGTGCAACAAGAGAGTTGTTGGGCTGCATGAGCTTTTCCCTGCAATTGGAACAGATAAGATGTGCTGCTCTAATGAAAATTTGAGTTAGCTGTTACAAAATGGAGTTGATTTACTAGCTTCTCATCAGCGCTACTCGCATTGACTTAAAAACAGTTGCATATCTTCTTTCAATACGAGGTATAGTACAATAAGTTGCTGCTAAAGACTAGAGGAGGAAAATGATTAATTTGAAGGTTAAAGCTATTGCAACAGTGATTTATGAATCTTGCATATTACGACATCATAGCTTATTGTGCTGCATATCCAATTTGGTGTGCACTAGAAATAGCTGGGAAAACATCTTGAGGAAATAATAGTTCAATTGAATCTTTACAAATAAAGATACAGGCTGAAGTGTGGACATGGAACTTTGGAGTGGAGTTGCTTTTTGTGTAGATGTTTTGTATATAACATGCATCAAATGAATATTCACAATCGTTTTCACAAAAGCACCTTTTTTTCTAAACCAGTTAAAGTGCATAAGATCTTTCTAGTACCAGGTCATTTGCTTTCTATTGTTAAAATGTTTATTACCATTTTGTATGTTTTAGAAATGATTTCTGCATCCAGTGGTGATTGCTCTTTGGCAAATGTTCGGTTTGTCACTTGATCTGATAAAATTAAGGGAAACTGAGCACAGAGTTCTTCACATTTATATTTGTATGTTACTGCATCTTTGTGAGCATTCTCTTAGGAAGGGATATAATGTGGTTTTTTTATGTCTTGGAAAAATAAAGCTTACAGTTTATTTTGATTTCAACCTTTTTTAAAATCTTTATTGGGCTGCAGTCAAACCCGTAACGTTTGTATTCCTTTGTTATTGCTTTTTTTAGTAGTTAATATGTTAAACCACTGGACTCTCCTGTAATGTATTAATTTGTGAAACTAATTCTAAATGTGTACTGTTTGTCCATATGTGCAACAATAAAACAGTAATGCTGTGATACTTGTAATATATATTTGCCTGTTTGAAAGATCATTTCCTGTTCTCCTATGTTCAAGAGAAACAAATTTCATCAGCTGATATGTAGAATTGTTTTTCCTAGACTGCAAAGTTGTTCTTGATGACGTTAGGGCCTTGATCTCTGGATTGGAAGTGGGGGGTGAAGGGACGTGTATTGTATTAGGAGTTTCCCTAGAATCTCTTCACAATGCACTGTATAAACCTGGATTGTGCTGTAATGTAGCACAGCACTAGGTATGGCTTTGTAAATCCAAAAGCAGGCTGAGCACCTGGGTACCTGTGTTCTGTTTCTTTTCACAGTAAGGCAGCAGTTATGTCCTTAATTTACCCTAAGTGAAAAAGTGATTATATAATAATCATATGCTGGAGTACAAACTAAAGTCAAATCAATTATATTCCCAGAGTATCACTTGTGTGGTTGAATTTGGCTGTGATTTTCAGGGATCAGCATTACATACACTGTTTCAAATGGTGTTTTGTTCTGTTTTTTTTTCCAATTTAAAGACATGTATTGTGCAAAATACAAATACATCTATGGTGTGGCTTGGTTTTCTACAAGGCAGAAGCTGACCTGTACTTGGACACTATGAAGTAGAATCAAGTCTGAATTATCAGTTCTGTAAAAAAAGAAAAATATGTACCAGAGGAAGGCTGAAGTTGCATATGTGGGATGTGGTTCTTTATTAGTTTGTGCCTTGTTGTACAGCTGTGGTGTAAACTTACTTAAGTGAACTCTAAAAGTAACTTGGTTTTTCTTTGCTGGTCTCCCTACTGTGAACATAGCAGAAGGCAGGATAGTGTTATGCCTTAAATGGCTTGCTTCATGAACCTCCTCCTGGTCTAGCATCTCAAAACTTTCTTTATGTTCACATTTGTCTCTGTTTCCGACAAGCTGGCTAGTACCACACTTACTGCTTTCTTGCAGATTGGGAGGGAGGAGGTTGAAATAAGGTGGTGGAGTTGGATAGAATTTACTCATCTTCTCACTGCAGGTTTTTGAAATCCAAGTCTAGCTATGCACCCTCCACCAACATATTGATAACATAACTGCATTTCGAACCTTGATTGCTTTTATAGTGTCATTTTTTGAATGAAAATAAAGTTCAGGAATACAGGTTTAGTTGCACCTTTGACATCAGTGATAATGCTTTGTTTTTTTCCAGTCCTCTGTTCATGTTAATAGTAGGAGTAATCCAGAGTCAGTCATGTCAGCTCTTACCTGAGAGAAGCAAATTGTAGGTTCTTAGTGAGAAATTAAGAATAACTATATAGAAAAATCTATCCATACTGTAGAGCATAAATGCCTTATGCTCTATAAAAATTTGTTTCCCTAAAACTCTTATTCAAGTTTGTGAGAAGAACTGGATATGCGCAAAAATTTCCAGCAATAAATTATGCAGGTTTTGGACTAATTGCTGGGTTTGTGCTGTCAGGCTGTTTCCTCTCTTTCCCTCTCAGTAAGTACCTTTCGACACTGTGGCTAGTATCTCCAGATGCTGATGGATGGTTAAAGTATCAGAGGAGTAGATTTGTACAACTCTTCATGAAAATCAGCAGTGGGCTCGGGGAGGGGAGTGACACGGAGCTGGTGCCTACGTCTGCTCTGGGAGGCAGCGGTTACCTGCTGTGACAATAGCTGTGGAGCTTCAACCCAGCTATAACATGTAGCCTCCCACCCAACCAGACAGGTAGGTTGCTTAAAAAGTGGATGGAGGTGGTGAGGGGGAGGAGAAGCGTGGGGAGAGATGAGGGGATGTAGAGCACAAGGCTTCCTACTGCAAATGGGACAACTTGCTTTAATGCTGTTTGGGATAATTTTGCCTGAACTCAGTGTTAAATATCTATAAGCTGGTATTTTTGTGGTCTCAGCTGAATTTGTAGTACAATTTTTTGTATTGGTTGAATGTTGTGTTTAGTAGGTAGACAATTGTAGCAGTTTAATTTTCTAGGTGGGTGACATTTTTTTTACTTGGGGGGAAAAAAAATATAAACTAACTCCATAACCAAAGGAATAAAAAAAATATAGAATTAAGGGCTTCCTGTGGGGATTCTAGTAGCTCTGTTGGAGAATGCTGCTTTCACTAGGTGGCAGGAGGCTGCCAGTTACATACTGGAACAACAAAGCCTTTGCAGGCATAGTTGTTATACAGTGTGTCACCTTTTGTTTTCAGGTCATTCATGTTTTCTTACACCCTTTTTTAAGCTAGTAGGATTTTGCTAAACTTCACCAATGTTTGAATGATTCTTCTGACCCATTTGACTCCTGTTGTTAGGAGGTTTATTATTTAATACTTTTTTTAATCAGGAATTTAATCTTTATAGTCCATTGCTGCAGTTGAAGCACCACTGTGAGGAGGTGAGTATGCTGTGTGTTAAATTTAGCTTTAACAACTTTTACAAAGAATGGTTTGCTTTTTGTTTTTTCACATGTTAGAAGTAAGGTAATTCTAGCTTATTATGAACAGGTTATGATTAAGTTTAGAAACTTCTGCAAGCTTCTAGAAGAGCTTCTGGGTTGATTTTATTTGGGTTAAGGTATAGATCTACCTCTACCAGGATATCAGATCAATTCTGATGAACACTTGCATGGTAAACTTGGAATGTATATTCCTGTCCTAACCAGATCAATAACCAAGCAGGTGAAAGGTATTTTACTTGTTTACTCAACTGATGTCTTAAACTGATGGATTTCCCTCTTTTTTTTTCCCACCCCCCCCTCTTCAATGCAGGTGTCAATGTACAGCATGTGCTTGGGCAGCAGGACAGCAAGTTGCTAGACCATCGTGCAGTTGCTTCCAAAATCCGATTCTGATTAGAGGGTGGTATATATCTCCCAGGCAAGACATTCATTGCTGGGTCTGTGTATTTAGTGTGGCAAACTGTGGTAACAGGATATGCTTCAGAGGTGATGATCCCAGTCACAAAAGCAAGCTAGGATGTTGGGATTTTGATTAGATGCTATGTTGTAGTAAAAAGGCAAAGAAATACAGACTTGAAAATATTCAAAACCAATCTGTTTATTATATGAAACCTGAAATTCTGAAAAATACTGTGTACTCTGTGATGGGTTAGCCCTTGGCTGGAGGCCAAGCCACACACACCAGCTCACGCAATTCCCCCCCTCACCTGAGGGTAGGGGAGAGTATTAAAGGGGTAAAGGGAAAAAAGGACTCATGGGTTGACATAAGGACAATTTAATAACTAAACTACAAAATATTGAAAGTAATACTATATACAAATATAGAAATGAGTGATACACAGTGATATTGCCCCCCCTACCCACCCGATGACCAAGGCTCAGCCTATTCCCAGCTAACAATCCCAGAGCAGGGAGAGTCCCAAAACCGCACTCACTGCACGGAGATAACAGTCTGAGGGTCACAGACTGAGAGCTGACTTGGGGGGGGAGGCATTGCGAAACAGACCTTTCACCTGGAGTGAAATGACCCAGAGCAAAAGAGATCCAGAACCAAAAGGGCTGATCTTCCGGAGGATCCTCACCTATATACTGGGCATGACGTATATGTTATGGAATAGATTATTGACCACTCTGGGTCTCAATCCTGAACCTAAGATCAAATCCTGGCTAGTAACTGAGGCTGTGCTCCCTCCCAGCTTCTCTGGCCTGCTGACCTTGGCAGCGGGTAAACATCATTTTTTACCAGCTTTCTTCTGAGCACAAATCCAAAACACAGCCTCTTGCTAGCTATTATGAAGAAAGTTAACTCTGTCTCAGCTTAACCCAGGACATACTCTTAATAAGAGAAGTGGGAAGATTCTCACTGGGGAAAAAACTGTGACAGGCAGCTTGAGTAGACTTTCAGCTGGATGAAACCTTGGGGGAAAAAAATATGCGCAAACTACGTACAGTTTGGGTAGCTAAAGCTTCTGTTAAACCTGTGGTTAGGTACCTAAGTAGAAGTTACTCTAAACTGAAAAAGAAGAAAAACACAACACCAAAACAAAAACCCACCAAAAACCTCTAATCCCATTAATGATGTTGGCATTTCTTGGCTGTTTGGACCACCTTTATTTCTTTATCAACATATGCATAAAGGAATTGAATCTTTGGGCATAAACACTTTTCTTGCTGTTCTATCCAAAACAAGGTAAAGCATGGGAGTCCTTACAAAAAAAAGTCTTTCAAAATGGCTTGGAATGGATGGGCCCAAATGACAGTGAGCAGTTATGCCAGCGCTGCCCCAGTCGTTCGCACTGTGGGGACACATCTCCCTCTCTGCTGGAGATGGGCGGAGGAGTGATGGTGAGCATACCGATATCTTGCCTTTGTTGTTTCATGCAGCTGTGCCAAAGGCAGCTGGGGTGGTTCTAGTTTAGCATGAGGCTGGGCAAAGTGAACTGACAGAGGTGACAGCAAAAGGAACGTACTAGGTTTAATGCCTTGGATATGAGTGTTAGCAATGCATGTTATACCAGTTTGAAATAGGAACAGGTTTTTTTTTTCTTCTTCTACCTTGTATTTTGGCTGCCAGATAAGGAAACTGGTGGCTGTCTGAAGGAGCTCCCTGCAGCTGACATCACCGTTGCTTACCACGGTAGCAGTATAGTGCTTAAATGACAATAGCTTTCAATGAGCAGGCAGGTGTTTGCATACCTCCGGCAGCCAAACCAGAAGCTAACCTTATCCCTGGGGAGGGTGAGACCTGCTTTGGTGGTTAGCTCAGCTTACACATGACAGACCACAAGGGCAAAGCTCCTACCTGATCCCACAGTAGCAAAATGAAGTTGATGCTGAGCTCTGCTCTGAGAGTAAAGCAGCAAGGCTTTGAACATTGTTTATGTTGGCTTCTGCTCTGTCAGTGCCAACAGCAACCTCCTGCTTGTATCAGGAATGTGCAGAAGTGGCTGCAACCGCAGGGAGGCTGCAGCAGCTCGTCCGGGTTGCCCTGTGTAGAGCAACAATTGCCATGCTGAAGGTGCAGATCCAATGCAAATGCTTATTACCTTAAATTTAGTTACTTTGTTAGTGACAATATTTAGCCAGAAATGTTTTTCTGAGTAATTTGTCCCTTTACACTTGAGAAGCATCACTTTCCCCATCACCTCTCCCTGCACTTTATTTCTAGCGCTGCAGCAGCCAGCACAGCTGTTATTTGTTGCTCTGTCATGGTGATACCCATAGCCTGGAGGTAACAGGGTTTGCCAGGCTTCGGAGCTGCTGAGAAATATTGGGGCCAAAAGGATACTTGGGTGAGATTGTGGGCTCAGGCAGGTGGGTGGTGATAGCATTCCAGCAGCGACAGAAATAGAAACATGAAAAACCAGCCATGGGTGCAAACTGCTAGATGTGTAGTTTAAAGTTAGCCCTGAGAATGGGGTGGGGGGGTTGAAATCCAAAGCCTTATGGCTAGGTTGTATCATCTTAAAGGTAAGTCATATTTGATCTATAGTATTGATGTCAAGTGAAATAGCAACGATGCAATCAGATACAGTCTTTTCTACTTCCTTTGTGAGCAGTATAAAAAAATGTCCTGATCTAGAAAATATTCTCATGCTGTTAATTTTCTTCATCAAGCTGCTGCTTCCTGCTCATCTGCACTAGTATGTAAAAATGTAAAAAGAAAAAAACACCCTATGTAAAATACAAAACTGCAAATTAATTTGTAGTTTACATCCTGTTGAAACATACCAGGAGGAGAAGCACTTTTTTCTTGTCTAGAGCTCATTAATCTTAACTGTACAGGAAGCAAACTGGGTTACAGCTGCGTAGTAATGCTGCTTTCACTATCTTGTGCCTAAATCCTTGTCTTGCACTACAGCATTAGGAGGTGAGCAACAGTAAAATTCTGGTTTGAAATTCTTTAGTTCGTTCTTCCTGCATTTGATAAAATCTTAATGCTTTGTGCTCTGCATGACATAAACTGGAATGTGAACCTGGAAAATTCTTGTACTTCAGAGTTTTTCTTTTTTTTTAATTGAAATAACTTTATAATAATGATGCCTTGCCAAATTGAACAGTCTCACTGGGAAGGCAGGCTGCGGGAAGATGGATTTAGTCCACAAGAAGTAATTCTTCCTCTCTCTTTGCCTGAGGAGGGGGGAAAAAAGCTAAAATTCTTTCCTTTTTGCTAGTGGCTGGAGTGGTTGGTTAGAGCAGAAATAATAATTCAATTAGGAAACAGTATCCCTTTCAATCTGAAGATGTGCACATCAACTTTGTCTCCAGGATTTATGTATTGTAAAGGCAATCTGTTGTGTCCGCAGCAAGCGGGAGCTCTAAGAATCAATGTACTGAGACTCCCAGGAGAAGGGCATGACAGTTGTATTGATCACAGCTGAGTAATAGGACAATGCTAACAAACTCCCTAAAGTCCTGGACTCATGGGGCTCAGTGTTCAAACTGGGGGATGTTTTCTGAGAAACAGCCTCCTCCTTGTTTCAATCTTGCCTTCGTGAATTTGGAGGCAGATGTCCCCCAGCACTTACAGATACTATTACCCGGTCACCTCCCTTCAGCATCATCCTTTAACCCCCTTATTGAGACACCGGTGCATTTTGGAGCCAGACGTGCGATACTGGAGGTGTCTGCGTTGGCTGTGATAGTGCAGTGCCAGAGCTGGTGTCTGCTGTCACAGCTGCACGCACCGAGAGAGCAAGTGCTGATAGCAGAAGCTGAGCTTCTCGCATTGGTGTGCTTGGTGCTGGTGCAGCCGCTGCAGATTCACAGCCTGGGGGAGTGTGCTAAGTTTGTATAATTTAATTTAAGTTATTTTTACAGTCCTTTGACTCCTCCTGTAAGGTATTTTTTTTCCTTGGGTCATCTTGTTGTAATTATTTTCCAGGAAATGAGAGCCAATAAAATAAAGCCTTTCTGTTATGAATACACATGTATTTTAAAATGTAGGTATTTAATATGTTCCCTAACCAGAAATAAAAACCAGTCCATCTTAGGCAAGTAATACCACAACTGGAGTAGCAGTTTGGGCTTTTAAAGAGATGGATGGAGTTTAAATAATACTTACCATAGGTTTAGCTGCACTAGTATAAAAGACAGCTAATAACCAGGGCAGGAGGAGGAGGAAACCCTACAAAGTTAAGCTCATATATTCTTGTAACTATCTTCACCTGGGGAATTGCAGTAGTATGACCTGTCAGTGAGGACTGCGCTCATGCTTACAACAGTTCTCTGGACAGAAACTGCAGCGATGGGGTTTTGACAGCGCTGCCCTTCCCACTACCTTCACGCGGGGGCAGCAAGGCATTGCTGTATCCGCGGGAAATACGCTTTTGCCTGCAGCGGCTTTGCCAGGATTAATGTACAAGAAGCAGGGATTTCTGGCTCCAAGGTTGGTTGTTTGTAAGTTTAAAGAAAAAAAAAAAACCCAAACAAAACATTTTTTCAAATAACTAAACCTCTCCATACTCAGCTTGACTTTCAGATGGGAATTGATTCCGTTATTTTATATGACTGGGAAAAGGAATCTCTAGTGATGAAGTGTTGAGCTGCAATATATAAGTGTGCAAGCTGCAATAAAATTCAGCCCTTGTGGTAAGTGTGGCCTGGCTTTTACATGCTGAGTGATCCAAATGGTAGTACTGTGATGATCAATTCTAACTTTTATCTGAGAGAAGGAGGGAGAAGCCTTCAGGTTCTGAGTTTTAACTTGCAATCCTGATTCACGATGTTGTGGACACAACTGCAGAGCCTAAGTAATTCCTGAATCCAGATTTTCAAGGTTTCTGATGAGGTTTCAAAATTGTTTAAAAGTAATGATGTACTTCCTGGTAGACACACTACTGAAATGTAATGAGAAAGGCACATAAATGCCTGTTTGGTATCTAGGGCTGCGCAGTGGAAAGCGGGTAATCTCACTTGTACCCAAGTGGGTAAAATCCATTTACTGTTAACTAGGCTATAAGAATGAAAATTAATATCCCAAAGGGGAGGAGAAAAAAGCATCCATCCACCATCTAAAGTTTATCCCCCACAGGTTGAAAGGAAAAGGTGACAGCAGTTGCTGCCAGTTTGGTGTCCCTTTAACAGCAAGGGAACAGGGCAAGTTGCAGACCATATCTTGGAAATACAATAGGCGAAGCAAAACATCCCAAACAGCAAGGGCCACTTACACACCCACGAAAGTTCACGGCAGCACGGAGAGCCATGTCACAGGGTTTTCCTTGTCCTGGCTCTAAAGAGGTTCCAACCACGATGGATAGAGATACAGAGTAAGGCGGTAGGTCTGTGTTCTTGCTTTATCTTGGGGAACTTGTAAGATGGACACCCAAGGGGAGGGAGAGGGACTGTTGTTTCTTCTTATTGTTATAGCTTCCCCTGTTTTGTCCCTGCTCTTCTTTCCTTCCCGTCCAATGTGTGCTGGCACAGCCAGCCCTGACAAATGTTTGTGGTACCTCACTGTGACTGGTTCAGCAGGTCAGGCTCAAGGTGGGGTGTCCATGGTCTCCCCCCTGTTGAACTGGGAGCTGTCAAGGACAGAAGACATGGTTTTGTATGAGACCTCTTTTCATGCCTTTCCTATTTCTGATGTCTGTTTTGTTTTGTTTTGTTCATTTAACATGGAAGCACTTGTATTTGCAAGGAGCTTTAGCAAATGAGGCCTCCAAACCTAAGGAAAGCAAAGCACCACAGTCTGAAGGCACATAAATACTTTTTAAAAATTCCCATCTGTGGAGGGACTGTAGTAGTAAACCAGCTAAGGTGCCTTTGTTATAATAAGGACACTATCTGTCAGTGCAGTCATGGAATGAATTTACAAGGAAAGGAGACACCAGTCTTACACAGTCACTTAAGCATATGGTGGCGATTATCCCGCAGCAGCTTTGTGTGTGAGGATCAGCACCCTGGTCTGGCACTGGCACGGGGAGCTGTGCCACAGCTCCATGCCCAGGCACCCAGGTGTGTGGGTATTGCCAGCGCAATGGCTGGACGCTGAGCGCGAGAAAAGCTGTAGCGTGCTGTGAATGTGCTTATCCCCTGCGCTGTTGCACAGGCAGTTGCCGTTCAGAGTGCATCTTCCCTATCATTTTTAACACTCTATCAGTTTCAGATAACTAATGAAAGTAATTTTAACAAATCTTATTTTCCCTGCTCTAAGGGAGAAGATTTTCCAGGAAACTCAGAACAGAAAGTTCTTCAGCTGACTGAAATAAAATGTGGCATTTGCTTTCCTGCAATCAGGCTTTTAGGGTAAGAAGGATAAAGAACATTTCTACTGAGCCAAAGGCGCCAGAAAACTACACCTGGTAGTAGTAGAAGCTTGGATACTTTAGAAAAAAATAATGTTGAAGCAGACAATAGAGACTTATAGACTATGTGATCATTATTGAATATCTCTAGGCTTTAAAAATCTTTGCCCACTCCAACATATATGTTAAAAGCTGTAAGATGCTTAGTTTGGTGGGAAATGGAATGTGGCAGCCTTAGTGATGGGTTTAGTTTATGTTGAAAAGGATTGAGTTAATGTTATGAAACTGCTAGACACAGGAAAGTAAGTGGAAAAAGTAGTTACTTCTGGGGTTTAGGTGTTTTGGGGGGGGGGGTTGTGCTTTAAATTTTAAAACAATACAAATGCTACCCGACCAGCTTGTAGAGACAGCTAGGAAAAAAATCTTTCCTTCATCTGTTGCTAACTACGTAATAAAGCACTTTACAAAGTGACAAATGTTTCAGGTTTTACAAAAGCGTAGGGCCGTGCACTGTTATCTCTGGTTTTACCCAGACAGGTGGAGACAAACGCTGAGCTTGAATATATAAAGTACCTGTTAGAGATAATACCTGTAAGGGATCTGCTGCTGCTATTTTGTTGTGATCAAGGCTCCTAACGGGGAATCCATCTGTGCTAGAAGACAGTCCACTTTTTATCTCTCTGAGAGGCTCTTACTGTTATTGCAAGAGATTCCCCCTCACCGAGTATCACTGGAACCCTTGACTTGAAGGAGGGGGCTGGGAAAGTATTTTGCTTGCCACATCTAAAAGAATCAAGAAGCTGCTTTTCTTATTAGGAAAATGTCAGTCCAACCTGTTTTAAAGAAAGTTATCTTGTAGGAGGACCTCTGTAAATGCAGGCATTTAACAGCTGCCGTGCTGTCACTCGGGGCTGGCAGACAGGTCACTGACAAGGGGACCTCGTGGTTTTAACTCCTTTCCCAGATGATCCCCGTCCCTCGCCGTGTCTCGCTGCTGACCCACAGCTCGGGCAGGTCTTGGGCAAGGGCTGCTCTGGGCAATGCGGGCCGGTTGTGAGAAATACCGGTCATGACGGGCTGTGGTGTGCTCCTCCCCCATGAGGCGGAGATGGAGCCTCTCCAGTTCCACCATTCACATCCCTGCGAGTTTGTCCAGCCGGGTTGATACAGGCGCTGCAGAACCTGTCCCGCTGCAAACACGTTTTTCATCTTGATTTCCAGAGGCTGGCTGCTCCGGGTTACTGCTCCCCCTGGGGTGAGGCAGGGGTGTGTGGGAGCCACCTCCGCCCCCTGCCCGGGCTGGGGCCTGGCTCTGGCTGTGGCTGCGCTGGGAAAGGGACGGGGCTGGGACGGAGCTCGCTGGGAGCAGCAGCGAAGCCGAGGGGGCAAAGCGCCATTGCCTGGGCTGAAATTTGACCAGAAGCTGCTGGTCCAGGCTGATACCGCTGTGAAAGCCTGCAGCTGTCCCGGAGCGGCTGAAAGGTGTGAGAACAAAAGGAGGAGATAAAAAGGGAGGGGGAAGGACTGGTACGCTGTTAGCAAAAGGCAGTCATGTAACCGAAGAAGAAAAGCTTGAATAAGTGAGAGATAGAAGCTTAACAGGGCCGTCCCCGTCCATGCAGTGAAATGATCTAGCAGCAGCAGCGTTTAAGAACAGCCGGAGTTACCGACGAGCCACCCGTTTTCAGCCAGTTTATTAAAACAAAAGTGCTTTTTCCTTGATCTAGTGCCGTGTAAGAGAAAGTTTCGGTTGGCAGAGCCTGAGCTGACTTTTAGGGAGAGAGAAAAACCCAAACTTTCTCCACAGCTCACCCCCCCGGACACGTCTGGCAGCGCGTCCCTGCGCCTTTCCCGGCGCTGTTGCCGACGGGTAACCGGCTGGGCGGCAAAGCCGCGGCGCGCGCTCAGCGGTGGTCCCGCCGGGGCTGCTCCCCCCTGCCCGGCGGGGGGAGGGGTCCGGTAGCCACGCGCGGCGGGGAGGGCGCGCGCCGGACACGGTCACCGCCGGGCTCCGGGGCGGCGACGACCTGCCCCGCACCCCCTCACCCCTTGCGCCGCCGTCCGCGCCCGCCCTGCCGCTCCCCCCTCCCCGCGGCGGGCAGGGGTCGCGGGTCCGCCCCGTCGGGCGGGGGCGGGGCGGGCGCATGCGCGCTCGGCCTCCGCCGCTGCCTATAAGGGCGGGGCGCGGCGCCCCCCCTCACCTTAGCGGCTGTGCCGGGGCGGCGCTGGACGGGGCGGACGGTGGAGGCTGAGCCCCCCGGGCGGGCGAAGGAGCGCACCCGCGGCCGGCTGCCTTTGCCCATGGGCGCAGCGCGGGGCGCAGGCCGGGGCGCGGCGGAGCGGCGGCGGCGGAGCGGGAGTAACGAGTAGCGGCACCGGCCGCCCCCCCGCGCCGCCCCGCCGGTCCTTCCCGGTGGGCGGCTCCGCACCCCGCGGGACAGCCCCGGGCATGCGGCGGCAGGACCCGCGGCGAGACTCCCCGCAGCGCGGCGGCTGCATGCCCCGGGGGGCCGGACGGTGCTGCCCCGGCGCGGGGGGGCTCTGACCGAGCGGCCGCCCGCCCGCCGCCCCCTCGGCGGCGCGATGCGGGGCGGGCGGGGCTGGCTGCTGCTGCCGGCGCTGGGCTGGCTGCTGGCTGCGGGGGCGGCGGGCAGCGGCGAGTACTGCCACGGCTGGCTGGACGGGCAGGGCGGCTGGCGGGACGGCTTC
Organism: Pterocles orientalis; assembly: GCA_011057875.1. Lineage (NCBI taxonomy): Eukaryota > Metazoa > Chordata > Aves > Pterocliformes > Pteroclidae > Pterocles > Pterocles orientalis. The sequence goes on along the minus strand of WKFP01015549.1, from coordinate 1,920,163 downwards.
CAGTGCCCCGAGCGCTTCGACGGCGGCGACGCCACCATCTGCTGCGGCAGCTGCGCCCTCCGGTACTGCTGCTCCAGCGCCGAGGCGCGACTCGACCAGGGCGCCTGCGACAACGACCGGCGGCAGGGCGGCGGCGAGGCGGGCCGCCCGGGCAAGGACGGACCCGACGGCGCGGCAGGTGAGGCGGCCCCGGTCCCCCGGCGGCTCCCGGGGGGTCCCTCGAGGCACAGTGGCTCCGTGGGAGCCGCCGCGGGTTTGCGGCAAACTTCTCGACTGCTCCGTCCCCCCTTGTCGCCGGTTCCCTCCACGGACGGGTCGTGGGGCAACACGAGCGGAGGCGGGAACAGCCGAGCCGTTCTGCAGCTGTTAGTCGGGGACAAGTAACCACGCTTAGATACTTCTTTTTCTTTCCTATTTGAAAGTCCAACCCTGTTTTCTTTAAAAGAAGATCACACCACTTTCCGACAGCCTTGGACAAGCTGTTTGCCGTGTACGGCTCTGGCACCGCTCTGAATTGGCTCCTCAGCCCCGTTTGTTCTCCCGATTAAAAAGGGAGGGAGAAAATGTAAACCACCTATATGAGCGGAACAGAAAAAGCAGCGTGATGTTTCAAAATGACTTCTGGCTGGTCCCCACTAATTGTATATGTTCTTCCAGCTCAGATACCCTGACTCAGAACTGGTTTTTACCAGTTGAAAAGATTGAATTTCAAGGATAAACTCAAGTCTTTCTGCTGCTGTTTAAAAAAAAGCCTCGGTGTTTACCAGCACAGTTGCTGCCATCCCCACGAGCTGAATGCACTAGAAGTAGCCTGAAGTGATGTTATAAGTAGGACAGGTTACTGTTGGAAAACTTGCACATTACAGTCTGTAGCAAGTGCATGCACCTGCTCAAGAGCTAATGTAGCACCAAGCACAGAAGTAGAGAATTTTTTTTTGCAAGCTTTTTGTTTAAAAAGTTCTAAAATTATGGGAGAAATATGGCCTTTTGGTTATAACTTGTTCCACATAATTAGCTGTGCAAGGAGGTATTCTGCCTTGAATAGACGGGTAACCCCCCTTTGCAGTTCTCAGAACAAGACGTTTTTCTTAACAATTAATTTTCGTAATTAATATTTACTGCTCAATGGTTTGGGAGCTGTCATGCTGCGCTGGCACTGGTTAATTGCAGGAGGTGCAGCCTCTGTGCCAGGGCACCTTGTTGGCAGCAGCTGCCTTATCCATGCAGATTTCTTACTGAGGCAGAGAAAGCAGCTTTTTCCCAGGAGCGCAGAGTGACCAGAGCCCAGGTCCTTCCAAGGATGGTGTTTGCCATCTGCTGTGTTGGGCTTGTGACCCCACCACTGAAGCATCGCCCACCCTCACTCCTCCTGCCCTGGGGTCCCTTCTTTAAGCCTCGCAAGGGGGGATGCTGCCCCTCTGCTGGTAGTGAAGCTTTGGAGTGCAGGGCAGTTGCACGTTGCCTGCCCCGTGCTTTCTCCCTAAACCCAGGGCTGAAGCGCAGAGCAGCTGGACGCTGGTCCCTGGGGCTGCGGGGTGGCAGAGCCCTTGTGGCTTCTGCCTGGTCACTGCCTGGCTGTCCCCCTGCCCTGAAGGGGTGACAGCAGCCAGAGAAGGGGAGGGATGGGTGCAGCACTGGGGTTCATCCACCCTGTGCTCCTGAGCCCTGAGCAGAGATCCTGCCCAAAAAGTATCTCCCTCCAGCACTGTTCAAACAGAGCATTCTCTGGCCTAATTTTTCTAGTAGGGCATACTGGGGACATGGTCTGGTGAGATGTGGAGCGGTGGTTGATGTAGACTAGACCATGACCGAGGGGAGTGACCCACCCTCCCTCAAGGCCTGAGCTGTGGGCTTTCCTCCCTGCTAATAACTTTAAAGATGCTTTTGGAAACTCCAGCTGCTGGTTTTTGCAGCCCTTTTCATCTTCCCAGTGTAGAATGCTTGGCTGCTCATACAGCTCTCAGTGCTCACCCTGCACTGACCTGTGCTGGGGGGAGGAGAGCTCAGCTGGGGTGAGGGGGAGCCTTCTGCCAGGGCTGCTGAGGTCCTTGGTCCCCAGTGACAACGTTTTCCTTGCTGTTGCAGTGCCCATCTATGTGCCGTTCCTTATCGTTGGATCTGTGTTTGTCGCCTTCATCATCTTGGGGTCGCTGGTGGCGGCTTGCTGCTGCAGATGCCTGCGGCCCAAGCAGGAGCCCCAGCAGAGCCGAGCCCCTGGGGGCACCCGCCTGATGGAGACAATCCCCATGATCCCAAGTGCCAGTACCTCCCGCGGCTCCTCCTCCCGCCAGTCCAGCACCGCCGCCAGCTCCAGCTCCAGTGCCAACTCGGGGGCCAGAGCCCCTCCAACCAGGTCCCAGACCAACTGCTGTTTGCCAGAAGGGACCATGAATAACGTCTATGTCAACATGCCAACGAACTTCTCAGTGCTGAACTGCCAGCAGGCTACCCAGATCGTGCCGCACCAGGGGCAGTACCTGCACCCCCAGTACGTGGGCTACGCGGTGCAGCACGACCCAATGCCACTCACCCCGGTGCCCCCCTTCCTCGACGGTTTGCAGAGCGGCTACAGGCAGATCCAGTCTCCCTACCCGCACCCCACCAGCGAACAGAAGATGTACCCAGCTGTGACTGTGTAGCACTGACGCCTTCCTCCCTGTCCCCACCCGATGGATTTTAATATCTAAACTGAACGGAGAAGAAATACTTCCTTGGAATGAAGCTACCAGAACATGACTTGTAAATAATTTTGAAAGGCTCATGCATGTCAGACAGTGTTTATAAACCATTTATTTTCATTGGAGTCCGTTGCCAGAAACTGTAGGATGATATCTCTGAATTAATGTTGCCAGATACGCTCTCATTCCAATGCGTGATATACAGCGGTGGAGGATTACGCTGAAAATGCACATGCATTTCAGATCACTGTACTTGCGAGATAAATGCCGGAGCCATTAAGTGCCCTTCAGGTATGACATGGTCAAAAGTAATTACCTAATTAATTCGTAGAAAGAGTTTTGTTACTGTACAAGACCGCAGTACTTAAGAAACCTCTTTTCTCCTCTCCCAGCTCCTTAATGACATTTCCTGGTCGCTTTACAGACAATCACAACTGAGAGCCGAACAGTGCAATCCCTGCATGCTGGATGCTGCCGCCAGCCCCCAAGGTGTCTCATGCGCCCCCAGTTGGGGGTGAAATGCCACAAAAGGCTTAGTCTTGCAAAGACCAATTTCTCTGTCCCTGGTATTTATGTAGGAATTAGAAGAGTGTGAGTTATTTCGCTCTTCCTTTCAGTGCACTTGAAACCCTTCTTGATTTGGTTTTGCCTCAAGATCAGGACCTGGTAGTGGTTTGCACAGACTTGGTTTATCTCTGTGAACTTTTTACTAAAAACAGGGTACGAGGTGCTTGCTCTTCCTGATGCTTAGCGAAGCTTTTGGTACAGCCGGCAGCAGCTGAGCTGAAACTGCCTTTGCAGAGAAAGGTTGTACGGTGACGCGAAACACGCCTGATTTAACCTCACTTCCCATGAAACAGTAAACCCGTGTGAATGTGCACGAAGTTGTCAGACCCAAGCTCAGACAGCAGGAATATGGGCTTTGTCCCCCCACCAGCCCGCTCCGAGTCCCCAGCTCTGCTCCATGGGGGTCACACAGAGTTGCCCCACCCTGGGGCACAGAGGGGCTGGCAGGGGTGTGAAACCCATCCCCTTCTTTTCTCGTGGGGCAGAGGAGAAGGAGGGCACAGCTGTATTTAAAACCAATGTAAAAGTCCGAACCAAAGGATGAAGGTGCTTGCAGCTCCCTGTGATGCCACAGGGTCAGGGAGGAGGCACGATGGGGGGGTGACGCTTTACACTGGAGCTGGGGGTCCCTCTAGCTTTGCTTGTCTGGGGGGAAAAAAAATGCCTCTCCAAGCTGAAGAGGCAACAGTACCCTGGGAATAATCAGACCGTGCTAATTGTAGTGTATCACCCTGGATGCAACAAACCGAGCTGCTTACGGCTGGTTTTGTTTCTTAAACAACACAGTCTCTGCGTTTCCATACATTTATTCCTCAGCCAAAACACGGCAACAGAGGACTAAGGGCACATGCTGAAACTGGGCAATTACTGTAATCAAACCAGAGCTGATAAAAGGTTTCTTATTGTCTGATACTACATATAGCAATAACTGTGATACTACTATTTTCTGTATGTCTGTTTTTAATACATGCGGAAGCGTTGCCAAATGTGATGGTTTACTTGTAACCGTGCCACACACACAGGCTGTCTGCAGCGGGCAGAAGTGGTCTGACCACTGACATATGAAAATGAATAGGGAATTTATCCCAGATCTGCCATTCCTGGCTGCCATCACCCCATTCAGCATGGAGGACCTGGACAGAAAGATTTGGACAGGGCTTCCCATCCAGCCAGGCTGGGCATCTCTGGCTGTGGGGGCGATAGGTGATGGCTCCTGGGGGGGGTCCTTTACAGGCTCCCAGGCTTTTGAAGGACCCGATACACACTTGAGTCTCATGGAGAACTGGGTTCCTGCCTTCCCAAATTTAGTTTGAGACAAGCGAAGCTGCTCAGTCACTCTGACCTTGCAAAGCGGGGGCCTGGATGCCTTTGGTTGCCAGTGGCGTCGGCAGGAGCTGGAGGTGCTCCGCCTGGCCCATGGCTGCATGGCTGGACAAGCAGCCCATCCGCATCTACATAATATTTTCCAGCCAAGTTGGCTTTCACCCCACGAGCGCGCACTGCCTACCTTGCACATGGTCTGGCAAGGACACCGCCTCTGACCTACGAATTTCAGGTGAATCTCTTTGTATATTGTTTACTTGTTAAAAAAAAGAATAAGTTAAATTTAAGTCTGTAGAAATTAAGTTACAATGGAAGGCAGAGAAACCTGAGTTGTAATAAAAGGCAGTTTGTGAGATGTGTTTTTTTTTAATGTCATGTACAATAATGTAAAACCAATGGTACCATTTGCCATAGCTTTTAAACCTCTGAAAAGGCACTTGATTTAAAGTGTTTCTTACAAATGAAGAAAAAAAAAAACACCTTTTGTTTCTTAATAAAAACTTTATGGTGTGACTTTGTATTTCTTTGCTTTGTTACAGTTTTTTTTCTTCAGTTAATGCTTTACTTTGTCTACAAGAGCACATCTGACCAGCCTGGTTCTCCAGCCTCTGGCAGAAAGCAAACTTAGGATTTTTGGCTGTGTTTTTAAAGACTTAACAGCAACTTGAGGTGGCTGAACACGCTTCCTTAGGGGGGACATGTCTGAGGGGGCATGTTTGGGGGGGAGGGGAGCAGGGAGAGGGTGAGTCGAGGAGCCCTCACTCCCCAGGTGAGTTGGGGAGACCTTGTGTCCCAGTGGCTGCAGGCACAGTGCAGGGCAGCAGCAGGAGCGGGATGGGCAGAACCTGTGGCCCCATCAGGCTCCTTCTTTCCAAATGATGCCAAATACTCTGCAGCAAATGGTGTTTTCAGAGGATTTGGGTTTCATTTGGGTTCATGGTTACCAGCTAAGCATTTCGAGCGTGTAACTCACAGTAAGTGGCCATGCTGTTCCCACCTTCCTCTGCATGGGGACCCTTCTCACTTGAGCAAACTCTCTCCTTGTGAGACAAAAACCAACTCCACTCTCAAGTGCTGCCAATGAACGCGCATCTGTTGTGTAGGAGAGCCAGTCTTCCCCCTTTCTTTTTCTTTTTTAATGTAAGAGCATAAAAAAAATCTGAGGATTAAAAAAAAAAAAAAATGTGGCCACACTTCTAAACCTGCTGCATGGCCTGTAAATACATTTTTAGCCTTATATGGCTGTAAGAAGCAATGGAACCACTCCTGAAGTCACTTCACCCACCCTGCAGCCCTGGCCGTGTGCTCCCCGTGGGGCTCTCTGCGGTGGGTCCTGCAGCTCAGTGCAGATGACTCATGGCTCAGGAAACTGGCCCTGAGAGGCCATATGCCTTTTTTTGCTTGTGCAATTTCATCCCATTACTCATCTCCATCTTCTCAGACTGCCCTAAACAATTCCTCTTTTTTTTCCTGCTGTTTACACCCTTTAAATTTATGTTCTCTCTCACTTGCAGTTTAAAGGACTTTTTCAGTGCCTGTTTCTGAATACTTTGTTACCTATTAAAGGCAGTGAAGTGTTCGGTACTTTGCTGTTGCAGGGATGGTGTGCACAGTGAGCCGTAACAGTAGCAGGGAGAAGCCAGCAAGGTGCACCCGGGCTGGGCTGGCGCAGGTTTGCCTGTAGCACACCCCAACATGCTGCTGGTGTCCTCACGAGGAGAACTGTGGGCACAGAGGTGCCCCCCAAGGCAGCTGTAGGCAATCCCGCTGTGCTTAGACAGCGCTGACCCAAGGCTGTGCCTGTACCCACTGGCGCGGGCTCCGAGCAAGATCCGACCCTGGCTGACCCACGGTGCCCAAACCACCGAGCCAGGCAGAGCAACAGCACGAAACCATCACCAGCGACATGACCCTCCTCCCCCTGACCCCACGCATGGAGAACCACTTTGAAATGTCTTACCTATTAGCTGGGCATGATCAGAGGACAAAGCCTGTTCCTCCCCATTAGCAGGAGGTTTGCGTGTCCCCATACAGCTGTTACCGGCCCTCACCACATGTATGGGGGAAAGCGGAGCTTGGTGCACTTAGAGGCCGTTGCTTAAATGTGGCCCATAATGCCCACAGGAGAGTGAGCCGGGGTTTGGGTCCCAACTCTGCACATTAACCTCAGCACCTCCCTTTCAAAATATCTAATTTGCTGTTCACTTTGGGTCTTGCTGGAGCTCTTCTTTCCCCTCCAGATTTTCTGCTTTCTCATTCTTTTCCTCCCACTGAAGTTGTTACTAAATATTATTCCCCACATGTATTCCCTTGTATTTTTTCAAGCTGAATCTCATTTTATTGTTTCCTGCTCATATTTCTTCCTTCTCTGTAGGTCCCTTTGTATTATTTCTCTGTCCTCAGTGGGGTTTGCAATATTTCCTGCCCAGGATCACTCGCAAATGTACTGAACAAATCACTTAAGCCTGTGCCATCCTTTTTCCCCTTCCCCATCCACACTGAATGGAGCCAGTTCTGTGGGACCTTTTCCTCCCTAAGGGTTCACAGTACCCCCTGTGCTGTAGCAGAGCATTTAATCCCTCTGACAGTATTTCTGTGCAACCTGAATGGCCAGATAACACTGGCCACCGGTGCTGTAACAGCCTCCTGTGCCTGGGCAGCAGGGAGATGCCCACCATGCTGGACCACATGGCACAAAACATCAGTGTGGTCTTCACCTGTGGGCTGAAGCCAGCCCCAGGCACAGCTGCCCCACTCCTCCAGAGCCACTACAGCCCTGGTGGAGGGCTGGCCTCTCTTGCCCTGCTGCAGAGACACTCTTTCCCGTCCTGACACTTACTAATCTTTTAATTTGCCCATAGAAATGCTGTTGTATTTGCTTGGCTCAATTTGTTCTTTATATCTGGAAAATCTCAGCACACTGACCACAGGCTTTTTTTCCACCTGGATCATGACCCTGCACCTCTTGCCTTCTCCAGCTTCTCCATGCTGGCTTGTTCACAATGTTTTCTCTGGGCCTCATGTCTTTTCACCGTCTCGTGGGGCAGCTGCACTGGATGAGGGCATCTGGGGTAGCTGGTTAATGAGCAGAGGCAAAGCTTCGTTAGGAGAATACATGCCCATTTAAGATCAAAGGTGATGTCTTCCTGGTTTTACAAACTGGGAGAGCAAGGCAGCAAACATTTCACTAGGCAGGGCTGAAAAGTTGCTAGGTGTGTCAGAGGCCGAGTATCCGCTTACTCCCTGATTTTCATTAGAAGAGGAGAGAGAAACCTCTCTGGAGTGTAACGTGAATCATAGTGCTCGGATTGCAAGTGCCTCCAGCATTGTATTGGCCACAGGCTTTGGCAAAAGAAGGTTAATTTACTTTTTCTTAATATTTATCAGTTTTGGTGGTTATTTCTGATGAGATGAAACCACATAACTAACAACTTGGTCACCTTCTGCACTGGGCAAGGCCCGGTGGGTACGTGCAGCTCACCAAGAACAGAAATCGTTTCCTTCTCTGGGCCACAAACTCCCCGGAACTCCACAGTGTTGTGGCCACTCGCACCACGGCAAGCCTGACCCGTCACTGGACATCACTCCTCTGAGACAAGGACATCAGCATGTTGTACCATCTCTGTTATGATTTATTACCAAAATAGTAAATATTGGCTTATGCAGCTGCTAATTCCTTCAGTATTTGCTTTTGAGAGAAAGAATCCTATTGACTTCATGCACCAGACAGTCTGTGCATGATGGTACACATCTCGATACGGGGGGGGGGGAAAAGTGATTCTCAGTGTACATTGTGCAAACCAAAAGCAACTGCTAGTAGACCTAGTGTGCAGTCAGAATGGGGCGCTCAGTTTAAAAGCAAAAATGCTAAAACGCCACCTTCACTATGTACGGGTAAATACATGCAGTCATTATACAGGATTTAATTAACACATATGACACAGGTACACAGTCAAAGCTCTGATACCAGGCACATCCAAACAAACTGACACTAGGACATTACATTCTCTTCCAGACAAAATCCTCTACTAGTGTGCTCGGAGTCAGCTCCTTCCACAAACAGCAACATGGAGAAAGGGAGGAGGGAAACGGATGAGCACAGTTACAAATCCAGTGCAGCATACAAACCCAGCCCAATGATCCCTTTCTTCCAGTATTTTCTCCTGAGGGACTAGGAGGTGCTCTTGCTGTCTGTACTGGCTACCAGCAAGAACCACCAGCTCCACAGTATCTGTCAAGACCAACAAACCCTTCCTCACCTTGGACTCAGCCCACTCACTGTCTGCCCAAGACCTCCCTCTTCAGCATGGAGGGCTGAGAAATCACAGTGGCTTTCAGTGATGTTTCCAAGCCTCCTTTCTCCACAGCCCCAGGAGAAAACCTGCTTCTCTGTCGAAGCTTCTGAGGATTTGCTGTGCCCCAAATGCTGGGGGAGCTCAAAGAGGCACAGGGCTGTGCTGGAGGGAGGGCTGGTGCTGACACCGCCATGCTCATGGAGGGGGATTATGTTTCCAAAATCTTCTTGCTTAACATTCCTCAACTGGACCTTTCTCAGTTACACTTTCATTTTTTAATGCTCCCATTTCAGACTTGAGCATTAATCTATGGCTTTAGGGACTTTGATTCTCTTTTGGTGTGGTATGAGGCACCAAGGACTGCCGGCAACGGACTTAACAGCTGCTCCTGCAAATATCTGGCTCTGAGACCTGAGCACTAGACGCTCCCACAGCCTTGCCTGTCACACTGTTACAGGGAAAGTCTCTGAGGTGATTAATCAACTAATATATTTAATAAGGGTTTTAAGCAGCAATCCATTATATTTAACAATTCTGAGAATAATTTCATTTTTAGTGTGCTGTACAAGAGACGACAGTGCAGGGAGCAGTCAGCTAAGCACCAAGTTCTCCCACCACCAACAGAATAAAGCTTATTCAAGTTTATCAATTTTACTTCAGCATAATTGATTGCACAGATGTGTGAGAAACTTTTACATCCAGCAAAGTTCCTGCTGCTACATGCTTGTGGGCTGGACTGCTGCTACAGAGGCCCAGGGAAGGAGCAGGCATTTACTGCAGCACAACAGGGATACAAAAGGAGTTAATCGCTGGCTTTTTATTTCTCTGCAAAGGAAAAGCAGGTACTAGGTCTGGCTCTGGGATGAAAGCGTTTTGAAATGTGCTCAAGCAATGACTCATAAAGGGAAGAGGGGAAATTTGGCTTACAACTCCTTTTTGTTTCCTAATTTAAAAAATCCAGAAGTCATTTGTTGTTTTAAAAAAGTCTCTCTATGCTCTTAAAAGTGGTTCTGTCAGCAATCTATAAGGAAAAAACACATTCATCAAGTTAGGACACCCTAAGGAAGAAAAGTTTTAGCCAGACTGTATATAAATATGCATTTTTTTCCTGATAAAATCTGTTTAATTCCACTATCTAATAATATTTGGACAAAAACCCCTCTTTATTAAAACCCGTACACTTGTACTTTCTATAGGGATCTTATGTGTTCCCCATGGCCACCAAAAATTGAGCAAAAGGCCAATCTTTCCTGCAAATTTAACTTCAGCCGTGACTTAAGTATCACTCCTGACTTGCTGCATATGTGACGATTTTGTTCAGGAAGGATGATGCTGTTGCCTGGAGTTGGCTGTGCCCTGAGGTCAGTCTTATAGCCCAGGTTTGTGGGGCTGAGCTGCTGATGCTCTCTGCTGTGCTACCCTCCAGCTCCTCAGCAGGCCCAGCACGAGGAACAAGGTGGTTCACAGCTCACTATGAAAAAATATTGGTTAAGTGGAAAGAACATACTGTAGCAGAGAGGATCATAACACGTGTCCCCTGCAGCATATGGATGAAGAGCTATGAGGACATGAGAGCCTTTGTGTGGTGCTTCACACTGTCAGTCTTGCTCAATGCAAGCGAGCTTGAGAGTACTTCTCCAGACAAGGCAACGCGAGCAAGCTCAGCACAGAGTGGACGTGGTATTCCTGATCAGGCAGAAGCAGGACAGATCCTGCACCTGTGCTTGGGATAGTTTGCAGAAAGGCATCTCTCATGGTCTTGCATCACCTCACATGTTGATGCACCCTCAGACCGCTCCAAACACAAGAGTGTACAGGGCCCAGTGTTAAAAAAGCCTCTTGCAAATTTAGCTGCAAGAAGGGAGCAAATGAGATTTTAGGACTTAATTTTCCCCTGCTGTGTCTACATGACTTAGTTGGGACAAAAGATTTCCAAGGTTTATTTTGGTGAAGGCGTAGTATCATTTGTAGGAGAACACCTGTCCATCTAGTTTATATAAAAGGATGGTTTTCCCCCTGGAGACACCATTCAAATATCAGGTAACTGCTTTAAGCTCACCATTACCGTTTTGCCATACTAGTCTTCCATTTGGGGCCTGATGTGAGACCCACTAAAGGAATCCAAGCCTTGTCCTTAGCACTAACAGAAGCAGGCCCTTAAAACATGCCCAAAAGGTCATGAAAAAATTAAAATAACCTACTCACCAGCTTTGCAAGTTAAATCTCAAATGCATTTAACATTGAACTCTTGCTGCAAAACTTGTTGGGGGGATAAAACAAACAAGCCTCAGTCCATTGGATTGCTTTAATAAAAGGTTTATTGGAAATATTTTTGTGCAGACATACAACAGTCAACAATGCTGTTCAAAGCTACAAATTTTCTAAGTTTTCTGAACCTTCTAAAAATACAAGTAAATGACCTTCATTTGTATTCAGTCTGGAAGGGAAACAAACTCCACTGTAATGTGATGCTGTATTTAAACTACCAGAGGACATTAATAGGACGTGAAAATGGTAACACTTCTAGAGGAAAAAAACCCACACACCACTGCTGCTCTGCTGGGAGCCAATTAAACATCCCCCCACAGCATTACTCCTCTCTGCATAACCAGATTAAAACCTCCCCATCTGAAACAATATTTAAGCAATTCGAGTACAGATATGACAGACAAGCGGGCACATGACTTGGCTCGCTGATGAAAAAGATGCTGTTAAAGATCCTGTCACTCAAGCCACTGAATATTTGACTTCTCAGCGCAATGGGCTGCACTTTGGGGGCAGGAGGAGGTACAGGGGGAGGTTTTCAAGTGTGACGACTCTTCCAACACACACATGCACACACAGTCCCAGAGGGCTTGGCTGCCTCATTGTTTTATATTATCTAGAGCCACCCCCTCTTTTGTTTTTTTTTTTAAAGGGTTGAGAAACAACTTTGAGCAACTTCCCAGTCTAAGAGCTCTTGACAGTAAGACCAGCAAGTGCCTGCATTCCTTTCCTGAATCCAAATATCAAACAGAAGGGCAAAGGAGAGCATATGCACTGCCTGTTAAATTCCTTGTTTTCTAAGAAACCCTGCAGATGTTTTGAAATTGATTAATTTATGCCAAGACAACATCTGGAACATCTTCGAAGGGAAGCCACCCAGTAAGGTGGTCAGAATTTAAAACAATCACGTCTTTCTGTTAATGTTGGCTTTTTCCCTTGGCTTCATCACTCCATAATTACAAGGGTGCTGACCTCCCGGGTATGCACAGTGACAGTTTGGCAATATATTAGGCTTTTCTTCATCACTAGACTTCTTCATGACTGTTCAGAGCTGGGCTTGCCCACACAGAATTTGTCATTTACCCACTTCTATTTCTCTCTAGTAGCTACAGAGACGCTGAGGGAGAACGATCCCCTTGTGGCAGACTTCAGAACCCGTCTCGCCTTCTTCATACATAAAGGAAGGCTTTGGAGAAACACCAGCACACAGCTATTTTACCCCCTGTCCACACCACAAATGAGCAAGCCACGAATCCAAATGAAACAACTGCTTGGCTCCATGCTCTCTCACAAGAAGACCCAGGTCTCCAGATTAACAAGCCCCTTCCACTGGCCTGGGGGACAGAAACCTCTCCAGGAGTAACACCTAAGGAGAAGTCCCATTAACTCTCTATGAAAGACATTCCCTGTCACGACTGAAACCATTTCAGTGCTCAATTCCTGTGGGTCCACGAGGCAAACAGCAGCCAGTAAACAATTCAGCCATCTGTCATAACCTGGAAAACAATGTGCTAGAGCTGAGGGATGCCAAGCTGGGGGCTTCCGGCTGGGACACGTTCTCTTTCTCCATGCCCAGGACTCAGCTTGGTGTCAGAGAAAGCTCAGCTTTAGGAGATAACGGAGCTTTGCAAGCTCACAACGCAGCTCTCTTCCCCCCTTCCCAGAGCCGCAGAAAGGAACTGGAGAAGTAAGCTTTATCACAGCTCTTCAGGGAGGACTGAGGAATTCCTCTTCTTCCTTGCCTCTAACAGCAGCTATTTCATTTCCCAGTCCCTTCACCCCTCCAGACAGCCCCTCCGAGGGCATGTTCCCAGCCAGCCAGACCCACCCAGGCTGCAGGTCACCAAGAAGCAATCACCTTTGGGATTCACTTGCGCTGCTAAGCAGCACAGCGCACTTTCTGGTTTTCACTTGAAAACAAAGCTCAAAGCCTCCATTAATCTTGCTGCCAGGTATGAAAAAGTATGGAAAGAGTAATTCTCTGCACCCATGTGGATGTCTTTTGTGCTGACCTGTCCTGTGGTCTTCTCCAGACACACAGCTCTGGTCACAAGCGCTGAGGGCAGTGGAGGTTCTCTTGTGTGTCTGGAGGATGAAGAAGCTTTCAGGGAAGAATTTATCTGAGCTCTCTCTCCTGGATCTATTCAGTTTTGAGAAGTCAGTGTAAGCAATATCATAAGACTATTGAAAATAAAATGGGAACAGGGCTGTGTTAACTGTGTAACCAAACCAAGGAGCCTTGCCCCAATGCCACACAAGAAGAGAAAACTCTAAGAAAATAATCAGTGCGTATGGTTTCACCAAACAAAGCACTGAGAGCCTTTCATGTATGGTACAGAAAATGGGTAAATGCGTGTTTCACTCTAACAAGAATTGCTTGCAGTCAACCCAGAAGGCTCAGCACCAGCAAGAATAATCTCTAGAAACCATCCCTCTGAAAGCTCAGGTCATGTCAAAGGCCTGACCTCTTTAGCAATAATAGGCCATTTCCAAAGAAGCAGGGGCTGTGCTCCTGGAGCAGCTTGTTTTACCCCTGCTGCTGCCAGGAGAGTACCACTGGCCATGGTCTACAATACAAAGACCACCATGTGCCACTGTTACGGAACAGGCAGCTCCCCAGGGCTGCCTCTCTCAGCCTGGCTGGAGAGTTACTGGGAGAGTGTGATCTGGGACAGAGCTCCTGCACAGAGGACTTAGGTGGAACAGTGACATGGCCACAAACAAGCAACACCCTAAGGAGACATGTCATTGCCTGTTTACTCACTTGCCAAGTAACACAGCTGCTCACAAAGGACCTGACCGGTGGGATGGGAATGGGCCATGTCAGTACCAGATTCATAACCTGCTGAGTCTTCATCTCTTGTACACCTCTTTACACTGTCTGTAGTGACGATTATGAGTTATGGCTAGGGACAACACTTCGATTTGAATTCAAAACTCTCCCCATTTGACAGGCACTTTGGCTGTGCCTCTAACAGCTACTTGCAGGAGAGCCCCAGGGCTGTGCCCAGGGGACTCTGCAGGTACAAGGTAGGGAGAAGGGTCTGGATCTGCTTGTGCTCAGCATCACCAAGGAGATGTGGAGCTGCAGCATACACAGACTCTGGAAGAGGTAAGTACAAGGATCCTTCCCGATAGGACAGAAGGAGCCCAACTGTCTGAAGACTGAGGAACGTGCATGGTCAGTGCCACATTTCAGAAGCAAACCGCTAACCAGATGCATCAGGCACAGCACAGACATAGCCAAATTCTCCTCCAACCCATCAGGTATTCCATACCATCACCACTTATTGTTAAGACTCAACAAGACACAAAGAGCTCTTCCTGCAAACTGATGCAAGTTTAAGGCATCAGTTGAGGATCCAAAACTAAGGTAAAATATCCTCAGTGCCTTAAAACTAGGGAGAAATCTGATAAATCCAAAGTGCTTTTTGTGTGTGAACACCCACTCAAGGGCTGCTCTGCTTCAAACTTGAGCTGTGAGGCATAACAGCAAAAGTAGAGTCCTCAGCATATTTAAAAAAGAAATGAAGTAATTTTTCAATATTTATGAAATTGGAGAATGTAAATAGAGTAGCACTAGTCTGCACTGACGACCAGAGGCAATGCAGAACAGTAGATTTGGTGAGTTAGCCCCAAAGGACAAAATAAGCCCGCAGGACAGGGACAGCATAAGGACTGTGCACCTCTCACGCTCTTGGGGTTGTTCATCCAGGGCCAAGTTGCACCCAGTGTGGCCACTGGCCATGCCATAGTCCTCGCATTTTTCACTTATTCTGGTCCATCTTAATTTCCCTTCTTTATTTATGAGCATTGACTGTCTCCCAGCAAACACACTCCAGTACATGTAAAATAACATAATCTTGGTAACAGGAGACTTCCCTGCAGCATCTGCTAGTAGCTGCTGGCTGAGGTAGGGGAAGAGACTGTGCATTTTTGGCATGCACTAAGAGGCTAATCTCTCTCCAGTGCAGATTAGCAAGGCTTGACTGTTATCTTAATTTACAGCCCATATAGTTCATGTTAACTCCACACACATTTTTAGATACATTAACAGCTCAGTTTGACTCAAACGCTTTTACTGGTTATTCGCCATTTCTCCTTGACAAGTTATTACTGACTTTCCATGCTAGCTCCCTACAGCAAAACCTGAAGCCCTGTCAAGAAAAGGAAAATGTCAACAGACTTCTCAGCAGTGCTCAGCTCAAGCTCCTGCTCACCAGCTTTAATTTGCTACTAGGCAATCCTTAACAGAGCAGTAGCTTCTATGCAAGCAGTTATTATGGTGTTACAAAAAGGAGCATCCACGTTTAATTTAGGAAAATCACCACTTCCTTCTGAATACTGCCCCCCCACCACTTCAGTCAGTGCAGAGAGCTGCCCAAGAAACCCTTTTCTGATCAACCCTAAGTAGTTAAATCTGGACACTCAAGCAGAAATCTCCATTCCTTCTGCTTCGATACCCTGTTTAGCTGATAACACTTTTCACATAGCTCTTTGAAAGGCTGCTGTTACTGCTACATGCATTTGTGTTAATGAACAAGGAATTCTGTTGATGCAGGGCAGCAGCCCTTCTCCTTTTCCTAATACACCACAGAATACACCTCATCATTGTTCACCAAGACAAGCAACTCCAACAGCCAGGCTACAGCATATTACAATACATTAATTTCTGTAATGACTCTAAAGAACAAGAAGAATGCCAGGTCTTGACCTGGGTAGGCTCTACAGGATTAACTCTGCTAGAGATTAAGGCCTTACAGTGATGATAAAGTCTGACCGGCTAGCCCCAGTGTCACATACTGTATAGCACTGTGACAAACCCCATGTGTAATTCCCATTGAGCTGACATCCACCACACGCACCCCAATCTAAGCCACTATTCACTCTAGGGAGGGTTTGTGTTTGTGACACACAGCGACCTCAATTTACAGAGAGGTCAAAATGATACAGCCCATAGTCTGCACCAATAAAATAAATCACATTAGATGACAGCTGCTCCTCCCCAGCATCTCTCATTATGTTCTGTAAAAACTTTGTTGCACTAAGTTAAGAACAGAAAAGATTCCAGGATCCTTTATATTCTCTGCTCAACACACTTGCCCTTCTTCATTATTCAGAGGTTTTTAAAAGCCTTTTTTTTTTTTTTAAAGCCTCCAAATTGTTTACATACCAATGTTTAGTGTGTGGCTTAAGAGTACAAAGACTAAGTTGATCTCACTTTGTCTTGGTGGGAAGTTAATTTTCTTTGTGTTGTTACAAAAGGAAGAAACAGTTAGCAGTTTTGAGGACAGGCTTACACCACACATTTCCTGAATAGATTTTGTTTCTAAATAAAATGAAGTGTTTAACAGGTTAGATCAGCATTAAGATTTAAAAGCTTCTGGGATCAGGTTTAGCCCACCCTAATTTATTCTCCCCACTAGTATTTGTGCCTTTAAACAAAATTAATCTCCCAGAAAATATCTACACCCAGACTTGGCCCCTTGACATTCATGCCTATGGCAAAATTATTTGCACGTTTCCCTCGTTGCGTAATTATCTCATTAGCACTGCAGAAAGAAGGCGATGACTCTTCCCTCTATGCCATCAGCCTAATCCAAGAGCAATCCTGCCTGATGCTGCAGGAGCAAAAGTTGCTTTTTAGCATGGAGGGGGACTCAAAGCCTCCCAGGCAGCACTGGGAATTGAACTGCCACACTTGAGTGCTGGCATTTACTCACAACCCTTAAGGAAGATTAAGCCAGTGGACCAGGCTGGTGTTTTCCTTTTCCTTGCTAAACATAAATATTCATATCCAAATTGCTTTGGGATATATTTAAATCAATAAAAAGTCCTGGATGACAGTCAATAGGGCAAAAAACAACGCTAACTTTTTAAATGCATAGATGTAGTATATACATTAACCATGAAACTTGACTAAAACATAGCAGTATTTATGCTATTCAGAAACATGGCTTGGCAACTCAAATTAATAGAACTTGTCTGGAGGACAGCATAAGCTTTCTAAGAGCTCTTTCAGCTTTAACTTATGCCCCAGTTTTTGCTCTTTTTTCAAAATTCCAAAATATGCAGCAGCACGCCTGTCCCACTGGCACAGCAAGGCTGTGGAGGCAGCACTCCTTCCAGGGCTCACGGGTCCGACTGTGCTGGGAAGCCTGTTGATGAATCAGATCTAGAAGAGGGGCTGGTTGGGCTGAACAAACAAACAAACAGCAGGTCTCCTCTTCACAATGACCAGCTCTGTGTGTGTATATGTGTGTGCACACAGGTATAAACCCTTCCCAAATCTCCTTTCCAAGTCCATCCTACCCGGTCAGGGGGAACGCTTCTTTAGGATTACAGTATTAGCCTCCTGTGCAGATGCACATCTTTTTTCTCAGCATCTGACAAGCTTGTACCTTTAAAGTTCTCACTGTTTTGTTTTATTGGTAAAGTGGCAATGGGACCATGGAGGGAAATCCCAGGCTACATTTCAAGTGCATGTCTAAATATAATCTGCAGAGTTACCAGGAGGCACCTACTTGAGCTCATCTTTGTGCACAATGCCATGCACTCAAGACAGCTGCCCTACCGAGCTCTCCAGCTTCCACATCCTGGCTTTGTGAGTAAGCTATTAATTGGGTTTTAGAAAGCTAAGATAGAGTCCTAATAAACCCTGTAATAGGGCAAGAAATATTCTAAGTAATTCATCACTATGTTGTGTTATTCTGTCATAAGAAGGCAAAAAAGCATCTTTAGCTACAGACTGTTGCAATCAAAAATTTTATGCCAAATTGCCTGTTAAACATTTCAGCCAAATTAGTAAACAGTGGGAGTAAGGTCTGCATGCAGCCGTGTGCACTTGGTCTGTGTGTAACAAAACAGGAAATCTCAGCACCTCGTTCCAATTAAGCAAAGGCTGATTTCTCATGGAACATAAATTTTCTACTTTTCTCCAGAACAACCTTATGCTGATGTTTTAAATAGTGGAAAACATTGTTTTTAATTTCACACCTCACATAGCACAGTCAAATGCTTCATAGCAACATAAACAAAGGTTTAGGCAGAGCTTTGCGACTGAATTCAAACAATGATTTCCCCCCACAATATGTACTCAAGTTTTGCAGGGAGAATACAGAAACTTGTTGGCTAAGGCCACAGATAGGAGTTCTCTGGTGTTTTGGCTGCTGCTGCCAACTCTAGTCAAGAATGTGTTAACAGTGGATGCACTGATCCAAATCCCATTCATTATTCCCACCACCCATCAAGTAAAGAACCATTTATTCTATTTCTGCTCTCCTTTTGGTTGTATCGTAGGATCGAACAACTTGCGACTGGGAAACAACACCATGTTCTTCTTGAGAAAATGCATACCCATCTGAAAAAGCAAAGGAAGAAAAATAAAATCACTGGAGTCCAGCTCAAGGGCACAGCCCATTTTTATGAACAGTTTTAGGCATCACTAAAATTACATGACTGAGATTGCAATGATCTTAATTTCTACACTGTGTTTGTGTCATTTACAGCTGTTCACTACATCGCCCTTGTGGCACAGAAAGGATGTCTGCTGCCAGCCCTGTCTTATTGCTCGCTTCCCCCAACCAGGTCAGCACTGCCCTCTGAGTTAACCTGACATACAAACTGCAGGTGGATTTAGACATCATGTTTATTCCCAGAACTTCTTCAAAGACTTGACAGGTAAGGATGTGCATTTTGGCTCAACTCCTCTATAGTCTGCTTGGTATCAGCAGTCTCCCTGGAGGAACATGGAAATGTCTAGACTGCAACTGGATCTGAGTCACATCTTCCTCTTAACTCCATTCAGGAACTTTTTTTGTACAAGTTTCCAGGAAGCATCTGACAAATCACACTGAGCAGCTCTTGACTCTCTTGGCCTGTCACCATATCTTCAATAGAGCAAACAAACACCTTCTGGAGGTCCCTATTTTGCACAAGTTAATCCTGTCAGCTAGCACAATTCTCCCTAGAAATTCCTCAGATGAAAATAACCACGTGTCTGTTTTCTTTTAAGTATTGTGGACAAGGGAATTGACATTTCTGACATCATCTGTGAAACACCAAGTTACCAGTGAAACAGTCACAACTGCTAATGGGCCAACATGGTGATACACCAAACAACTTTAAAGCACACAGGACCCTACAGAAAATGCTGAATGGAAAACTATAGCAAAGGACAGTAGACTTTATGACACCAAAGAAAGGTGATTTTCAGGTGAAAATGAGTAACCAGAAAGGAAGAGAAGCACAGATTAGCACAGTTACAAAAATGGAGAAATTAGAAAGTCAGAGGCTATATAAATTGAGACCAGGTGAGCTGACCACAGATGATCTAAGGACTCCTGGATCTTTTCCTCTGATTGATGCCTGCACACAGGGAGGGCGGTCAGCAAGTCCTACACAGATGTAAGCTGCTGGGAGGAGAGTCCACAACATTAGAGATGAGTGTTCAATTAATGGGAAGGATTGTCTCTGTGCCCACAGAATGCAGGCAAATGTCGCCTCTGAAGCCACAGGGACTTCACTGCAGATTTGAGCTTGAGCCAGATCGCACATTTCCTTAGCAGGAGAGTACGCTATCAGCGAGTGAGCTGGCCTGAACCACAAGCATGTTAGGAAATATTTGCCAGTAAATGGAGGGGATTCAAACAGAAATACATCATCCAGAACAAACTCCAGTCACATCTCCCTCTTGGAGTGATTGCAGGACTGGATGAACTTTGATTATGTGACTGATCATCCCAGCATCTCATTTTATTTTCCCTGAGCAATTCCATGCCAATATATGTACAGCTACAGAGACACAAGTTGAGTTTTCCTGCCTCTATCTGAAGGTTCACAAAATGCAAATTCTCTTTTGGAAAAAGTATGTGTATGCTGGATAATTGCAAAGGAAATACAACTTACAGAACAGGCCTTCATTTAAAAACGTGTGAATTCACACTCCAACAAGCACCTCTAGTGGGTTTGTTCCATGCTAAGGGCCAGCATACTGTTTGCTTTTTTGGATAAATTCTCAATGGAAAACCAAGTCGGTCAAAGACTGCAAGCTAAAGCCCTGAAAGACTTAAGTCCATGCCCTACAACCTGGTCTGCATCAGGACGGCTTTGCTATATTTACTTACCCAGTGAGACCATTCAGCACACTAGATTCTTCAGCTGTCATAACTACTGCAAATCCAGCACAGACCGCACGAGTGTGCGGAGCCTGTCAACCCCTGGTATCTTCCCATGACCTGCTTATTTGCAGTGCTAGCACAGGCCTATGAATAGCCAGGCAGCCCAAGCACTCTGCAAAGCCAGTGCAAAATGCAACCAAATAAATGTGTTCACTATGCTTACACCAGCAGAAAACATCTTAAAAGGGCAAAAAATTTCAGGCTAAGATGATCAATGGTTAAGAAAACCAACGGTATCCTTACATCCTCATGTTTTTGATCCATTCCGAAATATCAGCAATGAAGGGTTTGCACATACATAATGGGAAAGGCTGTGACTCCCATACTTGCACACTGCCTTACTTAGCTGAAGCTCAACATTTGGCAATTTATTTAAAACTTTTCCTGTTGATGCCTATAGAGGAAGATGCGTTCATATTACATTATTTTATTAACATTACAATTAAAATCAAGCTTCAAACTGTTCAGGCAGCTGACTGCCTTGCAGAGTCAGAATGCTGTGAATGCTCAAGTCCCATCCACACTCCCCAAGCAGCTCTACGTTTCCACTATTTTCAGACCTCATCTAAAAACAATGAAAGTTTCCATCTGTCAGTTACCAGGGAACTTTTCGGAAGTTTGAACTTTTCCCCCAATGCCGATTTTAAAACCACACCTATGAGCCTGCCCTGTGAACAAGGGCCTCATTGTTTGGCTGTCCTGCAACAGCCCAAGGAAGGAGCACATTTATTTGAGGCTTTCTGGGCACAACCCACTCATGGCTGTCGCAGAAGGAAGGACCTTTGTATTCAGAGACTTTCTATGAACAGAGGGAAAGCAGCACTTTTGAGTATCTGTCAGCAGGGCTCATTTGTTAAGAGGAGATTCATGTTCTCATCAAATCTAAGGTTTCACTTGTACCAGATATTATCAGGCAACTGACTGAATTTTAAAAGCATCCTGTTGGATTTTTTTAAAGCTTTGATATTGTATTAGTAGATCAGAATCTAGTCTCCCATTAGGTTTCTAATTTAACACACTCTTTTTCTGTTCACTGCAATGGATATTCTGGTCTGTGCAATGCTGGATCAGAGAAACTGCCTCCACACATGCCTCGAACACAGACAGCAACGCTGCGCAAGCTTAACAGTCCCCTCACATACAACAGCTTCCAAAACCAGGACCAGAAAAGGTTCAAGTGGACTTTTCATTCCAGAAAATCTGCTCATTGAGGGACTGCATACATGTTTAGTCACTTCAGGGATTTATTTTAGAGGTCCCCTAACTCCTTGCACTCCTGAACTGTCTGTCCTGGGGTTTGTTCCAACCAGCAAGATGGCAGTTCTCACTGGAAGTCTATCAGAAGTCTTGCCTTCTGCAGCATTTCACTCTTTCATACATGCAGTGGTATTATGGTTTAGTATAGTCCAAATCATAAAATAAATTTTACCATCATGTTGTTTGCCTTTGGAGAAAAATGCCCAGATTCAAATACACTAAAATTAAGTTTTAGGGTTTCAGGGATGGGAGGGGCTTTTTTTAAAAAAATAAATCTCTTTTAGGAAATGTTGCTTCTTGCATACTAAAACTCTCTCTGACACAATAAAAATCAACTTTAGGGTGTCACTTGGCCAGCCAAATTCTCTCAGGCCAACTGTCTGCTTCTACACAGTTTGAGAGGATTTGCTATGATGTTGCAGTTCACATTCACCAATTAAACAGTAAATGCTACTCAGCTTTGACTTCTCCAGCAATCCTCTTCTACTTATCCTGGCAAAGTGAGAAGTGTTTTAAATCTTGAACATTTTGACTAATGCTTACAGAAATCATTAATTTCTCTGCTGATAAATTATGCCTGTGTTTTCTAAAGGACCCAAGACGAATTCCTGACAAATGGTCCCATTTCTTTCATCCCAGATACTAACCTACCAGTATTTGCATGTAGAAAACAGAGCCAGATGCTACAGCATCAATTCTAAACTAATTATTCCTATTTCTTTTTCTTAAGTTGATTTTACAAGATTGCCACTCCACTTGACAGTCAATAATTATGTAGCTTGGAAAAAATACAGAATATTATATTTCAAACACATGCAAGGTAAGATGAAATGGAGTTTAAAAAGCATGTCAAGTAGCTACCCTGTTGTTTTTCAAATCAAAATGCACCAGCAGAAAAGTGAGAGGAAGAAGGTATCTGCTAGTGGAGAATAAATGGAGCCCTCAGCACAAACACATTATTATTATTTATTATTCGTCAGCCCCCACACTGTGAAATGAACCTCAGATGACAGGTGCTTTTTCTCCATTGATTAATAAGGTGCAAACCATATGGTCTGCATTCGGATTTACTCTATGCAATCACCATATTCTGTTAAAGGAAGAGGGATTTTCTTTGCTAGCATAGGAAATCTGGGCCAAGTGCAGTAATCCTCATTCAGGCACAGCTCTTTGCATTTCAGGGGGAGTTCTGCTGGAGCAGTGCTTAACAAGAGTGGGATTCATCTGTTCTTAAGAGCATGCCGAGACAAATGACAACTAAACACTGGCAGGGGGTATTCTGAATTACAGGAGGGAAACTGCACTAAAAAAATGGTATGGGATTTTCCCTAAAGATGAACAGGTTGGAGGGTACCTGTGCAAGTGGGGAGCATCACCCTTCCCATCCTGCTGGTGAGGCTCTGGGGGCACAGGTGATACAGGTCAGTCACACAGGAGGAAAGGGGAGGTCAAGAACCATCTTTTGTATCTACAGAACTTGTCTAAAGCAGATGCTTCTTTCATCAAGTCACACCAAAAAAAAAAAAAAAAAGAGACACCAACTTGGATGGAGACTTGGAGAAAGCTCACCTAGAGAAAATCTCATTGCCAGCAAACCCTCTGAGAGGGAGAGCTTCTGGGAGTCACTATGGCTCCTTCCCTAGAGTGTGAGCCTCACAGCACACTAAAAGGAAGGGTCCAAAGACACATCTGAACAGCCTGGTGGCACTTCCTGCTCACTCTTAAGAGGCTTTAGAAAACAGATGGCAATGGGCAATCTCCAGTTTCACCAGGCACCTTCACCAGGAGCTACAAGCCCAGGGGCCACAGCCACCACCGCTGCCTACAAGATTCCACTAAGATGGTTTTATGTTAGCACATGGTCTTGACAACCATACAAAACTCTTCCACTAAAGTCTCAGTACAATGCAATCCAACAGGAACTTCACCATATGTGGTGGTTTTTTGGGTTTTTTCTTTTGGTTTAAGTTTTCATAAAGCTTCCCAGAAGTTATACTGGTAGAAAGGAGACACATCTTTGACAGTACAGTCAGTAGACAGATTTCTTTCATGCTTCTGACAGCTCTAAGTGATTCAGGAACACAAAAACAATGCCAGAGAAAGAAAAATAGCCACAAAGGTCTTGCACATTTTAAGGGCATACCCTTCCAGACAGACAGGAGCTACTCTCCAAGGCAGCCACTCTGAGACAGTTCTTTTACTGGGAGGAGGTGTTTAAGAGATTAATCCTTGCTGGCACATTTGTGTGGCACTGACATGACACTGGGAGTGTGGCTCTGCACCCTACTTTGGGGGCTGGATCTCCCATACATGGTGCTGTATGGGAACACTGCAGCCATGCATCTTGCCTGAAGGTCTTGTGTTGTGCTAATGCTTTTGGAGATGTGCTGGCTCACCAACTGAGAGCTAAGAAAACACACAAAGTGAGCTTCCACCTTTTGATACAGGCCATTGCAGACTTACCTCAGTCATCTTTTTCCTCCCACCACAGACCACTGGTAGTAGTCCTGAAACTGCCCATGAGATTCTTCTCCTTTCCATGTGATTGGAAACAAAGCCCTTGAAGCATTGTTTCCTCTCCAGAAATTTGGAAACAGTTGTTATCAAAAATGAAGTTACTCTCAAACCAGTATTGCATCTTTACATTCTGTGCTAAGAAATTTAATCGCATTTTCCTTCCTTGTAGGCAATTGATTTGCTTAAGCTTTCATCAGCTCTAACTAAACAAACCATTTTCCTGCTTTATAAGCAAGTGTCAGATTCTGAGTTGAAGTCACACAAGCAATTTTTGGAAGAAGTGGCCTTCACAGGCTGGAAACTTAGCCTGGTGGAAACATGAACAGTTCAAGACTTCAAACAGAGCAGTTGTAGTGTGATTTAAGATATTGGCACAGCATGTCAAGGCCACTGCCCTATTCATTGACTCCTTGCTTTGAAGATTTCTAGCATTTAGTAAACAGTTGCACAATTTAGGGCTGTGAAAACAGCACACGTTCCCTGGATTTCACGTGGTCTTGTACGTATAGAAGCTACACAATATTGTAAAATAACATTTGACAAGAGGTGACAGAAATTTTAAAGAGTCATGGATATGCTATAAAAAGCGTCTTTCAATCCTAACAGCTTCACAATCAAGATTTATGCTCATGTGAAAAACAGACGGCTGATTGTAACCTGTCCTGCCTAGCTTGACTCATTTAGCACATAATCATTTGCATTTATAGGGAAGCTGGTTATCCAAATTAGGGTTTAATATCTCATTTTTCTTTCCCAATAGCTATTCACCTACAAACAAGCTGATGACATGTTCTACCAGAGTAAAAGCATATATCGAGTCTGACTAGTCACCACTGGTGTATCTCCTTTCTGCACTGTGGTCTCTACAGCAGACCACTTTGATAGCAATTTATTTATGCATTTTATGGATTTATTCTGCTAATCATCACCTTTGGAATCTCCTCAAAGAGCACGTTTGCATGCCCAAAGCTGTGCTGCTGTTACCATCGCTGGCTCCTTGGCACAAAGGATTAAATTCTGCCAGGAGCACATGGTCCACAGCGCTGTTCTGTGCAACAGCCTCTTTTCCCAGGAGCAATGGGATTGATTGCTAAAGACCCTACATCCCTTGACAGTGATAGTTCTTGTAATGGCTCTATGAAGGACAAAGACTAGCAGATCTGTCACTGTCCCACCCCTTCTAGTCAAACTCCTGGTGGAAAATAGGAATATCTCTGGCATTTATGTTCTTAAATCCCAGCCCTGCCTCCATGGCTTGAACCATAACAGCTCTGCTACAGAAGACAACACAGTCAGCAATGAGATTTTACCTCCCTGGGATTCTTAAACAGTCAGGGGTGTCACTTCTCACCGCAAGGCAACACAAAACCCAAATCCCGAGTGCCTCCCTCTTGCCCCGTGTGCAGCAGTACTGCACCTTGGGGGGCTCTTTTCTTTAGTAAGATGAGCATAGTCTGATCACCAGTTTAATCACAAGAGGGACTGCATTTTACCACTAGAAGGGGTTGACTGGACTCCCTGGTCATAGAATTAGTAGAATCATTAAGGCTGGAAAAGACCTCAAGGATCATCAAGTCCAGCCATAGTCCTTCAGTGTGTATCTGACCTACAAAGTTCTTAAGATCATTTTTAACGGCACGGAAGCCTTTCTAACGCTGACAAAAAAAAGTCAGGTCCAGCAGATCAAGGTCTGTCACATGTTCCGCTAGGAAGACGAATAAATGGACGACCTCTACACCAACAAGAAATGTAATTTATTCCAAATAGCGAGGTGTGGCATTGCTTCTCTTCTGCCAGCAGAAGACAAAGAGGGACACGAGAGAGGCAGCTCTGCATGCCATGACTTTCCTCATCAGAAACACACAGTACCCCTATGTGGCATCCCTGAAACATCGCTGTATTTTCAGCTAACCACAGCTAATATGACTTTTCATTAAAAAAAAATTCTATTTAAGCTAGGCTCTATCACAACATTTACTTTATTCCTGCAGAGTTTTTGATTTTACAGTATTCTTGAGACTATCAAGATTTTACATTTAGAGAACCTGTGTACTGGGATTTTGTCATTTGGGCCCATTGATTGGATCCTAGGGAATTATCCATATTTGAGCTCCACTCGCCTAGGGCCAAATACACTAATTCCACTTCCAAATGTATATGTCTTGCTTGGCAGCTCAGCCTCTGCACTAGATTATCTCTACCTACAATTTAATTAAAAAATAATCACCCTTCACTCCACTCAGCTGGGACTGACTGCTGTGAAACACACATGCACACATGATCTGCTACTTACGTGATACACTTTGCTGGACAGAATGAGCACGGAAAAGGCTTGGAGGAGTTTTCCTGCCGAGCCTTTTTAACAAATGATCTCGCTCGTTCACGCTGTGGGAGAGAAAAAAAAAATACAGTGGGTAACCAGATAGTTTCAAGGTAGAAGTCAAGTATATTTAAAGTACTTGGCAGCTTTGAATTTGTCAGTATTTTAAGATTGCTGTAGCATGAAAAAATTTTCTCTTCCTTTAAACTGCACATTACCAAGAGAACTCTCTAATAATGGAAACTCCTCCTTTCTAAGGCCACTTTGTATAAGTTCACATTTAGTTAATCCATCGCTAATATCATTATTTCTGAATGCCCAATGCCTATAACTATTACAAACCATATCAGAAGTCTGACATCAAGTGATACGGAACATTAAAAAGGAGATTTCCCTTTAGTGTTATGTACGTGTATCATGGCACCCACAAACTGCCTTAGAGAGAAGGAGCAAAGCATTGTGGCTTAGCACATGGTAAAAGGCTGCTATCACACCTGCAAAACAGCTTCTATCACACCTGCAAAATGGCCTGAAGCAACCAAAGGTGGGACCCATTGTTAGTTCTGTCTTCTAAAGCACACTCTCATTTTCAGGTCCCGTACTGGAAAGAAAGCTTTCTGTCCAGTTTTTGATTTTAAAAGCCCCTTTGGTTTACACACTTCCTGTCAAAGGCCTGGAAAATCTTTATTGAATTTACAGAAAGTGAAAATACAAACTTAAGGTGAAAAATACAGCATGCTTAGAATTGATTTAACATATATACACAAATCATTAGAGACTCTCCATGCTGATTTTTACTAAAAACACAACTCATTTAATCAATAAGTTTAGGCCCAGAATTAACAAATGATGGCTAGGATCCTGACATTTCAAAGCACCTTTGAAAAGCACATTACATATACAAGTCCCACTAAGGGGTTTTAAAATAACGTAGGTGTCCAAATCTCATTGAACTAGAGCCTCAAATAACTGTTATATATAAGACTATTTTGAAAAAGATATTACAGTCTATTTTAGTTCAAAGTTCCTCTATGATTGGGTTGTTTTTTTCATCTCACCCTTGTTCCTAACACTGAGATGGAGTCAGTGCATAGAAGGGATCTGCTTGCCAGTGCAGCCCCTTGTAGTGTCTTTATCCCATTTCCACTACATATACACTGTGTTTCCATTTTCACAGTCCACTTGTTCTTTCACATCTTTATTCACAAGCAGTAATTCCACTGGTATGCTGCAAACATGGATACACATCTGAATGCCAACGTTGATATCTTTCTTGGGTTACATTACAAATTCACATACATTTGGTATATGGAATGGAAATCCCAGCAAGCGCAGCTGCTGCCATCAACAAGCTTACAACCGCTTTAAACAAACAACTCCCTTTCATTGAAGCAGTTTGCTAACTTCAAACAAGAAAGTAACCAAAGAATCTTTGAGATACCTATAACACGTAATCCAGCCATGCAGGTTTATATTCCACTTAATAGTCCATTAGGGTAATATCCAGGCTCACAGTCCTCTGTTCAGTGCATAATGAGATGTCCATAAAAGAAAGGGAGGAATCCTTCTTTCTCCTGTAGTCTCTAAGCTCAGACACCTGAACTAGAAAATTATACAGTCTACGGACCTCTCCTTAAAAATCTTTACAAACTGTCAGCATTTTCAGACACTTGGTCTCTTCCCCTCCTTTCCTTGGCACCACAGAATCACAGCTGCATAAGAGATGCCAGGCTGCTTCTGCTGCCTGCAGTCAGTAGTATTCTCTCAATATAAAATAGAGCTAGATAACAGATTTGGAATCAAAACTATAGATAACAACTGAGAATGTTAAAGAATCTTTAAGAGCTCTTGGGTCATGGGACCTGCATGCGTTCAAAGAAGAAAGGATCACAGGTTTCTACTAAAACCAGGGTTACAGCATGGAAGCTTCTAAAAATCCAGGAAGATCTAACTGATCAAAAAAAACCAGACCTGCTGGCTCTAAGAAAATCAAGTACATACACAATGAAATCTCCAACTGCTCAAAGCAGGCAGCATAATAGAAAGCATCTACTACAAAGGATCACAGGGTAAAGGGGGGCAGGCACAAAGCAAGACATGAGATTTTTCTAACCTTTAACAGGCTTACAAAGTTGACAGCCTGCAGAATCAATCACTATCAGTGCATGTGCAAACTAGCGATGCTGTGTTGTGCAACCTCCCGCTGATTATGGAGGACTGGCGGGTAACTTGTAAGACCATTGACTGGTAAGTATAGCGAAATGCTGTCTGAATCTACTGCTGTCCTGTGAATGACAGAAGTGGAATACTTGTTCATCTTCTGCAGGTAAAGATCAACATATAGGTACAGTTGTTCCCATCTCAGTAGGAGAACCAGAGGGCAGTTTTGGATAGATGGCTTAAAAAAGGAATCTTACACCTATCAAAAATATTTGTTCTAAGGAACAAATAATCAGCTTCTGCCACAAAATTCTTACACTGAGAATGGAATTAACCACAGCAGCAAAATGCATGAGGAACACATTCTTCATCTGTTTGTTTACCACGCAGCAACAGATGAAGTGCAGGATGGTATCTGCTGCTGGCCAATAATGGTTAGCTCCTCAGGCTTCTGTGTGCAATCTGTGGAGGCAAGTGTGCTCTCAAGGTATTTCTGAACATGAGTGACACATTGCAGGTCTAAGGAAGTCAAAGCTAGACTGTCCTCAATATTGCTAATTTTAATCAACAATTTCAAAACTGAAGTCACATCCGATTTTCCCATTTAGGAAATAATATTGAATCATTTCTATGTAGAGAAAAGAAAAACACATGGAAGAATTAGAGCATCTGTGGTTTTAGTACAAGTGATGATTAAACAGACTGCAAGTGAAGGCAAGTCAAGTGTTATAAAATGAGCTCTTAACACATAGAGGTGAATGCAACACAGCTCTTCTGAAATAGATGAGCATTTGACTTATTAATAGATATTAGCTCTCTCAATACAAGCCCTGAAAGGAAAGAAAAGTGAAGTTAAGTGGGTTTTTTAACCGAAGTGTTTGCACTGATACCGAGTCCCTGCTTTCAGAAAAGGTTTTTATCTGCTACCAAAGTGAAGACTTCTCAGTCTCCCTCACACTTCGATGCAAAACTGATGATGATGTCAGACTAGCAGGCACCAGGTTAGGCCTCGCTTACAGAAATATTGCTTGTCAATCAATCTTAAGTATTAGCCATGATTTCAAGTGTTAATTCTGCTTTCCAGTGACTTAAAGCCACTGCCTAGGTCCTCCCATGGGGCCTAAGGATGGCATCTTAAGATGCACTGAGGCAAAAAGATATGAAATCATGAGATCATACTCTGAATATTGGATATAGTTGTGTTCATACCCAGGACCTCAAAAATCGTGTTAGAATGGAAGAAATCATAAACCCAGACATTTTTATGGGAGTCAGTGACCTGGAAAGTGACAGTGAAATATGCTTAAATTGGTTAGTGACCCCAAAAGGGGTAATTATATGAAGAACAAAGGACACAGACAAAATGCCTTGAACTAAACAAAACAAATAGTAACTTAGAACAAAAACCAGAAAAAATGTCCCGATTTGGAGGGTTACTATGAGAAAACAGATTTTAAAACGCATTACTCAAGTCATCTGAAACCCGATTCAGTTGCTATCAGTAATAAATAATACCTTGTGCCAGGAACACCTTTGCAACGGCTTCCTAAGAGGGTCAAGATGATTTCTGTCTGCCTGGAAGTCTGCACTAGCAACATTACATGCATTCATTCAGTGAACCACAAATCAAAAGGTAAACAAAAGGCAATATGTTATTTCTTAACAATATTTTCAATTTCATGAATAAAATTACTCTCCAATTTTCATATCTGAATCGCTCTAAGGTGTCAGAGACCTTAATTTTATTTTCCTGTGTTCCCTTTTTCTCATCCCTCACAAAAGCAAACAGCCCTTAAATCTAGGCAACAAACATCTGCCTTTACACATTCAAATGAGGTGCATCAAAACAAACAGAATAATTCAAAGCCGACCACAAGGTCCTGCTGTCTCATTTGCTCAAGTAATTAAAAAAAGATGAGCTTCACCACCAATTAACCTATTGAGCACTGATTAACGTTAATGAGGATTTGTGGTACTTGGTGTAGCCTGACCCAGAATGTCCTCCCACATCCACTAATTGGCTGGTGGCAAAAGCAGGGCTCACAAAGAAAGGAAGGCTAAAGTGGATGCAGGTGTCTCTTAAAATTGGATCTTCCCTGAGAAAACACACACATGGCACAGTTAAAAAAAAAATTCAGGGCCCCCCTTCTCTTACAAGGGCTGAACTCTCACAAAGTGAGTTTGTATTATGATTTACTAGAGAAGACAGAGAGCACAGGCACACTAAATGGGCAAAGACACTTAGTTGCCATTGGTTTTAACCCTCTGCCCTTATGGATTATTAAGAATTCAGTGTGATATACAAATATGATATGATTTGGTTTTGTTTCTGCATTTCCACTTTCTAGAAGGAAGAACTGAGCCACCAGTGAAGCCCTACCAGTCGTGCTAAAGATGACACAAATAAAACATAGAAGCACACACTCCAGTCGCTATCTTTCTGCCTTAAAAATACACAAAGAACGCATGGCAGATGCACTGCTCTTCAGTTCAAGATACACAGTGGTACATCCATGGGTAAGCTCAGAGGACAAGAAAGCATGCAGCTGCTTTTCCTGTCATCTGAATAGCTACAAACTCCCTCGCTGTACTGTCTGCAGGTGCAGAGTTCACTGTTTCTTCTACCCTATGGTGCTGCCGCAGCATTAGTAACAGGTAAATCATTGTACAGCTTGGTTTAAAACAGAAAATCCTCCAAAGCTCAGGCTGAAATTCTGCCCTTAACTCCACAGCCTCCCTGCTACCCATATGTATTTTCAAATGGAGTAGCAGACAAACCCTCATTCAACCTATTTTCTTTCACTGTCACATACTCTGTTAAACATGTTGCTGCCTGAGAAGCCCTGGCTGGCCCGCATTCCTCTCCTGCTGGAAGAAACATCTTGCAACGCACTGCCCTCGCACTGCTACAGCAGGGAAGGAGGGAGGGGAGAAGTAGTTTTTGCAAAACGTGCAATGCAACTAAACATAAGGTAAAACATTAGGAAGTTTCTGTCCCTGTTGTCTTCAGCTGTGGATTAGATTTTGAACAGAGAAGAGGATACTCTTTCTGTCCTTTTTAAAACTTAGAATGAAAATATAATTGCTTTCTTACATACATTCCAAACAGTAGTGTACTCAGAATTTTGCTGTTTCTTTGTTGACATGTTTCTGTCACTGAAAGTTACATGAACATAAAATACGAAGAGCAAGAAAAAGGTCTGAAACAAACAATTCTGCTTTGATCAATCCTAATCATCAAAACTTTTAGAAGCAGATTGTTGATTTTCACTTCAGTCTCTTGGTTCTCAAACTCCACCAAGTTTCTTCTAAAGAAGCTTTAGAAGTTCAAGCACTCTGACTTCTCCCCAAGTATGACCTGGCAGAGGGGACCCACAGATCCCTCTCCAGCTGCTAAGGGACACCAAGTACTCCTGAGGATTTATTCACAAGTTCTATCTCCCACCTTTCATGTGGCATAACACTGCTTAAAGGCTTACAGCACCAATCATGGTCCTGGGCAGACAAAGAGCAAGTACCACAATTCACGCAGAGTCTGTGGCCACACCATTGTAATTGGCTAAAGGAGACTTATTTTTCTTCCTCAGGTACTCCCTGCTGGCAGAGTGCACTCCCTCAGCATGGCCACAGGCCTTGGTTTAACTTGTTTTCTTTTACTTTAGACTCAAGTACATTACTTGAATTCACATAAAGGAGTTGTTAGAGTTATGCAGCGGGCAGAGAGACAACTAACACAGACTTGGAGTATGGAGAACATAAAAACAAAGTTCTTACAGACCAGGAATCCAAAAGTGAAGCATGCAAACCATCACAAAGGCAAGTCACTCTAATGCTGAGGGTTCAGCAAAACGCTGTATGCTCAAATACTCAGAACAACCCAGGGCTGTGGAAGAAAGGCCTGACTGGCTGAGTGAGCAAATATATCTCTGTCCTCTGGGCTGTGGAGACATCAGAGAGAGGAATCACCCTCCTACAGAACAGCAAAAGTACCAACTACAGGCTTCTGCTCATTTTTCTCTTTCAGTCCACAAAGGGAAGATGTTATTTTTGGTTATCTAGCATTAGATTGCAGGAATGTTTTACTATGAGGTCAGAGCAGGAGGCCTTTCTAATTTAAAAGGCAAACAGGCGTTACTGATAATGAAGCTGCAGTGTAATCAAAGGAAACCTCTGGAGCATTTCGCAAGGAAGAGTCTGAGGCATATGAACAGTAAAACAAAAATCAGCATTTTCTTTGCAGCGTCAGCGTCTGCACACACTGCTCCTTAATCACTCAGGATCCAGCTGAAATAGAGAGGCATCCAAATCCATGTTCCTTTTGCATTTTTCTGTAAACACTCAGCAAGTCATCACCAAAAACCCCAACCACGACTAGAAGACCAAAGGGTCACGAGGCACAAACCACAGGGAGATGAAGACAGATGCCTGGCCCTGCCACTTGCAGGCTCGGAGGTGTGAGAAGTTACCTATCAGAGGTGACTCTTGCACCAAGACAACCAGGCTTCAGGGAGTACCAAGTCCTTGGTGAGAGTTCAGCAACAGCCAACTTTCCAGGGAAGCTGGAGGCCTTATACTCCACCATGGTATAACATCTCCAGGCCCCGTTAATGCAGCATCTCCCTTCCAGCTGCTTCCCAAGTACACACCAAAACTCCCTTTCCCTAGACAGAAGGCAACTATCTAAGGAACTTTCCCTCTTTATGAGTTATATTTGACATTATCCAGCTGAATGTCTGCTAAGCATCAAACATAACTGGATGTGTGGCCCTGCAAGACCGACTTGGAGCGTATGTAAAGCAGCCGTGTAGTGGCGAGCTCTCCGTGCCTGCAACGTGCCGCACTGAGCTCAGCTCACGGACAGCTGCAAGTTGTTTATCCTGCCAGGATGTGAAAAGGTTAAGAGTATCACACAACTGCAGTGGCAGCTCCATGGATGTCCTTTGTGGTGACTGACAGTGCTCCCCACACCATCCCACATCCTTTCAGCTCATTTATCACAAGGACCCACAAACAGTTGAGCTGATCCAATGGAGGAGACAAGGCAAAGATGGTCCCATATGACCACGGCTGCTAAGGAATGGTCTGGGAAACTCTTAAGCCAGCCCTGCAGCCACCTCAACAAAACCCCATGGATCCATGACACTCTCTAATGCCTTGGAGAAACTGTTGTTACAGCTTGTGATTTGGCCTGGTAGTATGCTACTTCACCAAAACAGCAGCTTTCCTTTCCCATTACATCTCAGGGGTTTGCACGCAGGACCCCAGCACGAAGGAGGGTCTGCAGTCAGCGTGTAGACCCCATGCCAGGCATGTGCAAGTCTACCCATGTTGCCACATCCCCCTGTGCCAATGGCACAACCGCCTTACACCAGCAGACAGAAGCTGAGGCATGTCGCGAGCTTCAGCCAGCCCTCTGTGCAGTACCCAGACTGTATGGAAAGTTCTGGGGCCAAATTCTACACTCTAAGCCCACAAAATCCTCTTTATGTTGGCCCTTAAAGTTGTACAGCTAAAAGCAAGACCAAGCTTTTCCTTCTGGTGACAAGCAAGGATTATTTACATTTTCTTTTGTCATTAACAATATCCTAAGGCAGAAAAGCCAAACAGATCCCTCCTTTGACTCCTACAGTCACTTGGACAATCAACTCCAGCCTTCATTTTTGGGGCTGTTATTCCTAAACCTCTTTCCAAGGCTAATTCTTTGAACATAGATGTATTGGGTTTGCATGGCAAGACTTTGATAGCAGGTAGGCTACAGAGGTGGCTTCTGTGAGAAGCTGCTAGAAGCTTCCCCTATGTCCAATAGAGTCAATGCCAGCTGGCTCCAAGGGATGGGGAGTGACAGAGCAGATTTGGTGGGCACCTGGTGTCCAGCCAGGGTCACACCACTATAAGACAACAGTATTTCAAAGCACCTTTTAAACATACCATCTAAAAAAAAGCAGACACTAAACATCACATACCTCTCTGAAGAGCAACAACCCTAAGAAAATCATAGACAATACATTTCTCTCCTTTGAGTGCCTTCCATTTCTAAACATTAAGCATGTGGCATGCATTTTGGGGTGGGGGGGCAGGAATCATTGCCAGTTGTCCCGAAGCCAATTAACACAAAGTTGAAGCTGCCCAGTTGACTCAATTTAAATGTCTGAGAAGCAGAGAATGCTAAGTGTGGCTTGCTGCTTTTCAGCTATCCTCCTTTTGGTATCAGTGCTGTTTACTCCGTCTGTAAGTGCATCACTTTGCACTTACTCTAGTGGGTGCTTTTTTGTATCCTCTATGGATAAGGTGGCAATACAGTTGCAATTATAACATTCTTTTCCTACTCATTTTTTCCACAAGAAGTCACCTTGGAGGTCGAAGTTTTCCATGCTTGGTCTCTATGTAAAAGATGGTGTGTTGTTTTGTGTTGTAGTTTTTGTTTTCTTTTTTAATTCAAACTTTCTGGTTTAAAATAAGTCCACTTACATACTTTGACCAAAGTTAAAATTACTTCTGTGTTCAAAAACTCTGGACTCCTCTTATTAGGTTTTTTCTTCCTTTTTTCTAATAGAGAAAAAAAGCTAAAGAACAGCTCAGTGCAACAACAAAAACTTACTAACATTGAAAAGTGTTGGGATACAATTTAGAGCAAAGCCCAGGACATTTGGTTGATCTGCAAAAAAACAAATTGCTTTTCTTTAAGCTTTTAAGTATTTTGTAATTGTCCACTGAATATTTAATATCTAGTACTTCTGTTTTCTTGTCCTTGCTAACGTAACTTAATACTTTATTCTTTGCCACAAATCAGAGACATGAATGCAGCCTGTCCCACCTCTCTTCTGAGACAGGGTTAGCCAGCAGAGGAGCTGAGGCAGACTGCTGAAGCCATCATGCTGGAAGAGTTGTTATGGAGCAATTCTCCTGCTGTGCAGGCTAGAGGGAAGGTTTCTTCTTCTCTCCCCTGTGGAGATCCCCAGTGTCCAACCCAGTAAACTCAGGATTAGGCATCAGAGAGATTGGCCCCTTAATCACTTTTAACTCCTATCTTGTTATGTTCTCTTTTTTTTTTCTAATCTTTCCTTTCAATTTACAGCTTCATTTTGGCCTTTGTGCTGATACTGTACCTCCATCAACTTTGACTTCATTAGCAGATTTGATCACAGCTCTAAATCCTTCTCCAGATCACCAGGTTTTAACCCTATTTGTGCACTGGATCTCCCTCAAGGTTATGTGACAAGCACAATCAGGATGTGAAATAATTAATGCACCAAGAGAAGGGGCATGTGAGCTCCAACTGGTTTGTGCTAGCAGCTGGGCACTTGGGTTCCCAAGTGCCAGTGGGAGCATAACTCCCCCTTCATCCCCTCCAGACAGCTGCTGAAACCCTCTCTGCCCTCTGCTCCTTCCCATCTCAGCACTGCAGCCTCCCCAGTGCTCAAGTTGGAACAGAATCAAACCTAGTAATTTCAAGTGCCTCACACATATGGGTTAGAAATGCCGGAAATTAACACTACATATTAAATGAGGAAATAATGTGATCATTTCTTACTGATAGGGGATAGGAGGGAGAGAGAAAGGGACAATTGTAGAATAAAACAAAATTATTCATTTTCCACCAGCCATACACGAATGTTTACCATATGGAATCAAAGAATTTAAAAAAAACCCCACTGATATCATTTTATGTACTTTTTGCTAGTAAAAGGAGTCTAATATCTTTTTACTAGAAAAGCTGCAAGGAAAAATCATAAATATGCCAGTCACTTTGTTGTGTATGCTGGTGGAGAAATCTCACTTTTGCTTCCCAGAAATGGTGTGAAGAACATCTGGAAAAACTGATAAAAACACTCTGAAACCTCAAAAACCGAAATACACCTCTCCCCTCTTCAGCCTCATTTTACGCTCAGCTGCACTGGATAGGCCGGATTCAGATCACAGTCATGCGTATCCTGAGTAAATACACTGAAGTCAACACATTCATGAAACAAGAATTTAGCTCCAAACACCCAATGTCATTTAACCAGCTGAAAAAAGACAAATGAATTTGTTTCAGATAAGATTAATTGTACTTGCTGATGTGAAGGGGCAGTACTGGCACGGTCTCCCTATACAAGTAGACGTAATTTGACATGCATCAATAAAGAGAGAAAGTGTTTAGAAATATTATGAGCCCAAGCCTCATTCCCCTTGAACTTAATGAAAAAGCTTGCCTTTTTCTTGGGAATGATGAGATTACGTCCTCAGCTCATTCGTGGGCTTGTTAAGAGAAAAGTTAAGCCTGTTTTACCATTTCTGCTTCTGCCGGAGCAAGGCTGAGGACTCTGCTGCTCTTGGCTCTGTCCACAGCCACAAAACTGAGTCAGGTTTCTCACGTTCTCCTCTTCCTCCTCCCCAGGGACCTATGCAGTGGGCAAGTCTCCACAAGTACCTGTGTCAGCTCACCGATTACCCACCGGCTCATGCAGCTATTGAAATGAGATAGGCATCTGCCCTCACCCACCAAATAAAACTGAGGCTAAGATAAATAAGACGGCTCACTCTCAGGGTGAGAGCTGGTCATGCACATTTCACTAAAGCAACAGAGTTAGAT
This sequence comes from Pterocles orientalis, assembly GCA_011057875.1. Lineage (NCBI taxonomy): Eukaryota > Metazoa > Chordata > Aves > Pterocliformes > Pteroclidae > Pterocles > Pterocles orientalis. Next base: position 1,883,030 of record WKFP01015549.1, on the reverse strand, counting down.
TTGGTGAGAAGCACTTAAATGAAAGAGAATCTCCACCAGTATATCTCCTTGATGGATGCAGACAGCAGAAAAACCGTGGGGAACTGCTGTTTTAGGTACATGGAAAAACAGTATTGGTTTTACGAAGATAAAGGAAAGAGGTGGCTAGCTATCATTGGTCTGAAAGCAGCAAGAGCATACTGAAAAACACTGCACAGAAACACACTGCAGCACTTCCTTGTTGCTCACAGCTATACCTCACTTGTTCTGTAGTCACTCCGTTCACCTTTGTTAAAGGCACTGCCTCCCTGATTTCTGAATAATTCAAAGAAATTCTTCACAATAGTTCAGTGATGCAGGCACTTCTCTGCAGCACCCCAGACAGGCCCTTCAGCTCCTTGTAAAGTACGTAAATCATGAAAGCTACATTGTTCTTCAGTATCAAATAATCTTCTAATCCCAGCCACCAACTGATTGAAAACAGAACAGAAAAATAACCAAAAAGCTACTTTCAAAGGGAGCTCTCTGGCAATTCCAAGACAGAGAAACCCTCTGAAACAGGAAATCTACTGTCGCAAAGAGGGTGCTGCACAGCTTTGGTTGCTCTGCATTAGTTGGCCAGTGGAGCAATAAAGTGACGTGAGTTTCCAAAGTAAAGTTTTCTTTGGTCCCTAATCAGGCTTTACTCCACCTGAACTCCTGCTGACTTCAATGAGAGGTTAGATGGAGTGAGAAGTGAATGAGGACTTGAAGATTTGGCCCTTTATGAGCCAAGATTTAGTTGTAAACTTATTTGAAGACACAAAAGTCTCTGCAGCTGAACTCAATGCCACTTTTGAACACAAACCTGTAGAAAAACTGTTTGTTTTCTTTGTGTAAATCTTGCATGTTAACATGATTATGTCTGCTGGGCAGGTGTCTCCACATGTCCATGTTTGCTTTGGCACATGAGCTGCCCCTCTCACCTCTCCAAATTCATGTAAATTTAGTGTTAAATCCTGCCTTTTGTTACATGAGAGTGCCAGGGAGCCCCTCTCCCTTCCTGCATCAAGGCTTGCTCACATTGCAGCTGGGCTGGAGTCCAGCCCAGCACCGCTGGGTGCCATGCTGGGGAGGACAAGTGCAGGTACTCATCTACCACAAGCAGGCAGGCAAGCATGGCATGGCATCCACCACCAGCCCCTTACTGCACACTCCCTCCTCCGCTTCTCAAGCTATTTCTGGAATTGCCAGTTTTCCAGATACTTGCTTCCCCTGGTTAAATCCCCGACTCTTGGAATAATCTGATTTTGTGATCATCCCAGCTTCCATGAAAGGTAAGTTTTTAGCTGTCCACATGAGATATACAGAGAAATGAGAACATGACCCTTTACAACTCGAAACAATACACTTGATATAATCTCCAAGCATCGCTCTAATGTTATTTGCAAGGTTTTTGGGACCCAGCTGTAGTGCTCAGGATGCTGACGTTCTTCTCTGTGCAGACCAGACACTCCCTGATCTACCACTTGCCTTGCTGTTTGCTCCCTGCCATTAGTAAGGCAAAAATTTGCACCTGCTTTTTTAGATCTATACAAGCAAATTCAATTTTTGAAACTGTTCAAAGGGGCTAAGATTTAGGAGGATGTAATGACCACTAGTGAAGAAATTTTTTATTAACCTAGAAAAACGTGGCTAGCAAGAACAGTTGGCAGGGTTAAAACCCTGCTAAGAGAGGATACACGTACTTAGGTATCAAGGGGCACATGCAGATCTCCCAGCACTCCTTCCCCAGGTGCAGTGAGGACCAGGGTGCTATCCTGTTCACATTTTACAGAAATTCATCTGATCAACAGCAAACTATTGTCATCCTTTTGTTCAAGCCTAGAAGCACTCACTACTTTCTGGGCTTTGTGATTTGCTTTTTGTTTAGCAGATTAATCCTAAACACTTAGATTTTGCACCTCATTTTTTTTGTCTAAGGTCTAGCCAATGATAAAAGCAATTAGCTCCATAAATCCTTCTCTTATCTGTAATTGGGTGTGATTTTTTGTTGTTTGTTTGTGAAAAACACTGAACAAAAACAGTGTCGAGTATGTGGGCCAGAAAAATAGACCCTAATGACAGCCAGCTTATCTTCCTCAGCTGCCTGAACAAACCAACACCTAATGGATATGTTTTCAGAAACACTTCAGACCAAAAACTGTTACTTGGAGGTGATAGACAGACCCATGCAGTTTTAATGCAGCTTTCCACTTTCCATTAGAAATGAGGAGACTCCGGTTACTTTCCCTTCCTGCATAGTGTCACATTGACAGAAATATCCCAAAGCAATGGGGCTGCAGGCAGGAGGGGAGAGCAATGCATGCATCTCAGCACTCACTTCTACTAGCTTCAAGGAAATTTTAAAAAAAATAAAGAACATGAACCAGAGAGGCTGCAATTGCAGAAAGTTTCTACTCTGCTTCTTTCCCACCCTCACTCTTGCCTTTGGACAAGCACAGGATTTCTAGCAGGTGTGAAAGAGCCAGGAGACAAACAAAAGAGATAAAAGGCAGAACAACTCTGAAGAGTACTCAGGAGGCCACATCACAAGCACAGCACACCAGCTCCTAGCAGGCAGAGGCACTCTACCATTATCTAGTTCACAGATGGACCACCCAGAAAATCTGGGAGCAATTAGGAAGGAGAACAAACAAATGCATGGAAAGAAGGGGGGAGGGAAAATGGGAAAGAGGGCCAGAAGGGATTCCTTACATCATCTCCATGCAAGCGTTTCGAGAATGAAGTGAAGCTGTATGGAGGAGGAATGCAGATGAAAGAGTTTGCAGTGAGAATGCAATAAAATAAAAGGCTATGAAAACATGTAGTGTATGAATGAATTACAACATGGCCATTAAATTTACAGAAAGTCAGGACAGTGTGTAAACAGAGAAGAAACCCATCAAGATCTTGGAGACACATACATGCACATATAAACAGATCAAATGCTAGCTGTCTCTCTCACTCTTAACAGTATGTCAACCCTCCTTGCAAGCCAGGGATTCATCAGGCAAAAAGCTGACTCAGTCTCCTCTCCGTCTGTCAATAACTGGCACTACATACTGGCAGGAAACACCAATGCTACAAACCAACACCAATATGACTTTACATCCTATGCACGGACAGGAAACACAGGAGCAGCCAAGGGGCTCATGCTACTGGAGCCACGTGCCTGGGAACAGCCAGTTTTCTGCTGGTCTGGATTCCAATCTCCCGGCATCTAATCAGTCTATCAGTCAGCACTTCACAACACCAAGTTATACCTTTCTTGCCTGGGAAGCTAACCTGATTTTAGTACCAAGTACTTTGGCCCCAACTGACTTCAAGGTGACCACTCGAGCTCTCTAAAAACAAGGCCCATTTTTAATTAAATGCCTGATTTTGGGCATCTTTGTTGGTTTTAATTGTGGCATAGAAGGTTTTGTTGCTTTGTTTGCTTTTTCTTTTTAAATTATTTGATGTGCAGTTCGTGACTTTTGCAAGTGAGGACAACCTACAAAAGCCAAAGCAGAAAAATTACTCAAAATAAAACCTGAACATACCATGTGTTTTGAAGTGATCTTAATCAATAACACTGTGTTTACTTTGTCTTGGCCTCTGATAAGGGAACTCTGGTCACTAAGGACATCTTATAAATACATTAAAGTTCATACAAGCATTTTTAAAAGCTTTTCAGTTTACTATAATCTTGGTAAACTCACTCCCTGATAATTTTTCCTTAAAATAGTGCTTATTACCCCACGAGTTCAGTTGAAAAAATCTGTCTGCTTGTCCTAGCAGCAGCTACAATATGGCAATTAGTTTACCTTAGAACAGACGTCAAAGGCTGAAAGGATGACCCTGCCCCAGAAGAAGAAGAAAATCTTTTAAAAGCTCCATTCCACTCAGTTTGCTAGTTTATAAGGTCTGCTAAAATCCAGTTTAATGATCATGTAGTTTCTTAGCAAGTCATGTGGTGCCACATTGTGTTAAGAAACAGAAGAGGTAGTTCTAAAACCTTTTTGAACCTGGGGAGCTTTTCCGACCAGCTGATGCAGAACCACATTCCGAGATGGTAAATAAAACTGTTGGATGCAAAAGCCTCACTATGATTTTCTTTAGTTTCTTTCAGAAGAGACAAAAGTTCCCACACAACACATACTCTCCTCTTACAGTGAAAGATTCAATAATAGCAATATGTTCAAGTCCATATGGTGTGATATAAGTGAGAGGCACAACAAGAAACTGAGAATCATTGAAAGCAGCTGCATATAAGCTCCAGTGGAAAAAAGCAAAAGCATAAAAAAACCCTTAAGGTGAAACTGAATGAAGTTGTAGGGCACACAGGATTAGCCAGTTCTTCTTTTTGCTACAGTCTTCATATCCTGAGTTGTAGACACTTCCCTCCTGACATGGTTATCAGATTGACTTCTGTTTTTTATGACATACAACAAAGTTCTTTCAAAACCAGTCTGGCTCAGTGGCCAGGTAATAGCATTACACATCACCAGGCACAAGACTGAGTAATTTTCAATACAGCCTCACAGCAATAATGCATGAGAAATGAAACTGGAAAGGCTGATTTTGTTGAGGGTAACAAACTTATATGAAAAGGAAAAACAATAAATGAGTAATACAAGAGAGAAGCCTTCTTACCCAGTCTGAAATCAGATTTATCAGATTTGAATGACGAATGAGAAATAGGGAGGGGAGAGGACAAGGGTCTGTTTTAAACATTAGCATAGGCTTGCCTCACCTCTTTCCATTACTATCACGAAGCATGGCTTTTCCCAGCTCTCTTGTCTTCATCTCCAACTCCTGAACTTGTTCCAGCAAAGTTTTATGGTAGGTATGCTTGGCTCTGTATCATAAGGAAAAGACAAAAGAAAAACAAAACAAAAGAGCCACATAAACATTTGTTTTTCTACAAAACCCCAATTTTACCTCTCAGATAAGAGATGCAGGGCTTTCCCTTGAAGGATTTTGAAAATAAGGCACAGTGTATGCATGTCAGTTCAGGTTCACAACACCTGGGAAACATTACACAAGAAATGACAAATCAGAAGGACTCGGCTGCTTCAACACAACACTAAAAATCTAACCAAGCCGCAAAGCTATGAGACTATGGAGACCTGACCCTGCTGCCGTGGGACTGTTCAGGACTCAGGCTTCCAGACAAAAGAGGTAGGATTAATTGAATATTCATGGCAGTAAAACATGATTCTACTCTGTCTTTTGAGCTATGCATGGCACTGCTCTGAAAACCCGAGGAGAGTCTCAGATAATAATTGCTATTCAAGCCCCTTTATTTTCATTTATCAGTCTCACAGGACTTGGAAAGGCACTTCTCTCCCCACTGAGCTTTCAAAGTGACAGTAACAAGACTGGCTGTGTCCTATTTTCTTGGCTTGGGGATTCAAAGAGCAATCCACGTTCCACACGTGCAACCAACATTTGGAGAGCAAAGTCCCCCATGAAGAGACTTGGGCCTTTTATTTCCAGTTTCACCTACTATACCTAAATTTCACTGATAAAAGGAGAGAATCTTGTCCCCTCTGTCTTGACATGTACAAAGCATTAATACAAAACACAGGGATCTTTCTCCAATAGGCAGTTTTTGATCAGCTTCCTCTTTCGTGTCACTTGAAGGAGGACAAGTGTCCCAAGAGACAATAGGATTTGCATGTGACTACACAATAAGCCTGAAAACAAGATGGAGCCCAGTCAGCTGAGACACCACTTGCTTCATGGCATTAAAATAATATTCTTCAACTCTACAGATGGCAAAAATTTCTTTACAAGTTTTATAAAAGTCTAACAGGCAGACATGACAATCTTTAACCAATGGTGTAAAACAATGTTAAACTCCCTCTAGCAGAAACATAATAAATGGTGTATATGCAATTAAAATATAATGAAGATGCATTTCTTTTTAAAAAGCATCATTCTTACTACTCCTTCCATAGGGAATAAGAAAAAAAACCCCACAAAATCTTTGCTGATACTATTTTAGATAACAGTACCTTGAAATTAGTACTAGCTTATGCAAGTCCTCTAGTCTTTGTGTTGCTGAGTTAGGCTCCAAATGTCTCAAAATGAGAAGCTAAAATGAAAACTACTTCTCAAAACACATCTGCACTTAAAAAAAAAAACAGAGAACAAAAGACGAAGCATAGCAAAATCTGGAGTTAAAGAGTATCAGGATGTACTCATAAGAGCACCCTATTAAAACAAACCAGCAAAAGGCGTATGATTTGCAAGGGAATACCAATGTACTCTGACAGAAAAAGATCAGTAGCAAGGATATTTTTAAAATGCATAATGTTTCAAGACTGTGAGATTACCAATAGCTGGACAGAAATTAATTAGATTCAAGTTCTATAACTAGTTAGGCTAATGATTAGACTGATCTCCTCTTTGAGGAAGGGAAACTATAGGAATTAAAGTAAGAAAGCTCTGAGCTATAAATTCTTATAATCTTTACAGTTGGCTCCACTACTACACTCTTCAATTTGAGTAAATACATTTAAATTTTGACCTTGAACTCATCTCTCACCTTTTAAAGAGGCCATACCTACTATTGCAAATTTGAAGACTGAGCATATCTGAAACTTTTAAAATCCTTTATAATCAGTTTTCCCACAGACAAGAACACAGAAATCTACAAGTTATTCAATCTCTCTCAAGTTTCCATGTTTGTCTTGCCATACACCCTAAGAGACAAGAGATGTTTTTCTTTTCCCTCTACAGTGAATACTGAATTCAAAATTTAACGGAATGGAGCCTGAGCAACAAAGTCCAATTAGTGCAGCACAGCACAAGGAGGCATGAAGTTGGGGATACTGAACTATTTTGTAAGTAGTGTGAAATGATGAAATATATGGACTCTGCTGTGGCAATGTATCCATAAAGCAACAATAAACCCACAGGTAGTTGGTATGCATTGAGTCACTCCTTCACTTGGAAGCAAGAGCATCCATGGAGAAGTCAGTAATTAAGTACTTGTAAAAATGGCCTGAGCTAACCTATCCACATGTTTCTCCAAAAACAAATAATAAATATGGTATTACAATTGCCTCAGAGTCTGGGCTTGCTCCCACCAAACTGCAAATGTTCCATGGACCACTGGCAACAGGACTGGATACTTCATTACTTTTTCACAACAGCACATTATTAACTTTTGACACAAAAATACAGGTAGAAGTCTTAGCTTTTACCTTGTACTTTACAACTGTCCCTAGCTGCATTATCAGTCTTCAATAAATGATGAGATTGTGTGTTTGACGTTACTGTTCAGCTGAAATTTGATGCGTTACATAAAGACAAACTCACCTTTCCCTCACTCACTGGGATATTAAGATCATGGACCATAAGAACAGGCAAAGGGTTACCTTTGTATTTCATGCAGCCCTTCCCCTTCCAAGCCAGGGAAGTGCAAAGCTTCACTTCACTGCCCTAGGAGGAGATTTAGGGGGTCTGGGAGGTCAGAATCTGCCAGGAAGAAGTGTGGTTACATTCATAAACTTTCCTCAAACACGATGACACCTCTACGCTGGCTCACTATCCTCAACACCATTTTAGGAGTCTGGTGTTCCAGGGACTAAGTGCGTGTGCAAGGACGTGAACAGCTGCTCATACCTCCCCCCTTGCAGAGCTGGCAAGTGCAACATGCTTCTTCCCCCACATCAAAAAAAGTACATGAAGATTTTGGTGACGATTGGAAGGCTCAGGAAATTTTTAACCGTAACATGAAGTATTGAGAAACCAGCTATTAATAAATTCTTGCCCTCTTCCCTAATTTTGCTGGAATACACTCTGTGGTTTTTACAATTCCCACACAGATTTGTGGCTCAGCTATTTCGAGTACTTCCTAGCACCAGTGACATATATTCAGGTGACACATGCCAACTGTGAGGAAGCACTCACCTTATAAAGCTCTGTTCATTTCAATGCTAGCACAACTGGGGCTTTTATAAGGCAAAAACCAAATCAAAACCAAACCACTGAATTCAGGGTAGTGGACCAAAGTTAACAACGTGGTATTGCAGCCAAGTATTAATAATAGCTTCCTGCTCTTTTTAAAGAGAGCTTTCCACATTTCCTTGATTCACTTAAAAAGAAAAAAAAAAAGGAAATAAAGCCTAGAGCTGCAGAGTACATGGGAGATAAGAGGTGTGTTGACAACTGCAGCCTGTGTAACAAAGGGAACACGTAAAATTAGCTCTTGCTTCCAGCATTCCAAGTTTTGATAGTAGATGCAGCAGAGCGGTTTAGAAACAAAGAATTGTATGGCATTGAAAAACACTTTCCTATCCCTTTTAACCTTCTTCCAGACAAAAACTCTGTACTGTATTTATGGTTTACCGGCAGCATTTTGTACTGAAATTAGGCATGTACCTTTTGGGTCACACGGATGCTCTTCGTGCAGACATACGCTTTATGTCCAAAAGAAACTGAGAGGGATAAATTCCATGACCATGAGAAGTCAAAGCTGCTTGAATTTTATGGCCAAAACCAGATTTTGCTGAATTACAGACAGCAATGTGGTGTAACCACTGCTGTGAAAATGTGCCGGCTGATTTCCAGCGGCCTTGGGCTCAAGTTTTGAATGGCAAGCCTCTTGGAAAGGAAACAGACCTTTACTCCTTCCATATGGCACTGCTGATAGCTGTGTCATTTCATTTATCCTAGTTAAAATGTTAATGGTGTTAATGTTTCAGTGATGGGTTGAAAAAAAAAAAAAAGCCCTGCTTAGAGGACAGATTTTTTGCTTAATGTTGATACGAGCTGTCTGTTTAAAACCGGTTGGGAAAATACGTAGTGTATCAATCATATACATTTGTCTTGAGAGCTTCACAATCTTTGTGCATTCTTCATCTGAACCACTGAAAGGATTATGCTGCTGATATTCCTCTAAGAAATATTAAACAACAGGCTGAATCAGTAACAGAGTTTTAAATGCGTAATAGCCGAGGATGAGCCTGCCTGGGTCTGGCCTGTTTTACAGTTCCAGAGCAATTTTTGCAAAGAACTGATAACAACAGAGGACAACTTCAGAACAATCAACTATCACGAAAACATTTTAAGAACTAAATATATATTTGATCCCTGATCCTACAAACAGTTCAGCTCCTATTTAAGCTTTAATCACAAAAGTAGTCCCACTGAGTTCTAAGCAGGTAATTTAAAATAATACCTTACACACGAGCAGGGCCTGTTATGCTAAATTAATTCTAGGGGCTTTTTTTCAGACCTTTAAAAAGCAGGTCATAGACACATCTAAGTATCTAAATTTAAACATTTCGGATTCAGCTTTAGAATTTTTAGATAACTTTCAATTGGAGAAGTTTAATAAGTGTAACAAAAAACCCTCTAGCATGCTAGACTATTAAATCATAGTTTGGCCTGAACAGAAATTTTATATTATGACACCTAGTGTTAATTTTAGCAGTGTAGCCGTGAAAATTAAGCTGAGGAAGAAAACAGGAAAGCATTTAAGAAGTACTTACTGATCGGTAGATTTTCTTACTACCAGTTAAATTTAGCTGTGCTATCAACCCCATAGAAAGAAAAAAAGATTTTCAGTCATACACATATGACCTGATTTATCCTTTTAAACTGGTGTTTGAAATGGGTCTACGCTTGGGAAACTTGCTGCTTTTTTTTTTTCTTCTCTCCCCCCAGTATTTTCTGCATTTCTCTGCAAAGATGATTGGTGGACCTGGCAGTGTTAGGTTTACAGTTGGACTCAACGATTTTAAAGGTCTTTTCCAACCTGAACAATTCTATGATTTTAAGAATCTTCCTTGGCTGATCGACAGCTTATTCCTAAAGCAAAGTGTTATATGTTACGATGCTTTCACTTTAAGCCCCTGTGACAAGTGGCAAGCTAACCTATGTTCCCTCTTCAGTCCAGCTGGGATCTGCCCCAGAGTTGGAATGCCCTGGGTCCTCCTTGCACAAAGTTATTACATAACCATGTAATAAAACCTTCTTGGTTTTAAACACAGCTTTCCAAGGGAAAGTATGAAAGCTTCAGAGCTTAAGACACTTAAGCTGAACAAAACACCAGAAATTCTAAAAGAAAATTATACTTCTGCATTTCAAATTGTAATGGTAGAGAAGGTCAGTTGCTTCTCTTAAAATCAAATTTCTTTCAATTGCTTGCCTTCTGCAATGCTTTGAAACCACAGAGTTTTGATAGAAGGGGATTACACAGGCTTGTATTTCACAAGGGTTGTTTCTCCTCTCTGGGCAGGGAAGGAATCATTAAGACTTTACTTCAGCCATAGAGTGGAACATATTGCTCTTCCCTCAGTTAAGTCTTGGAAGACCCACTGTTGAAGGAGAACCTAAAGAGCAGCTGAAAAAGAACTGGGAGCTTACTGGTTTTTTACCTGAACTTAGTCAGATTGAATTAATTACTTGCTCCTTTTTAGGAATAGGAAATATCTGATGTCCGAGTTAAATTTGCCTTTAACTAAAGGGTAGACAACATAAATAATCGTTAACATGACACACTTCATTACTTAGACAAGGCTTTCTCCTTCAGATTCAGGACTAAATTCATTCTTTCACATTGCTGGTTGCATTGTCAGGTTAGAAATGACTCCCACTTCACTTTCTTTGCTCAGAGGTCTTCCAAAGGAGCACCACCGTTTTGCATTCACTGAAAGGTTTTGTAGTTCTTTACAGAACAATATTGGACTGGACAACATGTGCATACAAAATAATTCCTCTAACACTGAGAGGACTGGTTTGGGACTTACGCTGTCCATGCCACGTCTTTAACAAGGCACGCAGTGGGCACAAGAAACAAGCCAAACCAGAAGTATCCACATCTTAACACCATTCCAGCCTGCAAAGAAAACAAACAAATAAATCATGAGTATTTTCAAGCCATTACATGTTAAGTGGTTGTTTACAGGAAAAAGGTAGAGTGATGGAATCAAACAGGTACTGCATCCATGATCTGGGTGATGTTGAAATCTAGTGGTGGTTGTAAGTGGTGGTAAGTCTCATCAACTCCACAGAAGTTAGGTCTCTAACAAACAGCAATGGCATTTCTCATTGTGATCATTCCTTACGATCTCAAATTCCTTACAAATTAAAAAAAAAAAATCAAGCAAATTCTCCACTGATATTAATTTGTAGATCTAGACAGACACATTTTCCCACATGGAGAAGAGCACCGTAAATACATTACTTTTGACTATCTTTTGCGCCCTTTGCTTACTCTCTTTCTAGCCACTGTTTTAGATATCTGAGCAGGATGCCAGGATGTCCTCCACTGGCACCCAGCATCTTCTCCCTGTGTTGATCTCTGAAGTTGTCTGCCTCATAACTCAGTCATATTTAGCAGCAACTTGCCCTTGGATTGCCAAGTGTGAGTACTTCCAAAAGCATTTTTCACTTTTGAATGTTAAATCCTCCATGCTGTTACTGGACTGACAGATCGGTGGTAAATCTTGTACCGAAACCAAGAGCAAGCTAGACTGTGCTAAAACATTTATGGACACTTTGCCACCCACACAGACAGTAAGCAAACACATTCCAGGCCTGGAATGAGCTCTCAGTTATTTGTGAGCCCTCATGTCTACTTTCACATGAGAACACCAGAAGCATATAGGCAAGTTTTGATCTATGCTTATTTAAGGAAAAGGATGTGCAGGAATAAGAGGGGAATCTTAACTTTATTATTAGCCAAAGAGCTGAACTGTAATAACACAGTGGCAAAACATAATGAGATTTATCCCATGTCTTGCTTTTCTTTGGCTGTCACCCTGCAAGTGCTTGGATTTTAATCACGTCAGCATTTCCACTGACCATCTTTTCACTGTCTGTGCTAATAAAGGCTAAAAAAGGGCCATAGTATTGTATATGCACTTTCTGCTATTTTGGCTTCAAACATTTTACATTCCCTTCTTGCATTTCTAGATGAAAACAACTCAACACACTTTTAATGTGCAGAACAATCTGAGTATGTGTTCAGTAGAACAGCAATAAATGCTATTATTGTTGTTATAAATGTTGACAACTCAATCAATGGTTATGAATGCAGACATCTAACGTTAAGGTTGACACCAAAAAAAACCTCAAGCCAAATGCTTTTGGCTGCAATTATGCATTTTACTCAAGTATTATGCTGTCCACAAACTGCACCATAACAGTACAACTATTCATCTCATCTGAACCCTGTCATACACTCACTTTACTACTAGCAAGCCTTTTTCCACAGAAACATCTCCAAGATTTTACTCCATTCCTGAGCTCATCCAGAAGGTTTCTTCCCTGCTCATCTTGATTTCCTCTCGGAGTTGGATGACTGCTATGCTGCATGACAGTGAATTGGTTTGTTTTGCATGCACAGCTTTGGACTCTGCCTGCTCTCCGGCGGAGTTACACCATCTGTGCTCACAGGACAGAAGCTTCTCAGCAGAGGATTCACTAGAAGTTACCAAACGTGTTCTGGGCACATCCACAGACAATATTGTTAGGATATTCTCCAGCTGGTGGGATAAAGGGCTGGGTTAGCAAAAGAAGCTATAGTAAGAATACCTATATATTGCAACAAAACCTCCCTCAGGCTTCACAGCTGTTGCTGTGCTCCATTCCAGTTGTTCAGCTACTCACAGCAGCAGTGAAGACAGTACTGCAATATACCCTCAGCAAAACATGGCATTTCCATGGCCAGTTCCAAGGAGTAACACCTTTCAGCTATCAGCTATCTCCCAAGATAAGAAAAGCAGAGCTACTAAACAGGAACCACCTCTATTTTTTTTTTTCTTTTTTAGAAGGTCACAGGCAGGAGAGGAAATAGTTTGTTTTTTAAACAAGTTCAAAATTTGACCAGCTCTCTCATCATACACGCCCCATAATACACAACTAAGCCATTTTTATCCTGTCCACTGATGTAAACATTACTGACTAGCACATCCAAAGTCAACTACCAGAAACTATTCATCACATGGCACCCTAAAACCACTTGAGACTAATGCAAAGTCCTGCTGAAGACATTGCAGCTTAAGCTGCTGCCATCAGTAGACTGTATTCCAAGCACTGGCGAGGCTGCCACAGTAAAATAACTCATTTTAGATAAGTGATAACATTTGTTAAAAAGAAAAAATAAGAACAAGAAAAGAAAGAAAAAGCTTAGCTCCAATTATTTAGCAAACAATTTAGGTCCCAATACCTTTAACCTCTTGTAAACCAGTTTTGTAAGGGTGGATACTTTCTTTTTTTCTTTTAAAACCAGCAAAAGAAGCAATAGTACTGGACAGCCAGAATGACTATGAAGATCTGCTCTGTACTATTATTTTAGAAAGCCTAGGTTAAGGGTTTTTTATTTTGTGTGGCACTTTTTTTTTTCTTTGTTTTAAATCAAGGACATGCTCTACACAATCATACCAAACAGGGAATAGGTTGTTTAAAAAAAGATATCTCAAATTGCAATATGGAATACATTTCAAATTATTTTCTCCATTTTACTACTCTTTCTTAGCATGCAAATAAGCATCATTCATAGTTTTCCTTTTCCACCAATAAGTGGTGCTGCTATTTTCAACAACAACCTCCAAGGAGAACAAAAAGGCCAGAAGTGGATGGAAATTCAGATATCCAGACTGTTTTGGTATTCTTACCAAAGCATGGTTAGACAATAACTGGGGACCAGTAAATGGTTCAGACAAACCAAACAAGGGTCTCAATCATCTTAGATCGATCAAGAAAAGTAAGACAAAATTTAAATTCATATTTTGAATAATAAAAGCTTTTTATGACCTCATTTCCTCACATACCCATGCCTCCTAACTCTGATAAAAAACAGAAAGCAAATGCATAAGATCACAGTCTTAACAGATGGCTTTATATTTACAGTGCGACAAATATTATTACTGGAAGCATGCCTGGATCCTAATCATAGTTCTCTCCACGAGGTATGGATAAGGGCCCAATAAGCTGCTCAATTATCATTTCATATTCATTCAAATTCCAGCTTTATACACTAGGGAACCAAGTCCAACCTGCAGTCAGGTGATCAGTCAGATCACTTTGGTCCCCACTAGTCAAACATGGATGACAGCTGCCTTTGGAAGCACTTCTGAAAGGAGGAGACAGATGGCCACATGATTATTGTAAGGCATTCACATGTAACAACAGCACAAGAAACGTTCACTGACATCACTGAGATACTATTGATCTAGCCATCTATGACACCGAAGGATCCAGCTGACTAGAGACATGTGGCTGGAGCTGCAAGCGCAACTCTAAGACCCTTGGCCCTGCTGCTCCATCTGCATTGCCTCAATAACCAAAGCAGAAAGCAGTGCATCACCAGCAGGCAGTTAACCCCACCTCAAGACAGTCTAGTGAGATGCACTAGGTAGTAATTTCTGCCAGTACCTCTCCTCCATCAATTCTACATCAGTGGCTTGGTCTGCGCACACCACTTGAGAAGGGCTAAAGCTGGGTCAGGGGAATCCCAGTTGGTCACTCTGCTCCCATCCCATGTTAGGCAAGTCACTTGGAAGCATGTTTGTTATTCAGTAGACAAGGACAGTCTTCAAAGCCCACCTCAGCCCACTGCTCTGAGGTGCTTACTCCTAGGGTCGTAGTTTCAGCCATTTTCCCCACTCATGACAGGGTGCTGCTAGCTTGAGCAAACAATCCCACTCCATTTACCTTGAAGTCCCAATGCCTCACCTGACAGCATGGTGTACAGACAAAAATATTATTCTCCATGAGAAGCTCAGTCATGAACACTGGGACACATCACAGCAATGCTTCTACTTTACTCTGGAAACTCCTACATTCCTGGGAAAGATTGTCTTTCACTTGCTCTGTAGCAACAGGACTGATTCAGAAACTTCTTTAAAGGTCTAGGAAAGTTAAACACACTGTACCCCAATATTGAAATTGTTGGATTTTTAGTGATGTTATGGCTTAGACATCTTTGCTGCAGTTGTGGTTTTTTAAAAATACTTTTCATGGGTAAATTTGAAGTCTAACTTCAGCAGGAAGAGGAACAGATTCCATGCATGAAAAAACAATCACAGATTACAGAATCATAGAATGGTTTGGGTTGGAAGGGACCTTAAAGATCATAGAGTTCCAACCCCCTGCCATGGGCAGGGACACCTTCCATTAGACCAGGTTGCTCAATATCACTGTGCAAACTTCCCTGCAAATATCTGATGCATTTATGCAGTTTGCAGACCATTACACAGCCTTGTTTCCCTTTAGAGAACTGCATTGTGCACCCTCCATGTGTTCTGGGGTCCTTAAGACTGAATGTTTCAGTGCGAGCAGTGGGTAGTTTTCTTGTTTCAAAAGACCTGGAAGTTTCATCTTGAAAGAGCAAAAATATTAAATCCTTATCAATCAAGTGTCAGAACAGATCATAAAGGAGACACAGGACTTGCTACATACTAATGCTGTAAGCACTTGTCATGCAACAACTGGAAGATACTGTGTCATACAGCAGCCCATATTTCATAAATTATTCTGCAGTTGGCTTTCTCCTACTTTAAATGATAAAACACCACTTGTTAGATTCAGTCAAAACCTCCTACTACTTCTATTAGCTTACACAGAATGATTAGTATCTCCATCCCATGCTGTTATATTGTGCAAAATACACAAATTGTTAAAACTACTTTATTATACAAGAGCCTTATAGTGCTACAAATACAAGACCCACCTTAAAGATTATATACATTAAAACCCAAGTGCAGAGAGATGACAAGGCTTGCTCATGGTCCCAAAAATCAATTTCAAAGCTGGGCAGATTGCCCAAGTCACTCAATTAAATCATACTACACAGAGACTGAGACTACTGGAGGCCGAGTATGAAACATAATCAATATCCAAGAATGTAGTCTCAAGGATTTTCCCTGTGCATGTTGGAACATAATCGAGCCACAACATGAGCCAGTGCTTAAGAACTTTTTCCCCAGTGTAACTGTAGCCAGCTCCAGACTGGACAGATTTACTAGATTCTGGGCTGACAGGTGTGATCAACAGATTTACCAGCTCCCTCTTCAACAAGCATCTTGGCTGGAAATGTGCCTGAAGAATAACCCCTTTGGGTTAGTGGCAAACTGCTAAAAAATGAGGCAGAAGAACTTGATTTCCTCTCCTGCTTACACCACTGGGAGTCAGGAGTACCTCAAATGAAATAGCGGAGCTCTACTACTGAAAGGCTGGCTGGATATTTCCATGTCTGAAATAAAGATGTGCAATGTTTTCCATAATGTAAGATTTTTCATTCTAAAATGACTCAGATGAAAACAATGACCTCACTGGCTGGCTGGATGTAACACAATGACACATTGGTCCAGTCTCAAACCTGTTTCCTCCCTCCTTCAGTCTCCACTCATACAGCCATATCCCCTTGAGAGCAGTAAAAGGAGGAAAGAAAAAAAATAAGATCTCATTCAGATACCCCTTGTCCTCAATTTTGCCAGCCATACATTTAAACCATATGGAAGTCTAGAGTAAGAAATCCACTGTCTGGCTTCCACAACACAGTTATCAAGCTTATTGGCTATTTTAATGTAATATATAAGTGTATATAAGTGTAGAGAGGGATGACAGGAGCAGTACTTTGAGCAAAAATTAAAATGCCAGCACAATATCACAGAGGCATATATTCGGCACTCCTCGTAAAGCCCAATATGTCTTGAGACATAGGTATCAGGCAAGAAGCTTTTTGTTAAAGAAGTTGCTAGTTATGATGGTTAAAAGAAAGCATGAAAATACAAACTAAAGTACAGAAAACCCAGAAAAAAAATGTAATGGCAACTCCAAAAAGACAATTCACTTGCTTGAAGTTCTTTCCTGATCAGAAAACTTCAGGAATTGGCAGCACAAAGCTACAAAAACAAAAATTAGTATCTTCAAGGGAAAAAAACCCAAACAACTTCAGATACATGGCCGTGATTTTGGAGAAACTAGCTAGACCTATAACATCATAGGAGCACAGTGAAATCCTCAGATCTTCTACTCCCTTTTATTTTCTTGTTAGAAACTTTTTTTCCATAATGGAGGAAATAAAGCAAGGTAGCAAAATATTTTTATCTATTTCTTAATGTAACTTACATAAATTAGTATTTGATACATAAACCTGATACATAAATTAGTATTTGATAAATAAATTTGTCCAAATGTGTCCCAAAGGGTGTTAATAAGCTCTCCTTTGTGTTAACTAAGAACATATTCTACACATGCAGCCTTCCTGAGAAAAAATTACTATACCTCATTACTTAATTAGTATACAACACTACCAATTAACCAAGGAGCCTGCTCATGTTACTCTCCATTATTACTCTGATAGCAGAGAATTAAGAAAATTAATCAGATGATGTTTTAATTTGATGGCTTACTGGCAGTGCAAACTCATACAATTTCATGGAGCCTATAATTCCTTTTTCATTATTGGTTACATTAAGCTCAACAAAAAAATGTAAATTAATGTCTCTTCAAAGTAATTTGGAAAAGACTGTTGGTTAAAAATTAGTAGTAAAATCATGCTATGTATAAATGGATATAAGGGGATTCCTGATATTTTATTAGAGAGCACAGATCTCTCATTAACCAAAGAATTTTCTCCTCAATAAATCTTTACCTCAGTAAATCTTTAAATAAATGACACCAGGCACTTATTACTCTTCCTGGTTAAAAAAAAATAATCTAAAAATATCATTCTGTATTAGTCCAAGCTCCCACAGCACAAATTGAAATTACTGAACAAAAGTCATTCCTTCCTTTACAGATGTTCTTGTGGACCACGAACACCTTGAAAAAAACCTGATGCAGAGGACGTTGTTGGCATCCCAGATTTAATTTTTCCTCACCTGAGTCAGGCTTGGTACTACTCTGAATCACAAGACAGTTTGATTCTTCTGAGATGTCTCCAATTAGATGGCTGTGCAACACAATATAATCTTATTTTATAGCAGGTTCAGATTAACTCATCCTTGAGGATGTGGGACAGTAGACCTGTAGGTAGCTGCCTGCTGATGGGGTGCTGTAACTTGACCGAGTTGAAGTAAAATCTGTGTGAAAGGGTGCTTCTTAGTATGAAAGCAAAGTCACTCCTACGGACATTTAAGAATTTTTGCAGTTTTTCTTTCCTTCCCCCTCCTACTAAACCAACACAGGTATGAATAAAAAGAAAAAAGTAAACCTGAAACAGTAACTATGAAGAAATTTATACTTCACATTATGTTTCTCCTTTTGAAGTCATGTTCAGCATGTAACCATTCTTGTTTGGTGCTTATAACTTTTTCTGTGCGGGTTTTAATAGTAACCACTCTTGTATAGTAGCTGCCCTTATTTAATAACCATGCCTTTATCACGAAAGCAGCAGAGGAAAAAAAAATTTACAGAACTCACCTTTGAATTTAAAACTCCAAGGGAGTAACTATGTTTAGCCAAGTTACAACTACAAAGAGAGTCAGAACCTTCAAATTTCCTGGATTTGTGTCTTGAAATTTTCTAACTGTGCTACTGCAACAAGACTAGCTTCATCACAAAAAAACACATTTGTTTCCAGACACTCTCTCCTCCCCAGTATTAGCAAAGTAGCATCCCTGAGTTAAAAGGCACTCTTCCAAGAGTAGAAAAATCACTTTCAGGAACTCTAGTCTTATTCCACCTCTAAGATGATGGTATGAATTTGGGCATGTGTCCTAACCTCAGAGAAAACACAGAAAATACAATCAACCACACTGGCGTGTTTTGAAAATAAATTTTTAACAATTGTTTTAGTGGTATATTGAAAAATAGCTTTTTTCCATATTAGTATCAAATAACAGTTCCCTTATCTCACATGACTGTTTTACTCACTTTAAAACCAATAATAATATTTGAAGCCTGCATTTATTTCTTTTCTATTTTTTTCACCACTTAGTGTATCTTTCTGCTAAACACTTTTGTGCTTTTGTAGACCATCTCAAGAAGGAAGATGAAAAGAGAAAACATAAACCACATTAAATAAGCTATAGTATTATATATTATATATTTGCCATTAAGTTTACTGGGATAACGCTATTCCCTGTGTCTTAAATATTGGAGATTCCTTAATAGCTCAAGAATTCCAGAAAAGGGCTGACAGCCACACAGCATGAATTAGATCTAGTAACTGTAAGGCTCAGAGAAATAGATCTTTTCCAGTTTTTCACACTGGGTTCTAGGCTTACAAATCAATGAACAGATTGAATTTACGGAAGTCAAGAGCAGCTGAAAGTACATCACTTCCTTAGAGGGGGCTCTGCATTCTGCAAAACTGTCCTGTAAACTCAGTTTTATAGATCTTTGTCTGTTTTCAATCTGTTACAGAAATGGTTGACTTGAATCAGGTAACAGTCACTACTTACCCATGTTACTTATCTTGAGAAAGAGTAGCTTACTAGCTCAGTCACTACATACTCACTTGGGTTTTTATCTTCACTCAGCTACTGCACTCAATGGTCACATTCTTAAAGCATATTCTAAATGCAGTCAGCCCTAAGTTTTCTTTACCATCATATTGTCTCTTTTAAAGGCCCTAAAGACATTGTGTTATTTCAGCATGGCTCAGCAGTTATTTCAGCAGTTCAACTCAGATCAATGAAGTCTTACCACAAATGGGTACTCTCTCATAAAACCTTGGTTCTCCCATTCATTCTCATTCCCAGAGCAATTTATTTCATTGCTTGAGCACATACCACCTCTTCATACAACCACCACATCTTTGTGCCTTGTATTATCACGTATGAGGCACATCTGCAATCACTTCCACCAAGCTCTCTTGCCAAAATCTGGAGATGCATCCTGTTTCTCCCTTCTTCCTTTCACCCTTTACTGAAATCTTCATAACTATCTTCAATAGACGATAGTAATGATTTACATAAATTCTCTTTTCCACACCACAAATCACAGCTACAGATGCCTGCTCTGAATCTATAAATAACTGAATTGCAGCCAAAAGCTAGCTTCCCAGACCACAGAGATGCCTGACAAGCCTCATGGGTATGTGGTACAGTATTTTATGTCTGTGAGGGACACCTTGTACCCATGGCATACCTCCACCACTCAAGTCTTGTTCACCTTGTGCCACTCCTATTTTTCCCTAGTTGGCTGAATTCTGAGCATAAAACATTCTAAACACAAGCCAGAGACAAACCTAACAGCTGAAGACAGACAGTCCCACAGGAAACATTCTCTTAATCATAAAACTTCGACAAAATGACAAGACAACCACAACTGCTAGTTCCAGGTGAAGAGGCTCTCCTGGATGCCCAGTCCCAGGCCAGGCAGCACAACTGCCTCCTCCCTCCATATCCCTTCCCAGCAAGGCAGAGCAGGCAGCCTTTTAAAATAGTGCTTCCTCATGCTCTTGAAAGATCCATATTGCCAGCTTCTTCATTGGGAAGAACACTCACTGTAGAAGTACGATACCATTTGGTGCACTAACTTAATTTTATTATATTGATTTATACTTTCACTTTAATTAAAGAGTACCAGGAAAACATTTGGTTTTGATTTGGATACTCAAACCCACTGAGACCCATTTCAGCCAACTCCTCAGCACAGGTCCAGCCAGCCCTGTCTGCGTCTCCACAATGAATTACTTCCGTGAACGCGCAGGCCGAAAGCCTCCCTGAATCCTTGCCCCTAATTCCCGACATCTGTTCTGCGTCCAGGCCAGGGACCCGCCAGCGCCTGCTGTCAGCGTGGCCACAGATGAGTAAACACACCAGCGCCCGTGTCAGGCTGCCGTGTGATTTCAGCTGAGAACTCCGGACGTGGAGCACGGTTCTCATTTAAAGCATTCGTAACGTTGAGGAAACACCTGTTAAGAAACTATCCAAAATAAATTTACCATGAGTCTTTTAAGAAAGACAAAAACCTGTGACTGACAGCAGCAATACAAGATCCGACAGCAGCAGAATTCAAAGCCCCATTACAAACCCTGACCTACTAAATACATAAACAGCACCATTTTTCATTTCAGGGTAACAGTTACTATTTCATTTCTCATCTTCCACTTAAAATAGATGCTCTTCACACTGGAAGACTGAAGCTTGACCTATTTTGACTTGGTTTATTTTTTTTGTGTGCAAAAATCGTACAATGCCATGATGTGTGTAGTTTTAAACACAGCACTCATACAGTTACTCTTTAAAATCCCGTCAGCAGCATATCAGCATGAGCAGTTTTAAAGCAGTTTCTGCCTGGCTAGTGAAAAAGGTGGATGGTGATATTCTGCTTAAAGCCTGCAAGGTACAGTAAATGAAAAGCAGTAATTTTAGAATTAATGTTAAAATGGTAAAAGTATTGAGATTCTCTAAAGTCATATCAGTGACATTGAAAGCAAACCCCAAAGTCTTTCAAGCCTTCGAGTATCAGAGATAACTGGCATTTTTAAAAAGCTTGCCAGCAATCTTTTCATTTAAACCACTGTTTTCCACCTTTAGGGACTCTGGAGGTTTACCTAGGCTCATGGTGGGGACCTCCCCTTCCTCCCTGCATACACATTTGTCTAGCGATCACACTGCATGCTACTTACTACAGGTTATGGTATTTTTCAAGAACACTAAATAAAACCTTGGAGAATGGGCCACACTGATGTTCAAGTAGAACTAGATCAAATATTTGCAGTATTTTGCATTTCCCAGTTCCTTTCTATCCAGGGCTCTCCAGCAAGAACTATGCTGCTTACTAATCTGAGCACTGCACCATGCCTGTGAGATAGGAAATTTTATTTATCATACTGTGAGTATGGAAAACCAACATTCATAGCAATTAAGGCAGCTTTCCCTACATCACACAGCAGTTTTGGGCCAAGGGCAGGAGAAGCCAGTTCCACCAGAAATTCCTTGGGAGGCAGAATGCCAGGGGCACAAAGTACCTGCAAAGGGGCACCAACCATCCTGTTTCACTGCCTACACCAGAGGAGAACAAGAAAACTCTGGGCACGGCATGGCAGACTGCAGAATCTATTTGCCTGAGTCAAACAGACCCTCACCAGATAACCTCTGTTTACACAGATTTCCAAATTCTGCTTGGTCCAACTCGATTGAGCCCTTTATGAGAGCTTCAGAAAAAGCGGGAAAGGTCCTCGCACAAGACAGTAACCAGTTGGGTAACACAAAGCCAACGGCAGGACTACAAATGCAGTGTTCTTAATGGAGAGAGATCATCAGGGGATTCCTACAGATGTCTGTGCTACGATTTGTGCCAACTAAGATATTTACAGATGGTCTAAGAAAGGGGTGAAGAGCAAAGCAACAGTTTGAGAGGATACCATCTCCCTCAGAAAGCATATAAAACAATGAAAACTAACCAGAAATAACGGCAAAAGGACTTTCTGTGCAATAAAATTAAATTATTTAAGTGAAAAATTACATAGACATGGGGAAAGTGATAGTAGCAATAGTCAGCAGAAGGCCTAAGGATGCAATCCTGTTACCCAGCAGTCCAAAAAAACCAAATTGAGTGTTAGGACTTATTAGGAATGGGATAGAAGAAACCTTAAGTATAAAAAGAAACTGTGCTTCATCTACATGTTCCCTTCATTCCAAAAAGCACACTGAAGAATTAGAAAAGGTTGAGAGGAAAGGCAACAAAAATGATCAGAGTATGCTGTACCTTCAAGAATAATGAACAATGCAATGACTTTTCTTTTTAGGAACACGGAGAAAAAAAAGACTATATAAAGGCCTGTAAAGACAAGAATGGCAGAAAGCAGATAAACAGAATAATTGCTCCTTCCTTTTTCCAGTACAAGGACTGGGGACACCAGATCAGACGGCCAGTGGCAGGTTCAAAGCACTTAGAGATAATATACTTTCACACATATAGTGCTGGATTCCTGCAACTTGTGGACCAGAGAGCAATCACATTACTTGAAAACCTAACTTGAAAATCACACTGCTTCATGGAAGAAGATACCATTACATCCTTTTCTATTGTTATACTCTTCCTAATCATCTGCCACAGGGCATTGTCACAGGCAAGACAATAGGTCAGATACCTATACTGGGACCAAATATGCATTATTTGGATTGCATCATCTGGAAGTTGCAGGTAAAGGAGATACTGAGAATGCCAGGGAGAAAAGTTTTTTTCCTCTATCACAAAATGAAATCAGTTGGGCAAGACTGAGAGGCTACATAACAGCGAGAGGCCCAGTCCCGTTGATACTGCACTGACCCCTATCCATCTTCTTACTCTTAATCCCCAAGATCTCTCCTGCTTCCTCTGCATTCTAGAACCCACTCTTCCATTTTTTTCTCACACTCCTTTTTGTAGCCTTACAATTTTGTATTCATCCTTCACATGGTGACACTCAGTGAGACTCAGCCCACTGGAGACCCTGACTTGATAAGAACAACAGAGTTCGTAGTTGTCTGGGGCAGTCACCAGCCATCAGCAGGGATGCTGGTTTTTAAAGGCAGATACTGATAAAAATCACCTGATCCATTTCTTCCAACCCACCAAGCATGCATAAGGTCTTCTGCATGGGTACCTAATTCATTCTAGTGAATAACGCTGTTGTGTCAAAACGGTGATCACGTGACATAATTACACACTACTCCTTTCTCCCTCACTTTCAGATGGGGTAAACTAAGACCTATGCACGTAAGAGCTGGGATTTGACTAATTCCTCTCCCACTGAGGCAAGGTAGCTGCTAGTCTCAGCAGTACTCAAATCCAAGAGCTCTTCAAAGCTTTTAGTTTCGCTTAACAGACAAGTAAACCAAACTAAACTGTTGATAAAGCAATGTGCACTTCCATCAAGAAGTGAAAGGCAGAGAGGTTACTCAACACAGAGGTGTGTAATGTGTAGAGCTCCTTAAAGAACATTTTAGCAGAGGAAAACGAACAGCAGAGTGCCAGGCCCTAGGGTTCAGCTCCTTCAAAAGTGACAAGCTTTCAAGCTCACATAACTACACCTTGTGGCCAGCTTGTGCCTTCCTATTGAACAGACACTGAAAAGCAAGGCTTCACAATCCCTCCCAGGGAATTATTCCCTTTTCCAAGGCACAGAGTAAGCACAACTACAGAGATACAGTCTGGGGTAAATATCCAAGAGTATCATTATACCATCTCCTCCTTACAAACACACGTTCCAGCATGTCTGGGCCCAGTCTGATATGAAAAGGGGTGACTTGGAACACATCCTGAGCCCTCAGTTCAAAACCTGAAGTGCCTTCCCCTCCTCCTCTGGGGACAGCTACATACACACAGAGGAAGAGAAGGATGCTGAGAATCTGGGCTGAACAGGAAAATGTTCACAAAAGAAATTCCACAGCCATACATAATTGAGTAATTCAGATTTTGGCTTACTCAAGCTTATGAGAACCAAAATAGCATTTTAAATGCTTTTTTTTTGCTCTCCTTTAAGTTTAATTAAGCTTGCGTTAGGCTCACAAGCCTATCAAATTTGAGACTTAAGATAACTGACCTGGAGAGTTTTCCTACCTGTTCTGCCCTTAAGTATGCCCCAAGGTCATTCACTGTCCTCTCCTGTGTTATACAGGCTTGATAGCAACATGGAAATCATATCAGAGGAAAATATCTTTTTCTTTTAACTAGCTGATAAACATTAGCCACACCAAATAGTTTCAACCTCGCTTGTAGACTCAACGGGTTCTCTTGCAAGGCTTGAGAATTGGTGAGACAGAAGTATTTACTTATATGTTGTGCTCCCCTGTTTCTCCCTCAGCTTTGAAATCGTGGCTTTCTGAAAGGGCTCCCACACAGTAAGTCCATTTGCTACAGGCAGCAGAAGCATTATCAAAGAGCTCATTACAGTTGTCAAAATCTGGAGCTATTCTGCAACTGACAGGAAAAGTGTGGGTTTGCAACACAAACAAATGCATCTAATAGCTTCTTGAGTCTCCAAACAGGCCAGGAATTTGCCAGGAAAAAATAATCCAGAATATTTGTTAAATCTCTCCTTTCCCCTTTACAAAAAACCCTTAAATCAGTAGGGAAGTATTGTTGAAGCAGAAAAGATTGCTAAACTCAGTATAGCAACAAGGTAGCACCATGCTAACAAAGTAATTCTGCTTTTGCAGAGGCAAAAAAGGATTATAAACCTGTGTAGCAGAAAAAAAATTACACAAATACAGCTCTGAAGTAAAGTATTCCAAAGAGGGAAGACTCTAAAACTTTTATTTTTGTGCTGTTATTACATTCTAGATCATTCACAAAACAGTTCAGAAAAAAAAAACAACAAAGGCAGTGCAGTGTGGAAAGGAGGATATAGCTAGAGGAAGATTTAGAGTGCCAGTTCCCTGTTAATGGTGCAGATTCATTCAGATGGGATACAGTCCTAAAACTCTAGGGATTCACACATCCCTGCCTCAATTCAAGGCACTAATAACCAATCAGTAGTTTAGATAAGACTCTATAAATATTTAAAATTTTTAATCTTTTGAGTGCCAAGAATAACATTTCCCATCATTCCTTGCCTTTCCCACAGCAACAATGATGAGATTTCTCATCTGGCATTGTTGGCACTAGCACAATGTCAGGTGGCTTCAGTAGTGGCAGTCAATTAGCTTAAAAAGTTACATCTAATTGATCCATTTCCTGCTCCGATAAACAATTGTAAACAAATACTTGTCTTCAAAGGAGGAGCTTTGTTCACAAATTAAAATAGGAAAGGGGCCATCTGAATCATACTAACCATAGCTGTGTCAGGGGTTTTATAATAAACACTATTTTTAGGGCTCTGAATGAGTGATGTGACATTAAATACAATGAGCCAAATTCTTCTGCAGTTTAATGTGACAGTGGTGCTTCCTCACACAACAACCTTTGCTTTTTCTTTTTTTAACCTCTTCTATGTTACTGACAGCAGCATGTGTGTATGTTTACATTATTTTGATTTTCCTAACCCGTATTTAGCCTTTCTACTTTATGCTCAGTTTTGGCACAGGAAGCTCCCTTCCCCCTTCACTTATGCTTTAGTCAGGTTCAGTGTCTGACTCCCGTGTCTCAGCAGAACAACAGCCCTAGCAGAAAAACAAAAGCCAAATCACATCTGTTTCTGTTTGCAATTCCCATTACAGACAGACACTCGTAAGCATACATCTTGTGGTCCTCTTCCAAACCTTTCGAAATGTATGCAGGGAAGAATTTCAGTGTATACTTTAGGCTCTTATGCTGATTTGAAAGAGGCCGCAAGACAGTCACTTATAGTACGTAAACTCCTCCACAACCTTTAGTGAGAAGCCATGCTACTAGCTACACTTTACCCTGTCCATTCCCCCTCATCTGTAATTTTGCTTCCTCATCTACAGGGTGGAAATTGTGATACAATGATCACAAAGATATTGGCTTGCTTCTCTAAATTACTTCTGATCCAAGGATTAAGCATGCTACATAAATGCTTAACTATTTTGGCCACTAATATATTCTGCTCTGGCAGAGAGCCAGAAATTCTTAAATTTAGGGGATTAAAATAGCTACTGTCATTTCATTAGCAAAAGCATTTGTTAAAGCAATTAGGAGAGAACGGTTTGTTGTATTTTTAACATATCTTAAGTTCAGGAGTTCAAGCCTCCTTTGATTAAAATACACAATTCACACATCAGTTGAGCAAAAGATCAAGTGATTGATTTCCACACACTGTCAACTTTGACAGATTCAGGGTGTTTCCACACCCAGTTGCCTTAACATGGTTATATACAGTCCAAGATAGCTGCTATTATGCCAATGAAGTCTCTGAAAATGATACTAGCCCCATATATTGACTATGCATTTTCAGGTATTAAGTGCCTTCTGCTAATTTTCCTGTTTAGACATCCTATGTTTTACCTGACACAGCTTTAAAGACAAGAAATCAAGCCCAAATGCAAATTAGCAACTAAGCAATATAACCTGACCCCGTGTGCCATTTGGCAATCAAGTTCCATGGCATACTCATAGGAACAAGGTGTTTCCTACAAGCCCGAAAAGGTCATATCCAAGGTATTTCACCAAACAGCAGAAAAAACCCCACTGCATCATATCTACTAACCTGAGAGCTTAAGTATGATAGTCCAGAACTAACACTTCCTGAAACTTCAACTTCTAGACATTGAATACTTTTAACTTTGGACAACCAAAACAAAATAGCTGCTTACAAAAGAAGTGATTCTCTGCAAAGCGGATTGAAAACAGCAGAATAAAGAAAAAGATGTATATTTATATCTTTATATGTCTACCTATAGAACCAATTATGAAACATAACTGGTCATAAGAAGAGAAAGCATTGAAAATAAGCAAAAAACCCCCCATTAAAATAATTAGCAAATATCAAACTCCAGGAAAATAATCTAGTAACACAACTCAATGCCTTTCCCTTGACTGACAGCCAAGTATGAATGAGAGGACAGATCTTGGTATCAGGTCAGGAGAAGGTAGGATAGTATCACCATGTCACTACTATTACAATAGTAATGCTTCTTAGAGAACAACCAGGAAAGCGTAATGTGGGAGAACACACATAGTGAAAGGAACCAGAAAATTAAAGGGAAGCAAATCTGGAGCTCTCCAAAGCTAAAACAAATATGAAATGTCCAGAAGACAGCTGCTTTCACCTCCTTCAGAGACATCACTGCTCTCAATCCCTGGGAAAGCTTCTGCTGTTGAAATCACCTCAGTTCAGCCCTACTGACAGAAGCCAGGTTTTCTTAAGGTTTTCCTTACTTGGGGCAACTCCAGTGCTCGCTTGGATGTCAGCTTGACCCTGGTAGGCTTCCTTACAACACAGCTATCACAGTGTTGTACAGAAAGGCTCGAACAAGATTAATTTAGTACATTCCAGCAGGAGAAGCTAATCAACTAAGTGTTGACCAACAACCCCCTTATTTTCCATGTACCTTAGCATAGTTTCCAGAAGGATCTGTTCTATGATCTTGCTGGGCACAGAGGAGAGATCAACCAGCCTGTAGCTCCCTGAGTCTTCCTTATTTCCCTTTTTTAAAAATGGGGGTTAGGTTTCCCCTTTTCCAGTCAGTGGCAACCTAACCAGACTGCCACAACTTGTCAGATATGATGGATAGTGGCTTAGCCACTTCATCTGCCAGCACCCTCAGGATCTGCAGATGCATCTCATCAGGTCCCATGGACTTGTGCACCTTCAGGTTCCTTAGACGGTCTAGAACCTGATCTTCTCCTACAGTGGGCGGTTCTTCATTCTTCCATTACCTGCTTTTGCCTTCTGTGACTTGAGTGTGCGGCTTGAGCACTTGCCAATGAAGATTGAGGCAAAGAAGTCATTGAGTACCTCAGCCTTCTCCACATCTGGGGTAACCAGGTCTCCTCTTTCCTTCCAGAGAGGGCCCACATTATCTCTGGTCTTGCTTTTATCACTGACATACCTATAGAAGCTCTTCTTGTCATCCTTGATATCCCTGGCCATATTTAATTCTGTTTGGGCTTTAGCTTTCCTAACCTGACCCCTTGCTTCATGGACAGTGTCTCTGTATTGTCCCCAGGCTACCTGTCCTTGCTTCCCCCCTCTGTAGGCTTCCTTTTGTGTTTGTGTTTGTCCAGGAGCTCCTTGTTCATCTGTGCAGGCCTCCTCGTTGTTGAGATGCATTGCTCCTGAGCTTGGAGGAGGTAATTCTTGAATATTAACCAGCTTTCTTGGGCCCCTCTCTTCCCTCCAGGGCTTTATCCCATCTTACCCTACCAATCAGATCCCTGAAGACACCAAAGTCTGCTCTCCTGAAATCCAAGGCAGTGAGTTTGCTGTGCACCCTAAGGATCTTGAACTCCACCATCTCATGGTCACTGCAGCCCAGGCTACCATTCAGCTTCACGCTCCCACCAGCCCTTCCTTGCTGGTGAGCACAAGGTCCAGCATAGCAGTCCAATTAGACACAATCAGTGAAATCAAAGAGTAGTGGAAAGTCACACAGCTGCATTCTGTTCAAACTGGGGTACCTTTTGCTGTTCCCATTCTTGGATCACCACTTTGGCTTTTACATAACAGACACAGTGAGACTGAAAAATTTCCTAATGTAGGATTAAAGTTAATTTGGATGCAGTTAAGGAAGAAAGCATGTTCTATTTTGATTGTAACGATAAAGACTGAAATTTAAAAACACTGCCTAGGATACATAGAAGAATTACAGTATGGAAAAATAATTAATCTTAGTAACCTAGAGGGGAAAAACTAAAATGAAACAATAAAAAAAATTAACACAGGTGATCAAATAACTGGAAGTACTGCATAAAAGAACTGGTCTAGAAGGACATTTACAAATTGCTTCCCTTTCTCAGAGGGCAACCAAATACCATGCTTTTGAAAGAAATGAAAAAGGAGTCAGACGCTGAAACAGATGTATTATGAAAAGAGCTAACTAACAAACTCCTCATCTATAGTTTAACGGAAGAGAAGGAAGTGAATTATAGGTATTAAGAACACAAAACCAGAAGTTCCTTATAAAAGCCAGATAAACTGCTGGATAATTGGACAGAAGGGCTGGAGGAGTTCTAGGCAAGCCTGGATGCTTCCTGGTACAAAAATCCTGTGGAGCGATATCAGCGAGGCTAAGAGCCCACAGAGCTTGAAAGGCCAACAAAGGAAGAGGGGTCAGAGAGGCAATTAAACTAATGCAAACACAAAAAGCCCCAAGACCACACAGGATTTCAGTAGAGCTTTACAGTAGAAGACCTGGCATACAAATTACACAATCTCTACCCACTGTATCCGATATATCTAGAAAGTGCAGAGCATCCCAAAGCCAGAAGTGAGGCCAGTTTAGCAGCGCAAAAATAAACAGACTTTTACAAGCCCCACACAGGCCCATCTTGTCTCCAAGGGGAAAAAAAAGCCCCAAACCTCTAAAAAAAAAAAGTCCTCACCAAAAGAGCAATAGCCATCCTTCCACAGTCTATATGGTTAAAGTAACAAGGCTTCCTATGGAACAAACTGTTGAGGCTCAGGCATGGGGAGCCAGGACCTACATAAGCACGGACATGAACTGGTAGCAAGGCACGTGCAGTATGGTACTAAATATAGCAACACATCCAGTCTACTTCCAGACTGGTGCTGGCTTCTAATCCTACGCTACACTGTCGAATCCACAGCTGTTCTACCCAACAGTATGCACAGAGTCATTAAGGACATTGCACAAACCACAGCAATGACAACAAGGGGTTGCTACCTGTCAAAGGCTTCTTGATGCTTACAGAGTGACCTTTTCTGAAAAACTCTGTTCTTGAAGATGAGGTTTAGAAACAACAAAGATTTGCATAGCTACACTAGACACCCACCATCTCCACCCCCCAAAATTAGCAGGGTGAACTCCACAACAGCTTAACTACAAAGAGAAGGTAGACACAGGTGTCCTCGATTTTTTCTTATGTTATTCACCTGTTCCAAAAAACCCCAAACCAAGGACAACTCATCCCCTCAAAAAATCCAGTTCTAGTATAACAGAATGTACAACTAGTGAAACAGAACATAAGCTTGTGCTCTACTCACATAATCTGATAATAATCACCTTAAGAACTTTGACTTGTATTATGAAAAGTACAAATAAATTTTAGTAACACATTAAATTGTAAGGTTTCCAGTTCTACCATAAGTTTAAGCACAAGGCTGAAAGAATCTGTAATTAAACAGCACCAAGACAAACTAGAGTTTGTGTGATCTCAACTAATCAAGTACGTCCTGCTCCTAACCTCAGTCAGCTCTATTAAATTAGTTTTCCTCTTCTTATTTTGAAAAAGGTTTGTAGGATGAAAAAAGGACTGTATTTTTCTTGGCTATGCACAACAGTAGTTGTTAACGAGAAAGGATTGCTAAAAATTGCTCTTCTGATTTTGTATAAATCAAGAGAATTACCAAAAAGCATTCTAGACATCACTCAAAAGGGAATAATCAAATTCTGCTCTAACAGCAAATAAACCCTGAAGAACAATTGTGGCTCCTCATAGCTTCCTTTAGAAAGACAGGATAACAATACCTTCCAAAAGGCAATTGCCTGGCACAACCTTGATTACTGCCTCCTGGGAGTCTTGCTGACCATGACAATTTTGAAGCAGAGGTTGAGCAATAGGATATAACATATGTATGCATTTCATTGTTTATTCCCATCCCCAAGTATCTGAATTGATGCAAAAAAGAGAACTACTAGGGAAATACACAGCCTTCACATGCGGGATTTGTTAAAGAGAAGAGAAATGTCTTGGATCTACTAAATCTAGAGACCTCACTCCTGTCATCACGCTACCTGGGCAACCAATGCACAGGAGAAAGAAGAGAGAACCCTAAGCCAACTCTTCTGACGTGATAAAACATTAAAAATGAATACCGAGGATATAATAATATAAAATGCCAAATTAACTTATCTGTAGCTGAAAATTTATGAAAGACTAATGGGAACTAGTCTTGCCGGTCACTGAACTCACATGGGCACAAAGTGTCATTTCAAGTACACATTCCGAAAGCTTTCTCTAAGAGCTGCAAAGTGCTCTGCTCTGACTCCTATGGCTCCTCGGGCACCACTTCAAGTGCAGACATTTTCTGGCCTTTTTTCAAAATTAATTTACTGTCAGTTTGTCACCTCTTGAAAATGTTAATCTCCTCCTTCCAAAGAAATTAGTTTTTTACTCCTTTGTTCTACTATTTCTACTGTTACTGGAAAGCTGTCCTGGAATTTCCTCACCCTAGAAAGCAGCTTTTCACAAACACTTTTCAGCTGAAGTGTACAGAGGGTTTGTTGAGATCCCTTTGCATTGACACTGTCCTTTAGCATTAATAGTACTTTTCCTTATTTGTTGTCCCATCTCCAGATATATATCTATTTTAAGTAGAATTCAGAATAGTAGAACTATATTTTAAGCAGCGTTTCCCCCGCTATGTTTGCTTTCTGGCAATGTACAAGGCAAATTCTTAAGTCTCTTCTGCCTTCCCTAAGCATTTGAGTAGCAACCCTTTGCAGTCTTCGAATTAACTTTCCTTTTCATGAAACTGTTCAGAACCATGAACAGTATTATAATCCAAAAGAGTTGATCCTTCTGGAAAACCTTTTGCTCTGATTTTTCAAACTTTGCCTTAACTGGGTGACGACAGCATCAGATGTGACATTTTCATTCATCCAAAGGCAAGAGGCTTAGAGAGTTTATCATAAAAGAAATAAAGGAAAAAATCTGTAGCAAAAGCAATTGTGTCCTTTCGTGGAGATCTGCAGTTCCAAAAGCAGCTTTACTCCTTGTATTCCCCATCATGTCGATTGAAAACCACCAAGAGCACCAATTCCACAGAAAGGTTAAAGAGAAAGCTAGTGGTGATGTTCAGAAGATGGGTGCATTGGGTATTAGCATCAGGTTGAGATCCCACAGGGAAGATTAGAGAGGAAATATTCAGAGGCTCAGTAAACATCAACCTGCTAAACTGGTGGAAAACCAAGACCATCCTTCTCTGTGGATGCAGTGCAGATAGAACCACTAGTTGCACTCTTAGCTTAACTAAGAAACAAAATCTCCAGTGAAAGGTGTTACGTAAAAGGCAGAGTGAAAATCCAGTCCATCCAGATGCATAAATGTAATAGTAGAGCCCTTTTAGCTACTAACTGGAATATTCTTGATTGACAAAACACCTGGAACTTTCCACCTTGACAGCCATATAGCTGTCAACTGTATCACAATGTAAATGGAAATGAAGCTTAAGTAATAGTCCTGGATGTGAATTCACCACCATAAGAGGAGCTGAGAACACAAGCGGCATCCTGGCACATTGCAAATACTTCAAGGTGTCCAAAACCAGAAGAAGTTCACCACCAGCTAGCAAGATCACCAGCCAGCCTCGTGTTTCCCATTGCTAATCACCCTTGGCAGGACAAAAGAAAGGACAAGGAGATGCTAGAAGTCAAGGAGAGAGCAGGTTTAAAAGTGGAAATCCCTGCTGCAGAGCCTGAAGAATGCATTGCAACAAGATCTCTTTGAAGCCAACAACCTACTGAACCATGGAGGAACCCTCCTCCCCTCACTGACTCTTCCGGTATGAGACCATGCAGCAAGAGCAAACCCTCAGATTTCCTGCTGGAATGCACTGCAGAATCAGAGGGGGACAGCTCCTCCCATTTGCAGCTCTATGACTACTTTCTACGACTACCCACTTGCTTTCATAGCAGCACAGTGTTAGGGAAATATTTCATATATATTTAGCTTTCTTTTATTGTAGCTTAGCAGCTGAATTCAAAGAGAGACAACACTGTGTGATCAAGCTGACCTGTGTGTGGATCAGTAACACATGCTCTACCAACCAGCCATGAGCCCTCTAAGACATGACAAAAAAAGGCCAAGTGAGGGACAGCTTTTACGGTATAAATCCTCATGGATCAGGGCATAAAGTGCTCCACACTGTCATCCAGATTACTATGCTTCATTAGCAGCTTTTCATGTTTCAGTCAATCCCTGATGGTACAATTCCTGTTTTTTTTGAAAAATTGTACTACTACATGTAACCTGAGAGAAGACAGAGGACCAGCTGGATTAGTGACCTGATACAGCAACAATTTGTACGGCTTGGCTTGCTATAAATCCTGTTTATATACTATCCTCTTGCTTAAAGCTGGACAGTCAGTGACCCTCAGCCTGCTTGGCCTGTTATGGAAGTAACCAGAGCAAACCGCTTCTGAGTAAACCAAATCCCTGCCTCCTGACAAGACACGCCTTCACTTGGCAAGGCTGAGAAGGGCAGTGAAGAACATGGCTGTGCTTTAGGTGGAAATTTAATCTGTGCTGGGGATATTACCAACTGTGGAAACATTTGACTGAAAGAGTTATGCGTTTCCATATATTAACGTACTTCCCACACTTGCTCACATCTGCCCAAATAAGCTATGAAATAAATATTTTCCATGCTGTAAATATAGCACATATTTCTAATGCTCAGAGATACATCACTTAATCAATCCAGAACAGTGTAAGACAGCTTTTGCAACTAAGCCTTTCATGGTACAGCTCAGCAGGCAAGTAAACAAGGTTAAAAAAAAATTGCAGTTTACTTACCTTTCAGGTCGCATTTTTGTACATAGAATTTGTTTAATTTAAAAAAAAATAAGCAGTATCAACACCTTAACAGAGTAACAAGCAGCGCACTCCTCTTCTAAAGGAATACCTGTGACTAGAAGAACTCATCTGCTTTTTTCAATATTGGCCGAACATCTGATGCACAGAATTAACGAGATTAGCAAATACTAGTATGAAATATGACTCACAAAGCAATTGACTTTTCCATTTAATTGTGCTGTATTTTAAAGATCTTGATTTATCCCACTAAATAATGATTTTTGCCATCCTAGGAATCCAATCAATGCTATGTGCACCCTCCTTTGCTTCTGATAGATTATTATCTCAGAGATATTTTGTTTAGTGAATTTTTAACAGAGATATGCTTTCTCCAAAGTGTCTAATAATGTTTTCATCAAACCCAACAATCTGTGGGTTTTCTTTTTTGAATTTTACTTTTTTTTTTTTTAACCTGAGAAATACTAGGTGCACCACGTGCATGTTCCTCTGGTTTTAGAAATCAATTATCTATCTCCAGAACATTAACGATGCAGTAAATGAAACAAAAACACTCCTCCAAAAAGTTTAGTCAGGCAACATAATAAAATAGGTGCTAATAAATGCTGATTAAAAATACTTAGAATCTGTATGACTGAAAACCCCCTATCCACTCCTACTTTCAGAACTATCCTGTATTGCCAACAAGCCAACATGCCTACCACGGCAGCCAAGTAACGAAACTAGCATTTGGGGGGGGTGGAACCTTCAAACCTTTTTACATGATGGAAAACTTGAATGGCACACTTTATAGACATAGTACAGAAACCCTCCCCCTTAAGATGTAAATCAAATTATATCTACCTTAAAACAACCGTAATAAGGAACAATTAATTCTGAATAATTTTCTGGCATTTTCAGCTTTATATAATATCAGATTTGAAGTTAAAAATGTATGTTAGAAAACAAACTACTTGTAGAAATCTGAAGCAACATCTCCCCCACTTTGCAAAGTTGTGATTGAATGAGAACTACTTGCCCTGTGCTTAAAAAAATTCTAATCATACTTCTCTGAAGACAGCTACCACAAAAACTGTTGAAATTTGAAGTTTGTTCAAGATATTGTCTAAAATAAGTACTGGAATATTTGCACAGCTTGTATGGAAATAAAAGGAAAGACTGAGGTAGCTTCTGTTTGGAAACTGGTCAAAGACTGGAAAGGACTAATGGCTGGAGAATTCCTTTGCTTGCTGAAGCTAGCATAACTGAAGGCCAGCAGCAGTCCAGGACTTCTGTAAATTTGATCATAATGCGTGTTACCCTACTTGCCATACTCTAGCTACAGTTTAGCTAACTTGGTTTACAAAGGAAGTGACAGAACACAAGATTAGCTCTTTTGCCAGATTATGAAATACATTCTTGAAAGTCTTTTTTTACAGACAAATATTCATCCACACAAGGATTTACAGACTGACCATGCTTTCTCAGCCAGGGTTAGTAAATATGCCATTTTACTACATTAGTCCAAACTCACTGGAAATTTTATAGCAGTAGGATTAAAGTCTAATGAAACAGTCTCCAAAAACACCCAGCAAAAACTATGCTTCCCAAGATAAGTGATGACAACTGTAGAGCTATTGCCTTCATTTGTGCTAATTAGAAATCTAAGGAGCAGCAAGAACTGGGTGTTCTGATAGTATTGTTTTTAACATTTGATGAGGCAATGCCACACCTGGGCCACTCATCCTGGCAGATGTCTCCTGGTGATGGCCAGCATCAGGCCTTGCTGTGGAAAGTGGCCAGTGCTCCAGATACAGCAGGGGAGTGGCCATTGCACTGTACAAGAGTTGCAACAGGAGAGAGACATAATTCTTACAGAAGTCTGAAGGGAACAGAAATGTTACTCTAAGCAGGCATGAACTACATGTATGTTCACGTTTTACACTGCGGTACTGCTTAGATGTGCTATAATTGAAGGTTGGTTTATTTTCTTTATTTATAACATCTCTTAGTGTAGCACATGATTTGGGGTAGTTTCATCACTTCACGGGAAAAGGAACTTTTATTAGCATTTTAATCTCAGCAAAGAGCCCCATATTTTTGCAGAGTAAGATAGGCAGAAGACTGGTCAGTTTTCCTTGTGCTACACAAAGTGTGGTATTTATTTGCCAAATGCTTTTAAAAGCTTTCTTCTAGGTAAAATAATCTTCATCCTCCAAGCAGCTTCCAATTCCTTGATTGAGTTATTATTTTACAGTTCAATATTCAAGCTTAATCTACCTGGAACCTGTCTGCTGCTTCTGACTGCACATCATATAGTCAAATAGTTCCTCCTGAGCAGCCCCGGACAAACTTCTGCTCACTCTTCTCTCCCGTTCTTCAATTTCTCTGTCATAAAGGCTCACAATGTGAAAACCGCCCCCCTGTCAAATCCTCACTAAATTTTTGCTCCTCTGCACCAGTATCAAGAACAGGCAATTTCTAATCTAGGATCTCCTTCATCAGCCTCCTCTCTGGATAAACTTGACAGAAGCTTCCTCTCCTCTTTTTCTACATTCTCCATCATCTTTGTTTTAAAGCACTGCTGTGTTTAGGTCACTTCACTGACCTTGTCTCAATCCTGCTTCCTTTGTAACACCTGCCTGAACAGTTTTTAACCCACACTAGCACTTTGCCCTGGTTTACATGGCTATTTATTTTCCTCAACAGAATTTTAGGAGGGGCATTTTGGAAAGCTTTTGGGAAACTCAAATAATTTGTCTCATCCAGTTTGCTTTTATTTCCATCAACTTCTTCATTAATGCTGATAATTTAAAGAACAACTCCCTCACCAAATCCATGTCATTTTGACTTAAATGATATTAACCTAATTTTCCCCTTATACTCTTCACATATGAAATCTCTGTGGGCTGAACTCCATATTCACTTACATAAAACCGTATCGGGAAAGATTTAAAAGATAATTGATGAAGTTATCCATGGCTACTGCTATCCTAATAAGAAAATTCATTCCTCAACTTCATTTCCAAGAGCTGAAGTAAAATTAAGTTATATCTAATTACTATGCTCCCCTTGAAGACAGACTTCATTTGCATACCTTTAAGGTTTTCAGGAGCACTTGTTAAAAAGAACAGGAAAGGATTTTAAAAATGCTTACTATGTTCCATTTGTACAACAATTGTTTTATCAAGGAATTTACCAGGTACAGAATTATTGTTCTCTCCTGTCATTATCTCCACTACAGTACTTGAGTGTTTTACTGCACTTGAATTTTCAATAGATCTTCTAACTTTCTCCTAAAACATTAAGATTTGCCAAGGTTAAAAACACCGATTTCCATTAAAAAATGCCCTTGGAATAATAATTTCCCCTTCATCTTCTATTAAGCAAATAGATGTAAAATAATTCATAACTTCCCTGCCACCTCATCATCTGCTTTAGCTATCACTCAAGTATTGGTGCTTTAGAGCCACTAGCCCTTCAGTCACAGATAAAAGGAGGACAATGATCAGCTGATATTTCTGCCTACAGAGGACAGAAGAAAGAAGATAAAGCTTTATAATACTGATCTCCTTAACTCATCAAGAGTGCCAATTCATTCAAACATCAGAGTGGGCACATCCCAATCTCCCTCATTGCTTCAAGTGCCGCTGAAAGGGGGGAAGGGAGGTAAGTGCTTGGGAGAGGTGGGGGAATCAAGGAAACCAAAGAAATCATGGTAGAAAAGGGTGAAAATTAAGGCTTATCTTCAAACAAAGATTTCAATAATGTCTGAAGCTGTTGCCCATCCTAGACTTTCCACTTTCAGCCAAACATCTTCAATTTATTTGAAGCTGCTTCTTGGAAAACTCTATTAAAGCTATTTCACTCTCTCCCTTCACTATCCCACCTCAGAACTCCCCTTCCCTGCCAGATCTGTGTACTTGCCTTAGTAATGCGTACATACCTCTCATGCTGTACAATATTGCATGTTCACTTTGATTTGCCCTTTTTCTCTGGTGCTGAATATACACAGCACACTAAGGATAGTGACTTTTCCATAAAAAGCGTAGCAGCAGGACCACAAAGGTTCTCAAGAGTTACAGCAGTATGAGTAAGTACAAAGTTCAGAGATAAAAAGAAAGGGTGAAAGGATCAGGACACACTTGAGATTTCTCAGGTGTACTCTATCAGTTCAGACTCTAAGAGAGTGTGCACAGCCACAGGAGTTTGATACACGCTAAAAGTGCAGCTTAAATATGGTTCAGAGTTCAAAAAATATTTCTATCTAGTGATCATGTGATGGGAAGTACAGCTATCTCCTAAAACCACCACAACTGCTGTGCTGCCAGCCCATCTTGATCTGAATGTCTCTTCAGAGGAGATCAAGCTCTTCGGAAGGATTGGTTTGGTTTACTGGACAACATTTATCCTCAGGCCTGCTCCTCTCTCCTGCTCTGGCAATCTGAAAACACTAAGTCTGAGTGACACATAAGGACAGATTAGAAGGCACAGAGAAGAGCACATTTAAATTGAAAGAGCTTAAGATGACTTATGTGTAATTGATCTGCAACATTCATTTTCCATTCATACTCAGCTTATCAGCCTTCAACTGAAATACTTCTGTCATGCTAAACCTCTGCTGGATGTCCAAGCTGTTAGTTGAGGAGCAGGCAAAGCAAGAAGCATCTACTTAAAGGACCATCACATGGGAAACACCTTTCAACTAGAATATTTTTTTTTCAGAATACTGATGTACCATACATCACAAAAAGTGCTCTTAAAAAGACAGAACAGTGGATAAACTGAAATGAAATTCAGCACAAGGAGGCAATTCCATCAGATCTTTCTCATGACCTTATAAACACAACAGGAAGTGCTATTCATACATCACCTAGCCAAGTCAATATTTATCTTCTTGCTTTATGCATGCTTTGCAGGAGTGACCTTCATCAAAAAAGCAAGGCAATAAAAAGCATGGTTTAGTCCAAAACTTGTTTTGGCAGCCACTATGCAGATTTCCCCAGGTAGCTCTGCCAACATATTTCAAGCCAAACTTGCAATAGTCTGACCTAAGAGGACAAGAGCCCTGTCATAAATGAGACTACAAACATTTCCCCCAGGAGCATGCTGTGTGCACAGCCTCTTTCCATGTTTGCAAGGGGGAGGGGAAGGGATTTTCCATGTCTGTATGTGTTTTCCATATATATTTGCCAACAGTTGCTAGATTATCCCAAGAGCCTACTTTGAACACTGGGATAACTAGTCTACTGTAGACTATTTTCTTTGTGAACACAGAGACATCAGAATAGAAGGCCGATCTCGATTTCTTAGTTATTCCGGGCACACCAACAAACTAAATGAGCCCTGGTTTTATTTCAGTGTCTTTGAGAACAGATCCAACCCCTCCAGTCTGCAGCATCTCCTGTGATTCAAGGGTTGAAATGGAAGGTGAGTAGAAGAACAGAAGAGCAAGCAAGACCACATGGATTTGTTTCTTCACATAAAAACCACTAGATATTTTATACATACCAATTGCTTGTTTCTAATAATGTCACATTTTATATTAATTGTGCTTGCACAGGAATATGTAATGCTGAGACAGAGAGATATAAATTAGGAACAGTCAGTAAAACCTCTCTCATTATCTTCAATGAAAACATGGTCTTAAAAACTCCATAGACCAGAAGTAGCTGCATGATGCTTGACTGTCTGCCTCATCTATGAGAGATTCCCTAGATGTAAGCTGCTAAACTACCAACCCAATACTTTTCACTTTTTCCTTTGTCATCATAAGGATAAGTCTAAAAGCTTTCAGCACATTTCCTCTCAGTTAAAACTCAAATCAGTCCCCTCTGCTGGACTCCTATTGGGATGCCTTGGTTTATCCCAGAGCCCTTGCTGAGAAAAGCTCTTTTCAGTCCAGCAAATCACCTCGGTACCTGCTACTCTGACAAGGCCGATGCCATTATTTATTACATAATAAGCTCTCACTGTTGAGGGTCAATTATTCCATTGACTGGGCATTACAATAATTCTTGGTAATTAAAAGAGGTACTTATGTGAATCTGGACGCACATTGAAAGAAACATTAGTCCTTTTGTTATCTTGGCAAACCCTTGTTCCTAGCCCAGCCCAAGCAATTAGCATCTTTTGGCAATCCCTGTCAGCTGGGCTTTGGAAAGCCTGAAAAGAGGGTCACTCAGATGCTAATTTAGATACAATTGTGACAGCAGAGTTTAGGAGGAGCTGCTCCAAAGGCACTATCATGGTTTAATAAAGCAAACAGCTTGGGTCCCAGTGAAGCTGCAGGGGTAATTAAAAAGACTGCTCTATGTTCCTGTGCCAAATGGGAGAGTGGCATCATGAAGCCAGTCCACAAAAGCCATTTTTAAAAGACATATAATCACCCATTTAATCTGCTCATTAAACAAGTCTCTCATGCGGACTTAACAAGAATTAGCACTTTCTAAAAGCCAAAAATTGTCAGAAAGCAGACGGTTCAAATGATTCTAAAGGTCGTGATTCCTAAAGGTTTTCCCATTATTATTATAAGCTCATTTAATGCTAATGTGTAATATTTGGGGATATTTGTGTTTAAGACTATCCTTTTAATGCTGCCTTTACAGGAGAAAGATGAACATCCACTTCTCCAAGGTAATATGGCGTACTGACATCAGCTTAAACAACAGCAGGAGCCTCAGTCCTACAAATTTTGTGTAAATAACCCCATGTTCAACCCACACTAAATTCTGAAGGAGTACCACTGGCACTTTATTTCCCAGGATACATCCCAGTAAGAGAGCTCTTGCACAGAACCGCAGGATCATGACACAAGTAATATTATGTACCTTATTATATCCACCTCTTGTGTTCCCCAAGGCTGTTAAGAGTTAGAACCTTCACTGCTGACAGAAAAGCAAATCACCTCCCACTGCTTCAGAAAAAAAAAAAAAAGTTCCTCTTCTTTCAGTTTAGAGACCAAAATTACAGAGGTTGTAGGGCACAGGGTAAAGAGTAAGGAAAACAGATACTTTGGCTTGACAATGGTCTAATGTATAACACAGGCAAGCCATTCGCCTCCATGTATAATACAAGATTTTTTTATTTTTGGAAGGCTATCCTGTTTTGAGTTGGGGTAGCCCTACAACAGCAAAGGAAAAGGAAAAAAAATGAGAAAAGACAGAAGGGAATGCAAGATGATTTTTTTCAGTTTTAACTCAGTATTGAAAAACCCTGATTTCTGTACCAAGTCTGGGAGAGGATGCAGTTGGTAAGTCATCGCAGAGGCCAAGCAATCGCATTGCTTCCTGGATATTTCACATTTCAAATACAGCCTCCCAAATACCAGTCCTCTTCAACCTCCTACTAATGACAGAGTAAAACATCAGGGATGCCAGCTTGGTCCCATAAAAAACAATATCACTAAGCATTGTAGCATGCTCGGCCCAACTACTAAACTTTTTCTTAGACTTATGAGCCTCAATACTAGATCTGAGCTCATCATCAGTGAGCTGATGTTCTACTGAAAGCTGTTAAAGACTCTAAAGATGGTGCCAGCACACTTCATATCTCTAGATGCAATTGATGCACACATAACTTTCACAAGGAAGAGCACTAAGCTGGAATGGCCTCAACTCTGCATAAGCTAAAACCAGTATCATCTACATAGTATGTCCACCTTATTTGGAAATGAAAGGTCAAAGTCAGTTTGAAGCCCTATGTGCAGGTTATTTGCTAGATCAGTGTTTCTCATTTTGTGGCCTGTGGACTAGTGAACCATGAGACAAGTAATTCCTTTTACCTCTTGCTTAGCACATTACAAATGAGACCCTTGTGGAGACAGTCACTAATTTATGACTTCCTCCATGGTGGCTACAGAACAGAGACTGACAAACAAGGCAAAGACTCAGCCACCACTGTTCATTCTTGGAGAGCTGACTCAGTTGAACTGCACAATTGCAAACATGAGTCTCCCAGTTCTCAAGATCACCAGCATGCTGCAGTCATATGTCTGGCCACTATTATCTACCTGACAACACTTAAGTGCACTATCTTCTTCCTTCCCTGTTCCTCAGCCCTAAAACACTACAAAGCAGGAAGGGAAAAAAAATAACAATGCATATAGAAATATCCTCCTCAGCATCACTAAGCGTCAGAGAATCTCCATAACGCAGATAAATAGAGCTATGGCCCAAAAATTTCTCCAGTTCTGGCTAAGATAGGTGACAGGGAAAGCAACATCCTACCTTGAGACCATCATCTCTGTACAGAAATACTAACGCCAAAGGGACATATTTTCCTCCCTTCAAGAGGCAGCACGCAGTACGGGAACAGTACATGTTAGAAATTCTGAAAGAAAGATTGGCCACCACCTACAGTTTGTAGGACCTGCTGCAGTATGGTGGGAAAGATCCTAACCTTGGAATGGGAACTCCAGTATCTTATCTGAATAATGACACAAGGCTGCTACCTCACAGGGAATCACCTAAGGAAAACCAGCACATATTCTATAGGAGTATGCCCAAATTAGTTAAGTCAAGGAACAATGATGGTATAGGTCAAGATTTTTATGCACATTCCACCCAGATCTATTGATTTGACAATCAGAGCATGCTACTTACTTGCCTTAGGTTGTTCCTAAAACAAACCACGGATACCAGGAACAAAGCTCTTGCAAGTGAAAAGAGCTTTTGCACCACAAAACAAAGCTTAAATGGGTAGGGGAAGAAACACTCTTTTCCAACATGAAACAAAAACTGAAATGGGTGCAGGATGGGATGCTTGGAAATCAGAACAAAATGAACATTACTCTAGACTCAA
Organism: Pterocles orientalis; assembly: GCA_011057875.1. Lineage (NCBI taxonomy): Eukaryota > Metazoa > Chordata > Aves > Pterocliformes > Pteroclidae > Pterocles > Pterocles orientalis. The sequence continues at coordinate 1,840,244 of WKFP01015549.1, read as the reverse complement.
ATTCTTCTGTCCTCGCTCAAAATGAGGAAGAAGGGGTTGAGGAAGATGACAACAATGCAAGAAGGGTGAGAGAACATAAGGAACAGCAGGAGAAAAAAGAGGGAGAAGGAAATAAATCATCAAAACATTTATAACCCTAGATTGCCTCACAGGGGGCAGAGGAAAAAAAGAATAGACCATTTGTCTACAGCATGTTTGCTTATTGTCTCCTGGGAGAGCTTCAGATATAATAGTTGACACCATTATATGTATGTGCAGTTAACCCTAACATACATTATTTCCTTGTACCTTTGCTGTCTTATGCATGCACACAAGTATCTTCTTGTACTGATAAACCACACCCAGTTTCTTTTAGCACTGTATAGACAGTAATTCCTATACAAAATGATTACAACTCTTTGCATTAAAGCGCACTATGACATTTGGAAGTAGTTCTGTCTAGCTCCAATAACTAGAGTACATACTCCCTCTGTATTCCTTACAATCAAGTATATTTCCAAACACACTTGAGAAAGTAATTCAATAGCCGAGCTAGCTACAACTACGCTTTTAGGTCTATTTAAACCTCCAGAAATAGTGTTCTTTCTCTTGGGAGAGCTACACTACCATTTGGTCAGACAGCAACACATCTTGGACTCACTTCTAAAGTAGCTGCATGCATCATGAAGATTTATGGTTAGAGAGGGACTGAAACAGGGGTGCAACCCCCTGGAAAACACTGAAATCCATCCACAGATGAACCGCCATGGACAAAGTCACAGATGCAGTTTTCTGACCAGTTCTGCTGTGCAGGGAGATGGGGAAATTCATGCAACTACTACTTTTTTGTTAAAATGAATCTTCATGTCACAAACAAACGTGTTGCTTTGCTGCAACATCTAACGCCACTGGTAGGGTTTACCTCTGCTTCTCCACCATCACGTGTGACAGTCATTCCAGACATTCCTTCTGCAGCTTTTTGTTTTCTTGGGTAATGTTTAGAAGGGTTTTGTGTTAGTCATTTAAAAAAAAAAATCCTATTTTAAAAAAGCCTCCGCAACTGTGGAGGAATTAGCTATACAAGAGCTTCTGAAAGAATAAGTACAGCTGCATAACAGAGCAGGAAGTTACAGGAAAATGCACCAGTAGGTGCCAGTCAAATTTTCCGATAAATCTTAAGGCTGAGGCTGTCCTTTGATTATTTGAGGTTTTATTAGTTTATGCAAACTGTATAGTTGTTTCTTTTTCTCCAAAAAGTTATTTAAAATAATGATTAAAAGCTAACAGTCCACTAGCAGTTATTTGTGGTAATAAACATATAAACAACTAATATGAGCAAAAGCTGACTTATGAAAAGCATACTTCAGAAAAGCAGCATTAGTTATGCTTAGAGCTCCCAAATGGAATTGAGAGATTGAAAACAATTTAGGAAGAAAAGCATACAGGTCAATTTATCCTCAACAATGAATATTCATTTATTTCTGGTCACTGGGCAAATCTGCTTTTTAATTCCTTTATTTAACTATGGGAGGTTATAATGATATTAAACCAAGATCTTCATGTTATTTAGGCACATAGTTGAAATATAAAACAAATGCAACAGGGATGTGACTAGTTTAAAAACCTATGTTCTCAATGTTTATTTCTCTCTGGTTAAACAACAGTGTCAACTGGAATTTGAAATGTTTTCTTTATTTAGATTTTGTAGGCTGAACAATAAGCCCCAACAGCTCTGTCTCAGCCCTCTCGAGGCCTGTACCAAATGAAGCCTAAACTCACCATTCAGCAACTGCACCAGCCATGGGATGTCTGGAATTTGTTGTGTGCACTCATCCTTAAAATGGGACAGCTGTTGTGAAAGGCTGTTACAAGACACCTAAAGGGGCAAAAGGCTTCAGTGACACCCTTATCTACAACCTGACATGAACAGCATTTGCTGCTACTCGGCTCCCATCTCTAGGTATAAAGTTACACGATACAAGGCTCCAGAATACCTCGCTCAGTAAGGTGGAAATCTTTATGGCCTCTATTCCTCTTCATGCCATTGACTGTGTGTAGGATTGAATAATCTATAAATTGTACTCATTTAGTGTAAACATATCTGTACACCCATTTTAAAAACCATACATTTTAGAAAGCTACTTTTCTACCATCTCTGGGCCAAGCTGTGCTTCCCTTACTCTCCGAGTATGCAGCCTATAGGCCCGTAGACTACTTCCATGAGGGACTCAACCAGGATTCAGTTGTTAAGGATCAGAAAGCAATAGCAATATAGCAAAAATAGCTCTCAGGGGAGTCTTATTACTGCCAGAAAGAGTATTTTTTTGTAAGAGAAGCATTTGTGTAATTCTTACTAGCTAAGTAAAAGACTGGAAATAACCAGAAGCCATAAAAACCCAAGGGTCTGAGCTCCCAGCAGAGTAAATGGCAGATTTCCTAGTAATTTCACTGGATACACAATCAAGATCAAATGTGGAATACAAAGAGGACACAATCACAGGACAGATGCTGATTCACAAAAGCATTCCGCATCTGCAATGTTTGTACCTGTGACTGAATTGTGTTCGTAAATCAGATTTGTGTCTAGTCACCATACAACTGTGATGAGTTGCAGTTCTGGAGGGAAAATCAAAAGAAATCCTTTTATTAAAAAAAAAAGAGAAAAAAGACTTGCTTCATTTTTACAGATGCACAGCACTGGGCAAAGCCCACTGTCAGCAGAAGTTGCACTTTCCCGTGGACATCCCCCTAAAGCCTCGGCTCTCTCCTGTGCTTGTCCAGGTGACTCAGAGACCTGCCAGGCTCTGGAATCAACCTCTTCCTTCCACCAAAGGCAGTTACTATTTCTTGCTAAAGTTTATTTGATACATCAAATCCTCCCTCTAAAAATCTACACTGCAGAGGTTAAACAAGTCTGTAACCAGACAGGAAGCACTTGCCTCTGAACAATTTTATGCCTACATAAATATTGTTATGATTGCAACAGACCATCAGCCCCACTTCAGCCAAAGCTCAATTCTAGCTTTTTCGATGCTTCTTTTAACCAAACCACAAGTTGTCATTTGGCTGTATGGAAGAAATTCTATTCCCTGCCTCTCACACATACCTTTGGTATTTGTCAGCCAAATTTCCTTCCACTGTTCTTCCTAGGAGACAACTCTCAGCAATCTTACCTTCTACCAATACTCTGGTCCAGGGTTTATACCCTGAGACATGCTCTCTAGTGGGACACTGTGGGTTAGCAGCCTTATTTTCCCATGGTCACAAATAACCTGCTCTTCCAGGTGAAGTAAAAAATTGGAGTCTCAGAATAATAGAAATATCTAAGGGAGCAAGAAAGAAAAAGCAGCAGGGGAAGATGAGACTAACAGACTAATACTGTGTAAAACACCGCCAGGCAGATATTACAATAGTATTTGCTGCAACAGGGTTGAGGATAAAGTGAACCTGATTTGGATGTATCGAGAGACAGATATGTGCACACCATAGACAATATTAAGTTGAATTCTGCTCCAGAGCTGGACTTCACACTCTACCTCAAAATTAGTTACCTGTAGCAAAAAGACACAATCCCAACACAAAAACCCCTCTCCCTCTTGGAAGGGTGTGCTCCAACAATTACACGTGCCTGGGTTCTAATTCAGGTAGGTCATCTCAGAGCAAACGGGGAATTAATCAAAACCTCTTTTTCATCAACTACTACAGTATAAGATTGGTCATCTACCACCCAAACAGATACTGCCTGCTTTAGGAACATCTGGAAACAAATGGCGCTTTTTCTAAAACGGCTGAGCCAACTGTGTCTTCCTTCCCTGTCACAGACCACTGAAGTAGTATGTTAAACACTCATTCAGTATCAATAAACACATTTTAGATACCCAAACAACAGCCTTCTATCTTAGGTTCACCATATTAAAACTATTTTGGACTGGGTTCTTTCTTACAGATTTGTCCAACTGTGTATTTGTTTCACACCTTCAGGTCTTGTTCCTTGATGCTCACGATGCTGTCCAAAATTCCAGTTCTTTAGGACAAAGTGTTGTAGTTAGAAACCATGCTAAAAACACAGTGAAGAGGAGCTCTTTGAACCTTCCTGTCTGTCCCTCAACACACTTGAGTGTGAATCACTTCTTTTAGTCCCTGCTACTGAGTTTAGATTGCCTTGGGTATTTCTGCTGCTTCCATTGCTGTTGCAAGCATTCTTATAGATTCGCTGTATTTCAGCTACCCTGTCACCTTGAGGAAACATCCATTGGTATCCAGACACTTCAGCCCCTCATTTTTAGAAGTCTCTGGGAGCTGTTTCCATGGTTCAGAATTTCTAAGACAAAGGTTTAGAACAGGGGAGAGGAAAAAAAAAACACCCCAAAAAACCCCAAACCCAACCACCATAAAAAAACCCCAACCCAACAGCCTAGAGCTCTACCCACCTGGGTAACAAAAATGGATTATTTTGCCTCTAGCTGTTCCTTCAGCCCTACCACATTGAAATCCCCACTGAAACAAAGCCCTGGAGACAAACCCTATGAGTTCACTGTTCAGTAACTGGTAATTATTAGTTTCACTGGTGTCATCTGACTGAAACCTGTTTCGTGGAACCCCACAGCCAATCTCATCCTTTTCTGTGATCCAGCAACACATTGCACAATCACAACACTGTTCTTTGGATTTGTACTGCATTTTCCTCTCTCTTTTTCTTAGTATTAATCCCCCCTCTTACTTTCTTCTGAACAGCTATACTGGGCTTATATTTCCAGCTACATAATTGTATGCAAACCTCAATTAAGTGTCTGGTCAGTGAACTTCATGACTGTTCTGTTTAATATATACTCTGTTTTCTGTGGTTGCCACTAGACTCACTGTTTTACATCTGTTTGCATTAAAGTCCATTTTCCACTGAATGACTCAGACACTTAAAAGATCCCAAATCCCTCTGAATAAATTGCATAAATTCTGAAGTGTTTGCTGAGGCTTTGAGCAACCTGGTTTAGTAGAAGGTGTCCCTGCCCATGGCAGAAGGGTTGGAATTCGATAATCTTTAAGGTCCTTTCCAAACCAAACCATTCTACTCTCTTCCTCTAACTTTAGTACCATCAGCTAACATATAATATCTTACATTTGATATTCTCATTCAAATTATTTACATATGTATTATTAAAAAGATCAGTCCCCTAGAGCATGCCACTAGTAACCTATTTCCAGCTAGAGAAATTATCATTTGCTGTTTTGGGACAATTTTCAAGCCAACAGGACATTTTTTGCCCCTCAGACCATGACTCTGGGGTTTAACCAGTAAGCTCCTTTACAAACTTTATCATTTGTTAAAATGTCATTAATTCACACAGTTTCAATTTTCACAACATAATTTTCTTCATAACATGGAAAAATAGAACATTATAATGACGCATCTGTAAAAAGCCAGAATTCAGAGCACAGAACATGTGCTTATTTCTCAAGATATCTGATTTTCTGTTTATAACATTTTTTCTTCTGACAAACAACAATACACACACAAATAAGCTATTCAAGGGAATTTGAAACAGTGTTAAGTTAGTTCTCTAGCCCTTTTTGCTCCATTTGTCCTGACTTAGGGTCTTACTCATTTTTCCTTTAAAATCATCAGTATTTCTGTATCTGACAGTTGGCAAGTAGAAAGGGAAATGGTTTTAAAGATCAAATTAAACAAACCTGATTGAATAATCCAGATTTGCCATGGGACTCAATTATTTCTATTAGAAACCCTTATTTTGCACAGGAATAAGAGGCTATTTTCTTTGGCATCCCAATAATTATTTCTTTTACTTCTGGAAATGCTGAAGTAGTTGTTTCCTGAGGTTTTACCTGTTAACTCTTTCCCATTTTTCCTGAGGTTTTACCTGTTCACTCTAGCCAGAAACAATGACAGATACTCCAATGACAAGTATAGAGTAAAACAGAAAAGATACGTTTTCCTCTTTGCTATGAAAAGCACAATATAAATAGACTTGCAAACTAAAAACACTACACTACTTAAATAAACCTGTCAAAAACTTGGATGGGTTATCTTACAATAGAGTTATTTCTTCCACTTAGTGTAAGTGCATTTATGGACACAATTATCCCTGCTGCAGAAGACCTACACAACCACATACAACGTCAATGTGTCAACTAGCTGGATGTCACCACCACCCCCATGTCTCTCTGAAGCAGAAGATCAAAGTTAACAGTGACAAAGTCAATAAATTGAGGTGAGGCAACATCACACCTAACCACACAAATCCCGGGGCCACAGTAGCACAGAACCACCCCCAGATGATGGGTGCATTCATCCACCACTGCACCACTGAGGAACTGCTCAGCCCTCTACAAAGGAATAAAATTCCTCAATCTTAGGCAGCCTGCAGGATCATCCATCAGGCACTGGGACTACGCTGCCTTTTTCAGCTTCAACTCTACATAGAGTAGCCCAGGAAAAGAAAGAGAAAAGCTATATTGTTGATGTCCAGGGCCTTATGCTGATGGGGGACATGTCATTAGAGAGGATGTCAACTGAAGGGTCTTGTGAACAACTGAAGGCTTCTTACAAACCACAATAGACTCTATACAATGTAGAAACTGTTTGGAAGAGGACTCCCTGTATCAAAGTTCACTGTAAAACAACTGTGTTAGACTGATAGTTAATTTCCCAGGTCAAAAAAAAAACCACACCAACAAAACAAAGCAAGCCCCTTTATTTAAAGCCACCCCTGAGGAAAGGTTCAAGAAGCTTTCTGTGTAGAAGCCTGCTTCTGATGGCAGAGATGCTTGGCTATTGCCAGCTTTCCTCACCCCACCTCCGATCTTGTTCTGTTCCCCTCCTCTTCTAGGGAAAGATGTCAGCTAGAGGATATGGAGTCCCTAGAAAGTTACATAAAGCACAGAGTACAGAGCTGAAAGGGTTACTGACTTTGTACTCAATAGGTCTGTGTCCTTTCACAATAAGCCAGTTAAATCCTTTAATTCTCAGTTCTTTGCATTAATACAGAGGATTTTTTTTAAACAATCTTTAGATGACTTCAATTACATCTTGTCTGCAGAAGCATCAGGCAGAAATAAGGCCCTGAGAGTTTTAATTTTTGAAGAAGAAATGCTATCACTTTTTAAGTACATTTGAAAGTATTCCCAGATTTTATAAAGAATGATAAAACTAAGCATAAGATGCTTTTTTCAAAAAAAGATCTTCAAACTAAGGTAGACTATCTTACAGTTAAATATAGCTCAAAAAAGACAGCTGCAGCTAGAGCAAAGCCTCTTGAAGAAACCGTGCTGATAAATCACTACATCTAACAATTGCCAATGAAAACCTTACATGAAAAATCAAATGGCAAGATAAGACTCAAGATCAAGATAAATACCAGTAATTAACAAAAAGACATACTGCTGTGTACAGAGTGGTTCAGAAGGCATTATTAAGTATTATATGCTCCTCTGTACCATACTACTGCTACAACTGCCGAGAAAGACATGCTTTCCCAACTGGGCACTATTAGCAGATTCTGTAACTAAAGTGTTACACCATTCTTACTCTGCAATATAGAGGAATGAACACCTCTACTTGAGGAGCAACTGAACTAGGTGATATATATGGGAGGGAAAAGGTAGAATTAACCTGTCAAACTGTAAAAACACAGTATCACTCTTAAAGATATCCTGTGTCTTTCAAGAGCATCCCCTATTTAGAGGTAATGTCTGTGGCTAAGCTGCACAAGAATAGGCTCAGCAATTCCCGTAGGTTTGTTAAATTTGATGACCTGTTTGTTCTCCTTCTGCACCACAGACTATTGACCTGTCTTTAAGCTTCTCCTCTGGATCATGCTAGAAGTCATAGACCTCATGTAACTTCCAGGAGTCTGGGCTGCCATACATTCAGTCCGATCCAGAATCCATGCAATAGTGAGAGCTCATGCTCATGAAGTGACTGTCCCTCTTTGGACGGCTGTTAGCTTGACCTAACTTTTCACCAACTCATTTATCTGTGAACGATATGAAGATTGACAGGAGGACCAAAACACAAGAGGCCAAGAACCCCTCAAGGCACATACACTCAATGCAATTGTGCTTATAAACCCGTCAAAAGTATCAATGAAAGGATCCATGATGTGCAAAAGTCATGTATTTATCTCCTTTGCAAACCCTGGTCTAAGAATATGACGAAAACAGGAACAACAAGGCATGCCAAAGTCAGCAGCATATCCTAGCAGGGAATGAAAGATGATTTATTTTCAGGGATGCAATGTTGTTCTGGCAGACTCTTCACCATACCGTCCTGGTATAACAAAGTGACTCTTTGTAAACTACTCTACTATCATAGCTTCAAATTGTAAGAGCAGAATTTTGTGCTAAACAAGTAACAGAAACATCCTTTTAGCCTCTGGGTTAAGAATAACGATAAGGTCATCATGCCTTGTTTTGTCTGACTCTTCCTAAACTTTGGAATATATTGGCTAAACCCAAAGAAGTCTGGCAGAAGATCCTGTATCAGTAGTAGTTTAAGGTCTCTCAAATTTAACTGAACTAAGGCAGTAGATAAAGAAGAGGTGTTCTAAGTGCCCCTTGAAGTGTCCTGAGAAGGGAAAAACTACAGGGTAGATTCATGTGTTGGACAAATAACCCACAGAAGAGTGACTCAGGTACAAACCAGAGGTTTGACCACAACAGGAATCATATTGCAGCAGGTGGCTGGTTCTCATCTGGTCTCTCCTGTTCAACCAAATTAATAGGTCCAGTAACCTTTGTATGTGAAGAGTCTACTTTTGGCCAACAGCTGGCGTGTGCTGGGTGTTTTCTCCACCTGCTTGGACTTGGTGCCTTTACAAAACAAGTGCTGCTGGGAGCTTCTGCTGGTCTTTGCAAAATTATTATTTCAGCTTAGAGAAAGGCTTCTTGCATTGTCTCAGCTCCATTAACTGCTCACCCAAGATGAATTATAATGTTCTCCATGGTGAATTTAAGAAAAATGTTTTAAAACCTCATTTAAAAATCAGGAAGAGGAGTCCCATTCCATAAATAAATTTCTGTAGGATGTAACTATTTCAAAACACCTGGTGCATACTGTGTACTACAGCATAAACCCTGGCCTCCAGAGTTTCCTCTCACTCCCAAAATACCCATTTGAAAATAAAATCTTTGTAGTGGAGATTGTGTCCTCAAAACATTTAAGAACTGGCAACATGGTGAGAACATACACCAGTCTTTTATCCCTGCAAATAAAAGGTCAGATCTCATCTTGGTTTGTCTTCACAGGATCTGTCTCCTCATTATTGACACTCAAAGGTGCTTCTTTCTGAATTAAATTTGTCCCTGATTCATCAAAATTTCAGTTGCAGTCAGACTTTAAACTGCCTTGTGCAAATTTAGAGTGGGGGATATTTACTTGATTTCCAAAGCAAATTTTCTCCTGTTCCTACTGCCTCCTGAGTGAAGGCCAGGCTGACATTGCTTGTAATAGATTGGCAAGAGTTGGTAACATTAGAAACAGTGCATGAGGAGCTTGAGGAGGAATTTGAGATGATGCGTGGTCTGATTAATGTGCTAGAAAGAGAATTAACAGCTGAAGCATGGAAAGACTGAAAGTATGATTCAGGAATTAGGGATATCAAAACAGAGGTTTGGAGTAATCAAGGAAGGAGATAATTAGCATATAAAGAACACAGTTTTTAGCAACAGACACAAGGGCATACAAAAATTCTTGTTAACTCTAAGATGCATTTGCAAGTATGAGTTAAAACCCTACTTTTCCTCAGAGAATAATGCCCTGAATCCCCTTTTAAAATTAATCCCTTCCATTCTACTGTTTTAAAACTAATAGGGATGAGAAATTATTTAGAACAGACGGAGGCAGCCCAGTGCCACACCATGTCCTTGCTTGACTGATTTCGAGTCAGAATGAGAGAAAATTTGGCACACACAGGATAGGATGCTGGCAGAGTTCAGCCCGTGCATGTGGAGACTCAGGATGGCTCCAGTCAGACCAGCAGTTGCTTTTGTTTCTGTACTGGGAAGAGAAGGGGACTCTTTGTCAGGGCAAGAAACACTTCAGGAAGAGGCTGGCATCTCAGTCAGAGACAGGGATTATGGTTTTATAGGAGATGAGGACTCTGAGGGCCAGATTCCCTTTTACAGCTCTGTTGAAGACCCCTCAACTTGCTAGCAGTTCCAAACACAGACCCTTAGTGCCACACTGGAATTGAAGCATTCAGTATCAAGAAAACAATATTATTGACTCTTCTTGGAAAAGTGATAATTATCTAGTCAGTGTTACAGTCTGATCTATAATATAGACTGGGACAATTTCAGTAAAACTATTAGGGCCTGCCTATAAGTACAAACCTGTTCTTAAATTCTTTATTCTGCATTACTGCTTCCCACATTACACTTTGCTGCATTAAGAGGTGGACCATGATCCCCATGGAAGTTCAAGTGGGGCCTGCAAACTTGAACAATAGGCTGTCCTGTTTTATACTTCATAGACCAGCTACTGTGATTCAAGTGTGATGGAAGCGGCAATCTGTTTCCTGATCTCTGATGCAGACAGTCAGTGGGATGGACTGAGGGAAGATGAAGGGCAGAGAAGGGAAAGATCAAGTCAGGGAGAAGCAATTTTTAAAAACAAAGTGTAAACCCTTCAGGTGTTCACACTCGCCTCCTTCTGTCCCTACCTACATCTCTCAGCTTAGCCCAGTATAACTGTGAAGAGATGATCAACTGTACGAACATTATATTCTGCGCCTACCACTGCTGTGCTGAGTTTGCATGCTGTCTTACAGAGGTGTAAGTCCAGACGTCTACCCAGTACAAGCCATGCAAAGGGAGATCCAGTGACACGGTATTAAAGAGATTAGCTTCCCCTCCCCCCAAAAAAGAAAAGTGCTTAGTCAGAGAAGAAGTCTCTCCTCTGAAGTTACTTACTGTCTTCTGGACTGGAAGCTCATTCACTATAAAATCCAGTGTTCCCTCCCCCCATCCTTTCTCTACTCTCATTCATTTTGTGGTTTATAACAGTTTGGAAAACTTTAGGGGCACTCCTAAGTGGTTACAGACGTGTAAGGATGCACACTACAGGCCACTTCATCAAGAGGATGACATAATCCTGCATGCCAGCTTCAGAAGTAGCTCATTTAATACACAACTGAGACATGACTGTCCCAGACTCACTGTGTGTCTGTTGAGAGTGATGGGATTATAACAGCAGCTGGCAGCGCTCTGTTCCAAGAAAGCTCACAGCATTATTCAGTCTTGAGTTCCCTCTTCCTCTGTGGAGCCATTTGATCCTTAATCTCTTCTATGGATTCTTAACCCTTCTGATGTACTTCTCCCATTGACGAAGTTTTACACACACATCTTTATACCAAAGTACAGGTGAAGGCTATTAGTAAGAAGTCACAGTTGCACATCTATTTAGAACACTATTTACAAGTACTTGTCAACCATACATTTGCATGAAGATCTGTCTAGGAGGTATTTTATGAAATTAAGTACAGAGTAATAATATTTTATAATCCATTGCACTGCTTTTGCTGAATCAGACCGTATAACTGTAAAATGTTACCATGATGCTGCAGGTTACCTGTGACCAGGGACTACACACACAACTGTACCTGTATCACAGCAGTATCTGCCATGTACTTTCCACAGAACAAAATACCACTACTGCTTAAAAAGACTCGAAGTCAATAGATGTTAGGAGACTTCTGCTCTATCCATTACTCTGCCAGTATCCTGCTGGGACACTCTGGTCAAGGCCTGCTTTGCTCTCTCTGAGCAGTGTCTTGTATAATCAAAAGATAACTACAGCTTGCTGTGTATGATCAGGTTTCTTTCCCACATGAACTAAGATGGCAAGACACTAACATGATAGCTTTGGACAAGAAGTGGCTTCTACAAGGAAGATGATACCAGCACGTTAAAAAAAAAAAAGAGACAAAAAAGCCAATTAGAACTAGTCAAGAAGGCGGCAGTCTGTGATAAGGAGATGGTGAAACTGGACTGAAGACAATCCTGGTTGAAAAGAAGTGGAAACTGCACAAAGGGTTACTGACACTACAGCAACTAAAGAAACAACAGGAGAAAAGCTATATGGAGAAGTATTTTGTGAGGCAGGTAGGAAAACCAGTGTGATTTGCTAGATTTTAGAGGAAACCAACATCTTACTGAATAAAATAAGGTGAATGGATGCAAGAGTTTGAGACACAGCAAACTGTTTTTTTGAGGGGGCAGGACTGCTGGAAGAAGCAAAACAGAACAATCCTGAATGCTGCTGGTGGCAGAAAAGAAGATAGACTGGCTACATCAGATCTTGATTTCTCCTTCCCTTAAAGGTCTTGCATAAAGTAGAAGGGAATACATGGAAATCAACACTGACAAATGGGTAGACAACAGATGGATGGGAAACTAACTGGAAACTGAAGCAGTAGTTCAAGTATTTCCAGGCTGGGAAATGGCACAGACAGAGAAAAAAATGACATTGAACTAGCACTGGTGAAGTTCCTCTACAGGAACAGTATTATACAGCCACAGTACAGTATTTCAATACTGTCATTAAAATGTTTCATACATATTTCTTAAATAGAAATGTTATTCATCACAAGGGTTTCTTTTTGACCACCTGATTCTTGCTATGTAGCTCTTATAATTTTGCCCCCTTGTTTTTTGTCTACTTACCCAATTCCCACTATCAGAAAATCCAATAGACCTTTATTGAGCTAGGTTTATATAGCAACATTTCTCTTCTCCAAGGAACACATTTTAATAATTTAGATGGCAGCTCTGTACTGCATCCTTTGATTTCAGGGGATGATGCAGTGGGCTAGAAAGCTAATTTAGATGGGCTTAAAATTGCCACATTTCCACGATTATCCTATGTTCTAGCATTTAGTTTGGCATATTTGGTGTGTATGAATAGTTACTGGTTTTTTTCACCCCATAAAAGATTTCAAGGAATATATCATCTTGTACATACCACAGTAAGTAGCACTATCAAACATGACACATGTATCCAAGTCATGAGAGAAACTACACAGCATTGCAAACTATTGTTTGAAGGCAAATATGCAATTACAGTCGCAGTCATATTGTAAAGCACACATACGACAGCAGAATTAAAGTCACATTAAAACCCACCCGAGCCCTACACAGACACTGCTCAAGCTGACAATAAGACTCTACAGGAAAGCTGACGGCTGTTTGGGATCTTTTCACCACAACAATTCAACAATAGGAGATTTAGATTACTACAGAAGGGGAAAATCTCCAGCTTTCCAGTGGGAGGCAGAGAAAGGTCACAACCTATTAGTCTATAAAATCACGGCAATAATTACTTTAACATACTAACATTCCCATCCTCTCAGCCTTCCAGCCTCAGGCTCCAACAACAAAAGCATCCACCTTCCCTGGTGAAAACTATTCTTAATGGAATTAATTTGATTAAAAACATCCCTATCAAGTGTTTCAAGCAGCATACCTGATAACAGTATGTAGCAGAACTCAAATACTGGACAATGCATAAGATAAAAATCCAGGAATCCCCTCCTTCTCCATTGCTATAAACTTCAGCTTCTTGCTTTACGGCCTTAAGACAGATTTCAAACCCATCACTGGCTCAAGGCTAAAAAAAAAAAAAATCACTTAATTTGAGATGCTGACCAGTATAGATTGGAAGAGGAAGTTCCACATTTGGAAAAAAAAAATTGCACAGAGGAAGCCTCTTTGGATGTCTGATTTAATAAATAAAAATCCCCAGACTGGGCAGACCATAGGGTGTTGACTAGGCTTTGGAATCCTAAATCCTAACTGCAAAGTGCAGGTGTGGCAAAGAAGGGCTCTGCAAGTCACTGTCATGACCACAGCACAGCAACGGGGCCACATTTTAGACTATAAATTTTATTTTTCAGCTTAAGACAGCACTATCTGCTTTTTATGCTTCATAGCTGAGTTCTGGCACAGATGTTTAAAACTTCCCAAACTGTTTAACAGATTACACAAACGGCGAGAAGTAGCTAGCAGGGAGAAAGAGCTCTAGCTCAGTAATGTATTCTACTGCAATAAATCCCCTTTCAGTGAGGCCATGACTTCTGTCCTAGTTGAGTCCCTTCAGAAGAAAAAGGAAAATGGAAGGAATCAAATATAAAGCAAAGAACTCGCTGGAATGGCTCTTCAGGGCTTCCCTGCAGTGTTGGCACTCAAAGCTGTACCTGGGCTCCAGTAAGTCTTTAGCCACAGCAACACTAATTAATTGAGGGCACTTTGGAAAATGCCCTTCAGTCCCCTGCTGTGACTGCTAGACTGCTCACAAAATTTTCCCCTCAAGTCCTTTCTGCTCTTTTGAAGCCCTACTGGAAGATGCACTTCCCAGGCTGGGGCAAGGGAGCAGCTTTCACTGGTGGGGACCTTCCCTGGGGTGGTTAATTGAACAGGGGCAGGGGGCCCCAGGAGCATGAAGCAGGACTGTGGCTACAGGGGCCCTGCGAGGAGCCAGCTGAAGAGAAAAGGAGTCCAACCTGAAGCTGCAAAAACTGCTTCTCAGCTGTCTCTCAGCAGCCACCAAGGAAATGATGTAAACCCAAGACAAGTGAGAAATAAACTGAAAATTTTATCTACAAAAAGATGCACATGCATTAACAGAATGATGTTTTGAAGCACTGCATGTGTCTGAGCACACACAAAAAGCAGGCTGTGCGGGCAGCAGCTGTCATCAATTGGAATGAACGCGGCTGCGTGCAAGTTCACCTACACAGGGGTGTGTGTCAGGGGCTGGCTGTATGGATCTGGGCAGCAACGGGTAGAGATGCTGAAGGGAAGCAACCACACCAGTGAGGGTGTGCTGTGTGCAGATTTTAAACACTGGATGTCTCTCTGTATATCACCATGCAAGTCCACAAGAGGCAGAACACAAATCACAACTGATGCTATTCCAGTCAAAGCTAGCAGCAAGCAGAGCCTTCCAAGGGACTTGCATGCACGTGTTCAGACTCCCTGTACTCAGACTGAGGAAAGAGCATTCCTTATGCTGCTCCTGACAGCACCAAATGATTAAAATTCAAGTTTCCCAAAAACGGCAAAGCCAGCCAGAGGCTACTGACCCAGAGGCAGATATTGAAAGACAGCAGGTGTGAGCAGATCTTGCTGCTCTTCTGTTGCTAAATCTCACATTAGATCTTGTTCGAAGCTAGCAGGGTTGAGGGTGAGCTGGGCTGAAAAGGGCAAAAATAACACTGAATGTAAACAACAGCTTAAAAAAAGGGGAACATAAAATAATGTACTGGAAGACTCAGCAGTTTGGCCTGAGTTTCAACCATCACGGCTCAGGCAGATACTTTCTACGCTAAAAGAAACAGATTTATCACAAGCTTGTAATTAAACTGTCTGAAGGACCAGTAAACTTCTGCATATTCTTGTTTTTATGCCACTTAAAACAAAATTAATGCAAGTGTTATGTGTGACTGGCATGACTGGGTCTATCCTTGTTTGACTGCTGGGCTGCCTCTTTCCAGTTCCATGCTTTTATAACCTACATTTTCCAAACATCTGTCAGTGCCCTAAATTCAATAGCACAAAAATCTGCTCATGTATTCTTCTCTCACAGAGCAAGAAGAAAAACTTACAACATGTTGGTCAATGTATCTAATGCAGCTGTGCTACTGAGACAGCTATCTAACAGAACAGTGGCCAGTTCAGAATTCAGACTAACCTGCTTATTTGTGAAACACCCTGAGTGCCTCCGGTTTTATCACTGGCCATACATAGGTGCCTGTACTACACTCAATGGAAAACAACAGTGGTAAATTCAGAGTACACACACATTTCAAAGCACAATTTAAGAAGCTTACTTTAAAATTTGGAAGTGCTATTGACAAACTTTGTTACATTTAGAAAGTTACAATTAAATACATATGTATATTTTTATGCACTAATTTATCTAATGTGCAAAGCAAAAAAGTTACTCCAAAAGCCTATGAATATCCAGATACTAAGCATTATTATTACTGCTAACGTCAAGTTCTTCCATTTGCAGCTTTTTTGCTCTGTGGTTTTGACCTTACTAGATCTTATTTTCACACAGTCTCCCTTTTAAGAATTTTTCAGATATGCAAGTATTTGAAGACAATGGAACTGAGATAAAACCCAGAATCTGCAGAATAAGGGACCTAGGCTGAAATTCGTTTTCATTTGAGGAAAAAAATCTTGCTTTTTCATATATCAGTAAAGAAACTAACAGATTCAACTGTTTGGTAAAATACTGTTATTAAAATGTTATCTGGCTGCCTTTAAAATCCAAACTGCTTTAGCTCTAGGTGACATTCTTATTTAAAATTCCAGATTAAAGCCAGCAAAACCAAGAATGATTCCTTGGTCAGGGACTGTTCACTTTTTAAAAAATAAATTTTTTATAAAACCCATATCAAGCTCAGATTCAAATCAGTTTCAGACAAACAGCAACTACTATTACTACTACAAAACCACAACTGAAATATCCACTGATCTGAGAATCCATTCATCACTTATTAACTGTTGCAGAAGTGCCCCCCTCCCATCCTCAGCTTGGCAGCACTCATTGAGATATCTATCCTCTGAATACTTGTGAAGTGGGTGGGAGGCAAATTCTAGGACCATGTGAAGCAATGGGAATGCTCTTACAGGCACTTGTGGGGATCCAGTATCAGGAAAAGGACCAAAGACTAAACTCCTCAGGACATAAGCCAGTTTACTTCATGTGGCCTGTATATTTGACTTCCCGTACGTACCACAAACAGTTACACTACCTATAGACAACTGCTTGTGAAAACTCAGACTCAAAACTCTGAAGATACTGAATGGTACAGCTACAATTCTCATGCTCCATTTTGCGGCTGGACATTTAGAACATGAATAATGCCATTAACCCAGGAGAATTAGGTAAGCCTCATGGTTTTTCAACGACTTCATTTTTGTCTGAGCTAATTTTACCTCCAAATCTGCATGTCTGAAACTCCACACTCTTCAAGTCTGCTTAAAGTGATTACGTCTTTTCAGTAAATCTTGGATTGTTCTTTCTCCCGGCTGCAAAGCTGTCTGCCTGCAATTTCTCAAAAGAGCGCCAGGATTTCATGTCCATTGGCCCCTGCATTCCTGCCAAAGCCCTGCAGAAATGAGAGCTGCTGCAGCTGCCAGGGTTTATTTACACACATTCCTGCCTCAAATTGAATTAATGAGCATAATTTAACTCAGGCAATGTCCTCCACAGCTCTTGTTTCTCTTTGCCCCTCTTGATATTTTTTTTCTCTCACACAAGCCCTCTTGTAGTCTGTCTTAAAGTAGTATCTAAAGTGATTCTGGTGTAAAAAGTAATTGCAGATGCATTGTATTTCCCATTTGAGCTGATAAACTTGTACATATCCACTTAACAGTCTACTTTATGGAAAGCTCAAGATCCCCTTAATGAGTATCCAGAAGGTTAACTTGAACATATTTGCTCTGTTAAATCCAAGATTCCAGTTTAATAACTTACAAAAGAACCAACCTTGGAAAGAGCTCCGATGCAACAGATGAGAACAGCTGATGTGACAACATACCTACAGCTGTCAACATTCATGCACTATATTTAGTAAGTCTTTTCTACATAGGTCTACAGTCCATTTCTGCTCTCAGAAATCTGAAATTCTGCATCCACAGCATAAGGGGTCCCACCATTAAAAAGCTCTGTGGGCGCTGTACAGACACGTCACATACAGGAAGCTCCTGTTATGCCACTAACCAGATTGATGCAGTGTTTCGCATGTTATGTCAGAAACAGAGCTCAAAAATATTCCTCCAAATATTCACACCCACGTAACTAACAAAACCCATTCTCCCTTCTATTATCACCCTGTACAGCGCATGTGAGATACATTATTATTAATATATACACACACTGTATAGATTGCATGAGGCTTGGAAGCCTTAGAACAAAGGTCATATACTTCTAATAAAAGAGCATGGGAGAAAAGGAACTAAACCTTTAATGACAAATACATTTGCTACATCAGCACTTTGCAAGCATCACAGATAAGAACATTTCAGCAACACTTTAAGCCCCCAGATCTACAGGAGGAAAACAGATTGCTTGGCACACAGCAGTTTGGCTTTCTGCGAAGAGTATTCTCTTATGAAGTTCCCACAAGACTATCTATCCAGTTAGGCTGATTCATGGAGAAGACTTTCTTTCCCCTAAACAACACTAACAAGATCCTTAAGAATATTTCAACAAGAAATTGATGTATTCCAGGACTTGTGATTGAAACCACAACAAATACTATGGACCTTAGTTTTCAACTCCCACAGATAGAAATTATTCAAGTAGTTCCAGTAAAATCAGTAGGACTGACTATGAGAGATGCAGCTACTCATCACGATCACAGAACAGGCAGGCACTCTGGAAAGGGAAGAGTTCAAAGGATCATCCCAGGATGAGCCTCTCTTGAAAAACTTGTTCCTGCTGGAGAATGCAAGTCAGGTCTCTTCCACATATACATCATAAAGATCCAATACATACAGAATTTCTTGATATCCCATTGCAAAAAGCAGTTTAAAGTGTGAAGGCAGCAAACAACTTGAGGGAGGGTGGGGGGGCGCAGTGTGCATCTCTGAAAGTCCAAAATCGAAACTTTGAACCCTTGAGCAGAAGCCTGCTCCAGCTGCAACTGGTACAGGCTGGTTGTAAATTTTGGTAACCTTTGGACTAAACAGAAGTGGCATGTCCTGAATCCTCAGACTAACAAAGAGATATGAGACACCACCCTCAATTACAAGGCTGATTATGTGTTGTGCTTCTGCATACAGAATATTTAGGTGAGGAAAGACAGGGTCTTAGGGTTCAATGCCAAAAACAATGGTCCATGAAAAAAAGTGATTGTTTTGGAAAAAAAGGGGGAGAGGTTCTGGAAAGAAGAGATCCTGGAAGTGGCAGAAGATGTGTCACAGCAGGAACCAACCCAACTCTCTGCCCAGCTTTCCCAGATCAGCAGTGACACCCCTGCAGGAAAGGGAAGCTGAGACCCAGGGAACGTAACACCATGGTAGAAGCAAGTGAGAATAATCAAGTAGGGTAAGAGTGCTAATCTCTCTGGTTTTGAAATAAGCCTGAGTATCCAAATCTACTAGAGGTTGTAATCTACTTTGTCTTGCCTGTGACAGCCAGCATTAGACTAAATCTGAGTACTTGCAGGCCACTTTCATTAGAAGCTGATGCAGACTATATATGGCCTTAAAACAATTCTGCCTGTTTACACAGGAAAAACATGATAAAACACTTGTTTTTCTGACTACTAACATCAGAAGACCAGAACACATCTACTCACACTCCCAGCTCTAAACCCAGCCAGTAACTTCACGTAAAAGCTCTCCTGCCCCGTCCCCGGTCTACTTCTAACTTTTGACTATAATTCCATGCCCCGCTAGTATTTTCTCCCTTACACACAGTTGAAATCAAATATACTTGTCATTAAATCTTTATTGGATCCTTGGAAAACCTTTTGGATTTTGTGGCTGCCTTTCATACATCTTTTCGTTTGTGTGGAGATACCGGCAGTTCAGGATTTCAATTGCTCTTCACATGTATTCTGAATGAACAGTAGCAGTGAGAATCATCAGCTCAATGAGATTTTACGTAACCCCAAATGACAACAGCATTTTTTTATAAAGACCTAAGGAAAACTATTTGACAGGGCCTTATTTTCTGTTCTACCTCTCCGCACCAGAAATATATCTTGCTACTCCATATACTCTCCACTCCCTCCTCCATTTTTTAAAACATCCTCTTTTTATATTGGTATGCGATTTTATAAATGCACAATGAAAGTCACCTGCATAATGCTGTCAACAAAACTCATCATCACTTTCTCTGACTTCTGTATCATTAGAGTGGAGAAGGTTCACTCAAAATTGGAAAGGCTTTCCCTGAATGCAGCTTCTGTCGAAGCAAGGCTTCAGGTGGTTATTTTTCACGCTTCTCTGACATAGAAATAGCCTAAAGATATCCCCCTTTTTGGTATATCTCTCAAATTCTCTCAAAACCCCATAACAAGAATATTTCTTCCACATGTGAAAATGAAATGCCGAACATTAGCTGTACTACTGTACGTACATACAATTTTGGATAAAACACTACAAGCAACAGCTTACACAGACACCACAGGACTAACAAAAGAAATAGCAAAATAAAATCCTTTAGATCTTTACTAAAACAGATGTTTACTCCAAAATATTGCACAAAAGAGGTTCTTGCAAAGGTGACAGTCATTTTTTTGTAGTCTAAAATTACACTCTGCTAACCATATTCTCTTATCTTCTAGTCACTCATACATTTTGCACACCCGTGCAAGGGCAAGCAAGGAACTGAGTATGGCATGGCAACTTTGAAACCCAGTGCTACTTCCTACCACCTTTTACATTCCTTGCCCTCTCTCCAAGTAAGAATTCCATTCCCTCAGCATCTCCTTTGCTCGGTATTGGGTGCAGCTCACAGACTATTACAGGTGGAACTGATGGCTGGTAGGTGTTCATCCTCCTTCCCAGAAACCTTCTGAAAATGAGAAATGCTCTGAACACACCTTTTCAATCTAAACAAGTCCAAAATTTTAGAGAATGAGAAGAGGAAGTAAATTTGTGTATAATATTTTTCTGGTTCATTTATTTGAATGGGCATCTCTCAGTTGCTGAACAGGGTAAGGAGGAATAAGAGATACCTTCAGAGAAATTAGAAATTATGTTTGAAACCATGTATTTGGGCTGATTTATTGAAAACAAAAAAGCCATTTTGGGTCAATTGGAACATGAATTTTACAGTTCAGCCACTGTACTGAATCCTTCCTTCTCCCCCAGCATCCTCCAAAAAGCACTCCACGCTGTAGAGAAAGGATGTTTATACTTACTCGTCTTTTTTGTGTGCGACATTACTGTCCAAGCATTTTCTGCATTGGCCTGACTCTGCAGTAGGCACCAAATTGCCTTCAGTCATATACCAGAAAAGGGAGATGTGTCCAGATCTGCAAGATGGAGCCCTGCAAGATGCGTGACAAGAGACTGCAGCTCTTAGTGGTGGAAGAAACTCGCTTCCCAATATCAAGCTACTGAGAGATGCCATTGTTGGGTTTTACATCACAGAGACCAGTTGTGGCACATCTAACCATGTCTAATAATGATCTAATCATGAGTGGCTCCTTCACACTTTAGGCATTATGTTATGGACAACGCTTTGTATTACTCTGTGTCCTTGTTTCCTATCAACCCTACTGAATCATGTACTCAAGAAAATATAGCTCTCGAAGTGCAAGTGTGTATCTGCCTAGCACCACTGTTGTAACACTTACTCTTCTTCTCCTTTCTCCGCCTTCTGACAAGGTCACTGGTATAAAAATACCAGCTCAAGCGATACACATACACAAATAAGAAATTACACTCTACAAGAGGTAGGTGCAGTTTGACTCCCTGCACAGACACCCAAAAGCACTCGCCAAACTTCTAACATTCAGATTAGAACTGCTTTCTGTTGGCCATATCCACCAACAGAGAAGGAGCACAAGATACCATCGGTGCTGCCAGCTGTCGAGTTAACAGGAAAGCTGCAGGGGACAGACTGCACAGGCTGACCCATGGCAGCAGGCAAGGTACTTGGGAGGGCTGTGCTCCTTCCAGCCACACTACTTCTGAAGCTTGTGTACCCACGTTTGCCTTACAACAATAAGAGAGATCGTTTCCACTCCTCAGGGCTTTTTGGATCAAATTTTGACATAATACAATTGGGAAAAAATGATCTCATGAAATGTATACTGTGGGGAGGAAAGGGAATAAAGGTATGTTTTAAATTGATCTGGAAATATTTTCCCATATGAAATAGTTATGCTTTTCTCTTACAAAAAAACCCCACAATCTAGCCAGCACAGGAAAGAAACAGTGGCTGTGGAACACAAATTAAGCTAAACAAACAACAAAATCTCTCACAAACAAAACCCCTTTATAATAAGTAAACTCAAATAAAAACATAACATGACCCTCCTGTCCCCAAGGAATGAAGGAAAGAATAACATCTCAACCAAACCCCGAATATATACTATCTGGGATCGCCTACATCCACCAGAAAACAAAGCAACTTAAGTGTGACCAAAACAAACTACAAAACCACTAATTCTAACTCGCAGACAGTCACCTCCTGCCCTGCTGCTCCATCAGCTGCTGCTCTAATTTTCTAAAGGAGCCACAGCTTTTAAACACCGTCCTACATATACAATTACCCTACCACCTTCCTTTCTTTGTCTCCTAGAGAGTATAGGAACAGCAGCATATTGAGCCCTCTACTTTAATGTCCTCTCTGTCCTGCCCATCCTCATCATGCCAGACCATTCAGGCAATAAACTCCACATAGGAACAGGATATTGCTAGATGCCTTCACAGCTGTCTGGAAACATGGCTGGTTCCCACATATGACAACTACAAACAGCAGTGGCAAATAGTGAGGACGTGCATCACATGGCTACGAAGCCTCTTACATTGCCCTCTAGCCCACACTACCCAGCCCCCATGTAGCACACTTAGCCTACAAAGCTGAGCTGCAGAATACACCACAGAGGCTGAGCACTTTGCAAGAGGCATAAAAACTCTGGCTACTCTCCAATGAAGCTATCTAACAGAAAAAATTTTTTTCTTTTACCAAGACACACACAAACGCTTGTCATACATGACAAACCCACACTATAGAGTTGTTTGGGTTTCCTCCTTAAGTTCCTTATGCAGAACGCAGCCTACATCAGAAATGTCCTGATCCAGCATGGCAAGTCACACATTCTTGGTTCATCCTTGCTTGTCAATGTGGCTCAAAACACAGACTTTTTTTGTAGACATGAGTAGTAACACACATTGCCTCTGGTGCAATACAGTAGCTGCTTTTCTAAATGTAAAAGACAGCTGCTTCTAATTAAGAGAATACCGAATAGGATATCTTCCAAACATCTTTCCACAAGCATTTGCTCTTTTAAATAGATGCAAAAGTGATTTGGAGAAATTCTGAAGGACATTGAGCAACCCTGTACTCCAAATTGAAAAAAGATGCAATTTTTGAAGCACAGTCCATTGCCATGGAACAATTCTATCCTGAGTGAAGGAGATTATTCCTGGACACTGCTATACTCCACTCCAAAACTAATAAATCTGGACAATCTGGCAATTATGCAGAATTTTAGGGGTTCTGTGTGTGCATTCTATTCCTATTTAAGCTCCTGAGCAACATTTAAACTCGTTAAGGCTACCTGATCTCCAAACAGACACTGGCCAGACAGCATGGCTAGCATCCAGGTCACACTGCAACATGAAGGGAAAGCCAGCTGACACCCTACACACCATCTGTACAACCTGCAGGTAACCATCTATCTCCAGACGTTTTCCTATTGCTCCCTCATTTAACACATGCTAGCCCCAGCTCTTCTGCAGGGCAGAAATAAACACCCAAGCAATGGTGGGCATGTGAAGACTTCAGAGAAGTTTGAAGGCCTGCTGACTGCCTCGCTCTGCACTTCCAATACCCAAACCAGAATGAGTTTTCGTGCTCATGGCTTAACCCTATTTTCACATGGCTCTATAGAGGAAATGCCAGTACAGTGCTGGGCACAGCTGCATACACAGTCCTGCTTTAAAGCCTTTACGAAATACTTCCAAAGGAGAAGTAAGTCTGGGACATCTCTCAAAAATGTTTAAGACAGATTCACTCCAGAGCTGCCAAACAGGTAAGTGGCACGTTTTTGGGGTTTAGCCTCCAGAAAAAAAAGCAAGTTTAATCTACTAGTTTCACATTCAGAAGTTATTAAAATATTTGGGTTTTTTTCCTCTCATTTCTTTAATCTTTTTGGTGTATGACATAGATCAACACAACACCAAGGGTCTAAAAGTGAGAGACTTGTTTCTGAAAGCCATGCATGGATCATAAAAACAAACTTGCTCCTTCAACTGATGCTTAAAAACATATGCATGCTTCATTAGTCTAATTTGTCTGCTCAGAGCCTAGTCCAAAACTGCAGAAAAAGCTCCAAAACCACATCAAGTGCCATGGAGACCGCTGTGCATAATAATAAAAACAAACGCAATCAGCAGGCATTAAGGACTTCAATCTGCAAGCAAAGCCTGCTTTCTGCCTAACAGCTAGTTGAAGGATTTCCATCAACCAAAACATTGACACCACAATGTAACGTGCAACCAACAGCAGACAAACAAACCACAATCAGAGCGGCCAACTTTCTAACTTGCACCAAACACTGCAGAAATACGAGAAGCCAGAAAGAACAACAACTGGAAAAAGATTCAAATGTAGAAAGGCAGGCAAAATATTCTGGAAAACACGAAAATGTACATTAAGCTGTCAGTATTTCACTGTGGATTTGAAAGAGCAGTAATGTGAAACTGTTTATTATGCTGCAATAATGATTATTATCTTGCCACCATAATTTTTTTTGTTTTGTTTCCAAGTCTTCCAAACCATGCAGGTTTCTCTCACACTCTGGCAATAACTGAATCTGCAAGATTTAAGAGAGCTTCAGGCTGAAGGCCAGCCACTAAACTGGCTGTGCAACCACAGTCCATCAAACCCTCTAGATCACCTCCCACCCTCAAAAGCCAACAACCTAGCCCAAAAGGTGAATCTGTCTTGCTAATGGCACACACAGAGAAGAATGGGAAGCTTTGCTGAAAGAGGGATAGATGTTTTCTTGTCAAACTACTAATATGCATAAGTCTTGCTCCTGTCATATCACATGGGTTGAACCAGAGAACTCAACTACTGTGATCTTTTAAAAAGCACCCTTAATCCAGGGAAAGCTTATGCACAGCTTCCGTAAAGTCTTTATTGTAAGTAGACAAATAACCTAGTAAGAACTTCACAGTTTAGCTGGGAAAAAAAACCCAACTTCTCTCAAGGATGTGGGCAGCACTAGGAAAAAAACAGCAAGCCTGCCATTAAGAGCTGTGAAAGCACAAGAACAGCTCTTACAGGTAGCTGTTTCCACAAGGCAGAAACAGAGCTGGTGGTACAACAATTATTTGGACTGTGATTTTGACGAATCTCCTCTCAACTGCAGTTGTACAAAAATAACCAGGAATCACAGCAACAACTTCAGTACCTCCAGCTGTGAGGAGGCTGGTGGCTTCAGATGGTGCTATCCTGAGATCAAAATAATAGCTTCCAAACTCAAAACTATTCTTAAACCTAAGGTTTGAGATACGACTACTTACAGTACAAGTGTGAAAACCTAGATACTACTAACCTACACTTTGGATAAACCACAATGACCTCCTCTCCTCCAGGGTGAAAGAACGAGACCAGTACTAATTTTCCTAAAAACATTTCTTCAGTGGTAACAACAATAACTAATGAGGCAGAGACAAAATGCAACACTTACATTAAGGGAAACAGATTGAAAAAAACCCACCAATCACAGCTCAATAAGAGTCCTTTCTTCATCCACAACCAATAAGACGCTTCCAGAGGGGTGATGGGAACACCGTTTCCCTGCTAGCCCCGTTCTCCTTTAAAACACTAAAAATACAATATTTTTGCTTGGAGTGGGGAAGGAAGATATCTATTGCTCTTCATCTTAGGTAATGTCTGGATCTAGACTCAAAATGTGATCGCTTTCATACACATATATAACATCCTCTTGTATGCTTTCAGGTAGAGGTATCAGGGTATATGCATAGGTGGGAACACACGCACACAGACTTTCAGCCCATACAGTATAATATATTAATCCCATAAACCTAAAGTATGCTATGATTCCTATGAAGAAATCCATACACAAAAAGAGTATAAGCAGTGATTCACTCACACCATCTGTAGGACATATGCAAGAAATAAGCACAAAATGTTATGGCTCACTGTTTTCCTTGGGGCACCAAATCCCCATCCCCCAAGCAAACAGGAACACCCAAAATTATGTAAGGGCAGGAGTATGGCTAATGTGCTGGTCAACCAAATACCACTGGGTTATGAGCCACAAGCCCCAAAAGTTTAGAAAAATGATAACCAAAAAGGCGCTCACATCCTCAGAGAAGCACATTTCTGTATTACCTCTTAATAAGTATCAAAGCGGGTAGCACTTGAAGAACATAGGCATATACTTGTTTCCAACAATATTTGGCACTAAGTTGGAACTACCAGAAGATGGGAAAAGACTTACATGCTATACAAAATGCTGTCATCTGGAAGTGCTAATTCAAAACCAGTCAGCTCCCATACAAGTATCCCAGCTCCAAAGGCAAGACAAAAAAATAGGCCCTGACTTACAATCTCAGTGTCTCTCTTCTCTGCAAACACAAAAAGGATCTCATAAAAAAAATACAAACATTCAGGAAAGCCAACAGAGCTACCAGAGGGTTTCCTTGATGTTATATTATTGCTTCTTAAACTGTTAAAGGAAAATATAATTTGTATGTCTGAAAAGGTTCCCTCAAAACAACCAGAGAGTTTACTATCAAAGTACCAGATGTCATCCTATTGGAAAACTACTACTAAGCACTACTGAAATTTTTGTCACAGCTTTGTCTTATTATATGCATTGTACTACGAGTACTGTAATGGAAACAGAAGAAACATGTTAACTCTTTGACAGCAGAGGATAACTGAGTTGCTTCCCTTTGCCCTCAAAGAAGAAAATAAAATATTTTCCCTATGAGAATGCTCATGATATAATGGTCAAGAGAAAGAAATACTTAGTGAAAACAGTTTAATAAATCCCAACAGAAACAATGCACCTTTTCACATACTTAAAAGTCTGCAAGGCTCCGTGCTGACAATTGATGAACGGGCAGAATAAAATGTTTTGCACCTCATGCCTTCTACTGAAGGCACAAAGTCCTGGCTGGCACAGGTGCTAGATGAGTATTACAGTTAAAACCAGCTCCCTTCAAAAGCTCCACTGTGATCTGCATAGTATGAGGATCTAAAATATTCAAGGAGATCAGCTTATTTGAAGATAAACATATGACCAAGACTTAAAACCAAAACAAATTAAGCTTTTCACTGTCTCATTTAGCTTTTCAGACACTTTGATTACTTGTAAAGGCAGAAAAGAAGACAGTGAGAGTAAAGGAATAGCTTAAGTCTGGGAAGCAGCAAGGCCATTCATTTTACTGACTAGAGCCTAGCATGATCCCAGCTCATTTCACCATGAGCTGGTTTTATGACAGCAACTGATTACTCAAGAGCCTTTGTGTAAGTTAATAAAAGTGGTAAGCAAGTTTCCTCTACCTTGGGAGCTTTCCTTGAGGAAGGCTAAAGAAAACAAAAAACCCACTCTCTTCCACTGTTGCTCCTTCTCTCAAAAATATAAGAAAACTGCGCTAGTATGGTACTGTTCACCACTCTCCCTGCCCCCACCCCTGAGAGTCATACAACAGATTATTTCTGATTGCTTCTATTCAAAAAGTGTTGTTCTAGAATGATGAACAACCCTTAACATCTTTGATTGATGATTACTGACCCAGAGACACAGCTCCACAAGTACTGGACTAGACAATCAAAGTAAACATTTTATATTAAATAAAAAGTAAATTAGATTATTTTTATCTCAGCAAGATATTAGCACCACCTCTCAAGTCATAATGTCAGAAAAGCAGAGCATAAATCTAAAGTTTCTATTTTTATTTTTTTTTAAAATATAATCAAGGAAAATCCAAAACCTTATTAACATGAAGCTTTCGCTTTGAGACCTGGAGTAAATGCTGATAACCAACACAATAAGAAGTTTGTTGCAGTTGCAATTAAAAAAAAAATGGGAGCTAGTATTAAAAAAAATGCAACACAAAGCTAAAGCTGACAGTCTGACCCTTCTTGTATGAAGGAAGAGCTCACCTTATAGTTTGTGTTTTAGAAGGCTGACACACTAATGGCAGCACCACAAGTCTGCAGTGGAGGACAAGCAGTTCATGGTTTGCATGATACTCAAGTGAAATTTACGCTTGATATATGAAAATGTGAATTAGAGTTACTGATGCTGTATGTGCTGTGAAACACAAAGAGCACCATGAAATACTATCAGAGGACTGAGGCTTTGTCTGTCAGTAACTTAGCTGTTGATCCCAGCCTGTCTGCTGTCACACTCTGCTGTAAAAAGCTGTCCATGAAAATCTACCATTGCCTCCATTATCCCCAGTGTTTTAGCACAGGATAATAAAATATGTAATGGGCGAGAACAGTAACAAAATCATGCCTGACTACTCTTGTTGAGTACAAACAGGAGAGTAACCTCAAAAATCTCTAATTGGCTTGTCAACACCTGGCTTTTTTATTATTATTTTCTAGTGCACAACGGTTACATGACTTAAATTAGCTTAGATTATTTGTTAAAATTATTAGCTTGTTTTTCTTCTGTCTGTATAAACAGCATCTTTGCAGTAAAGAAAATTGTAAACTTATTACAAAATACATTTTTCTGGTCATTTTGAAAGTAGTTCCACTTCTACAAAATAACTTTTTACCATACATTAAGTCCTTCATTGTTCATGGTAACCCCCTTATTTTAAATATGCACAAGGCTCTTGAGTGATTTTGACAGGCTTATGATTCAATCTTCTCACCACGGATTGAAATAATGACACCGAAGGGAAAACTTCACCACCTGGAACTCAGCTGACACTGAAGGAACAAAACCAAAATTCTTCTACTATTATAAAAGGACCAGTAACATATCTATTTCTCTTCTGCTTCTGACCATCTCATCCTATTCTCAAGTAGATTTTCAAGTAAATTTTGGTTTACTTAAAATAAATGCAGCAAAAAAGGAACAATATGCAATCAAAATATACAGAAGAGAAAGAATTCATTATTAAAAAAAACAAAATCCCAAAAGAAATAAACTAAATTTCTACCTGGTGTTTTGTCAAACAAACAAAGTCATACTAGGAAAGCACTAATGACAGAGCCAGTCTCACTGCTATCCAAGCGAACTGAAAATTGCCATATAGCATCTACAGTGCATATAATCATGTATGATGTCACTTTAGGGGACAAAAAGAGCTATTCTAAGGAGGTGATTAAACTAAATAAAAGCAGAGACTAAAAAAAGGCTATAATGAAGTAAAAGCACTAAAGTACAATTCCTTTTCAGTCATTGTGTGAGTGTTCAGGAAGCAGCAGCGCTGGTGGCTGCGGGGCGCTGTGCTGAGCAGCTTACCGTGCAGCCAAGGGTTCATACTGACCTGCCCCAGCATGTCCGGTGCGATGGGAAATATGGGCCAGATGGCTGAGTAGACTCCAAAAAACACCAGCCAGAGCAGCATGCTTCCCCAGACAGCCAGGTGACTGAACTGTCAAGGAGAGGGAAAGAAGGAGAGTCAACACAGGGCGCTTCCTCCGTCCACCTAACATACAGATATTTCCCTGTTCAGATCTCTGTCGGTCTCGCTCAGGCCTGTCTACTGCACTTGGTTTAAGTCCAGTAGCACGGGTTGTTTAAACAGCATAAACCAGTTCTCCTCTTTAATCTTCGCCTCAAGACAGGGCAGACAGATAGTCTTCTCAGCCAATCTGTCTTACTTGGAGCTCCAAAAACTCATCAGATTTTCCTTGGAACTCTGATTTCTCATATAGCTCCTGCTTCCTGTCATGCACATGCCAGGTTCAAGACATAAATCAAGGTATAAATTTGCAAAGGCTCAGGTTAAAGTTCACGTGGACAAATCCGTTATGGCAGAATGTATGCAAACAGGCCATGTGCACCACTCACCTTTCATGGAGGAAGATCAGTGCCATGCAATACACTACCAGAAGCAACATCTACTGAACAGCTTTGCTTCTTTAGTTTTAAAGGTGTCCTAAGTGATTTACAGATATGCAATGCACTTCACATCTTTACTGGTTCTTTAGTAGGTATACTCACTAAGAGTAAATAAAAGTAGCATTAAAGTGACCAAGAACACATCCAGAACAGACTTCACTTCAGTTGCATTAAATAAATTAATTTTTCCTACATACTCAAACTATTTTGCTGTTCAAGATGATTTAAGCTGTTTCACTTTTAAACTGCAGTGGATGGAATCAGTAATTTCAGTAGTAACAAGCAACGGAGCTCACTATTGGCTCCATCTTTTTTAGATGCCAACAACTCCTGTGGCTGATGACTTTGGCTCCAATTCAGAGAAGTACCTGCATAAATCATAATTACTAATTACATATGGAATTAGGAACATGGGAATGAATTCACACACTGGTTATCGTGGAGGATACATTGTGTTTGTTTAGTTTTCAACTTTATACTTTCTATTTGATGACTGCATTTGTTGACTTTTGAACAGTGCCTGAGTATTGTGTTCTGCCCACAGAGACAGACACAAATGTCTGGAAGAAGAAGATTGTTCCTCCTCTGGAAGCATTGAGCATCCTTGGAGAGGAGAGCTTTCTTCAGCACAAGCAGTGAAAACAAGCAAGCAAGGAATCTGCAGCACCAGTGCAGACTGGCAGATAGCTGGGAACAACTGGAGGCTGCTAGAAGCATTCATACAGCAAAACATTAGAGGCAACAGAAAGAACACTCTTCTAGGCACTCTCAGAAAGCTGGAATTTTGTTCAACCCTAAAAGTTGCTTGGCTAAAGAGGAGAACATAGAGTAGGCTCCTTCCTGGAGGGACACACCGGGCAGGAAGATTTTTTTTCCAATTTTGCTATTTACTCTGTTTCACCCAGGAGACCTGACCAGCAACTGCTTTATTTTAAAAAACTCCATACATTTTTTGACTGTTTTAATGTGAATAAATACAGTGGAAGGATTTTTTTCAGACAGTTGGAAGAAGGTGGGAACAGGGAATTTTATCCCTTCCGTCTGCTTGCTCTTCTGAAAACTAGTAACAATTCATGTCAAGATTGTGACTAAATTAAATCCCTGCCACCATGAGCAACTGTGCTGCTCAGCTCTCCAAAGAACAAGTACTGCAAGGCTGCTGAAAGAATTTGTCTTAAGCAAAAGCCAGCCCCTTGCAATGGTAGAACAGCACCAGCACTGCTTTCCCAAAAGGACACGAGACATTCTCTTGAGTCACAGCCTTCCTTCCAAACAAGTGAACAAAAGGCTACGAATAGCTTGGTCTGATGCTTCCAAGCTCAAAACTCCTACAGGTTTTATGATTAAGACCAGTAAAGACAAAAGATTGGTTTCCCTGAATGCTAAGACATACTCTTATTTTGTAGGAGGTATATTTATGCTAGTGAAACAACATTTTTTTCTTTTTGCCTCTCTCTCTCCTGTTTTTCTTTCCAGTCTGCTGGAAAAGACAGTTTTCAAGTTTTTCAGCCCTTCATCTTGCCCTTTCCCGCTCAAAGACTTGGCTCATTTTATGTTGTCTTTGTCTTCTTCCCATATTTCTCCCAATCACCTCAGCCTTGTACCTGCCTGAATTGCTTCCCTACCTTTAAAAGTGCTTCTGCTTTCAGGCAGAGCTCTCCTTGCCCTGTTTGAAAGTGTCATGCCGCTGACCTTTGCACTGTTGATTCTCCACTGATCTCTGTCATTTATCCTTGAAGAATCCATGCACAAAGCAGAAGTGAGTCCATTAGATGTGCTAAATGAATGACAGTCGGAAAAAAAAATAGAAGCTCTCTCACATAGACCCTAGACACACTGTGCGACTATCCTGTGCATCCAGTTTATCTGAAATAGTTCATATAGCATGGTAAAGCAGTGAAGAAATCTGTAAGAGGGGAAAAGCCTACTGCAGTGTTCCAGACAGGTAACATGTAAGACCAAGTTGCTCCACACAGCTCCAGTGTGTGGATTTTGTTATGCATCATGTTACCACTTTTACCAAAGCCTTTCTTTCCACACTACCTACTGGATATACTAGGCTCCCAACCACTCTGAATCGGCACGATTTATTTAAAGCTTTCAGCTGAACCCATCATGTTCTCCCAAGTGGCAGCATCCCTCTCACTCTCAAGAACAAATTGGCATGTAACCAATCCACTTGATGATGGAGAAGAGGCTTAACTCAATGTTGTACATTTAATACTCTTCAAGTAACCTAAAGATGCTGTGTGTGTTGATTCACTCACAGCTGAAACAATAATTGTAACCAACATCAGATTCCAAGATGACAAGAGTCACTCATCCAAGCAACAGGACAGGAATTAAAAGTGCATATAGGAAAAAGTTGATTCTAAACACAATTTTCTGTGCATAACAACAATTTCTCTATAAAATGCCAGTGTTAAAGAACACTGAGATCTACTAAACACTATGGTATCTTTTATTTTAAAACTTAGAAAAGAGGGGATCATGATTATCCCCAAGTGACTGAAAAGACACCTATTACTCATGGAAAGGGAAAAAGGAGGAAGCATCAAATAATTAACAACATAGCAGGATGTAAACAGGCTCAGATGCCTCCAATGCAGACTTGGATATATCCTCTTCTAGTGCACGAGGGATTTATTTGTTCACCTATTTTTGCATTTTAAAACATTGGTACACAACACAAAACTTATGCATAAACAACAGCAAAAAACCCCCCAGATTTTATTTTCAGATGAGAGGATGAGGCAGAGAATATTAGCATCTCCCTAATAATTAAATAACCCATACAGAGAGCATTTCATCTTTAAAATTCAGAACAGAAATCAGCTCATTAATCTTAACAATTCCTCTGTGAGGAATGAAAAAAAACATTTTACAACAGAAGCAATGAAGTTATGAGGTTTAAGCCAAACCTCTCCCAAGAAACTGGTAAAATAATAACGTGAGAATACTCTAAACAGCCTGATCTCAAGGGCAGCATGTCTTAGTATGCCATGAAAAATAGATTCCCATAAGGTATCTCACAGCTGTGGAGAAACAGGGACTCCATCAAAATCAAAAGATTAGTGTTTCAGAGGCGCTGGGGGAAAGAAGAGGAAAAAGGTGTTGAAGCTTCATCAACACAGGAACCCTCCTACCCTCCATATTCTTTGGAGGTCACTGCCCTGGCAGATTTTGACACCTATCAGTAACAGAACACTCACTCATCGCAAGTAAATGACACAACTCTAGGAATCAACATAACTGTTTGACTAACATCCTCACCACTAAGTTTCCAAACAAAAAAATCTCATCCAGTGTGAAGTCAACCAGTACTTTTTACTAGCGTCAAAGACATTTTCAAAGCCCAGCTGTTTATCTGGTGTGCAGACACCTTTAATTCCCTATTGCATTAATTTTTAAAGGAGCTACAGAGTACAAAGATGATGTTCTTGTTCTGTTCCTTAAGTGATTACAGTAGTATGTTGATTTCATGCAAAATTTTCTTAATTTTAAGTGTTTAGAGATGTTGGTAATATACTTTTAGTGTCCTCTTACCACTTCTGACAGGCTGCCCCCTTTCATCATACATACTGTGTGATCTGTGAGCTCATTCTTCTCTCACACCCTGTATATTTAGAGAGCTTAGCAGTTTATCCCTACATGAAAGATCTAATTAAAACACTGAAGACTCAAATGATTTTTAGTACTTTTTTTTCTGTCTTAATACGCTGCCTTAATACTCATTAGGGATAAAAGATACTGAAGCGTACTTACTCTAGTCCATGCAGT
This sequence comes from Pterocles orientalis, assembly GCA_011057875.1. Lineage (NCBI taxonomy): Eukaryota > Metazoa > Chordata > Aves > Pterocliformes > Pteroclidae > Pterocles > Pterocles orientalis. Next base: position 1,806,702 of record WKFP01015549.1, on the reverse strand, counting down.
TGTTTCCAAGCCAGCTTTCAGACAAACAGTGACTACAACATACTTCAAGGAAAAAAAAAAAAGAAAAAAAAAAAAAGAGACAACTTCAGTAATAACATTCTCAAATTCAAAGGTGTTCACAGACCAATCTCGCCTTTACACCTCAAGTGTCACTACCATCTAGGTACCAACTCAGGGTCTGGGCAGTGTGGAATGGGGAAAGGAGAAAGCAGAAGATACTGTTGGTGCACGCCCAGAAAAAAAAAATAAAGAAAAGAGGGAGAAAGATCATGCACACAGTGTAAGTTTGATATTATTTTACTCATACATTTTCTTCTGGTTTACATCATTTTCTGATGGCATAAAAGAAGTGAAGAAATTCTACAATTCAAAAATTGCTAGGATATGCAAACTTACAGTGTAAACTATGTTTCCAACAAATAAATAGTCAATTCCCTGGCCATTTGTGAATACTGCATCTGAAAGAAAGAAAAATTATCACATTTGTTATCAATTTATCAACAGAACGGATGAAATAACAAGGACATTTACAGGAGAAAATAACTGGTCCCAACCTTGACTTTTAGAACATCTAAAAGCACTTTTAGAAGCTATGAGATAACAGTAATGCAGAAGTTGTGCTAAGCCAGGCCTCGGATACGATGCTTGGATAGAGCACATATCCATAGTCCTGGATGCCAGCAGCCATCCTAGCAAAAGGGGAAGGGTTTGCCAGACCCTAATGTATAATTTCTATACAAGAGCTGAAGTACATCAGTGTCACTTTTTCTGTCTCTATCTGTCCTGTACTGCTTATTGACCCCTCTAAAAAATCCCATTATTTGCTGTGCCTGTGAACAAAAAGCCTGTAAAACACCAGCTGATTTGTGGTGAAATAGAGCTGAATTAAGAAAAAACACAAAAGGTTCATCTATAAAGGGCACATGGAACATCTAAAATATCTTACTGGAGGTTAATTCAGTAACCGAGCAGCATTGAGTCTCCACACACCCTCTCTCTAGTCAAGTGTGCACAAGGGTAAACACATGTTAATCTATCATCTGAAAGTGCCAACCTTGGCAATATTTCAAGTGTCTGTTTAGTCTTTCTTAGCTCTTGTTGAACAAAACCGGAACACCATGAAAGCACATTCGACAGCCAAGCTAATGCCAAATGAACTTGTACTCACAGGACCTTTCAAGCATTACTCAAGCATGGTAAGTATTGCTATTTTCACAGGTTTTAAGACAACTGTTAGAGAAATACACAAACAGCAGGAATGAAAAAGGCTTAAGATAGAAACCTTGGACCTCTTCCTAAACACATATTTCCTAGAACAGTGCTTCTACTACAAGGGTACTACTTGGCTAGATTTATTTGCAAAACTGGATCTGACATTCTTAAACTAGTGTCATTTACTCAGTTAACTGCACTTGTATAACACAGGTCTCTAGGATCAGTAAATTTAAGTCTATAAAGAAAAGTCCCTGACACCCTGACCTCTGTGGTGAAGACTGTCCAATTTCTGGGCAAAAAATTTATATATTTAGTTACTGCAGTTAACTCCAGCTACTTGTTATGATTTTCATCTACAATGGCGGCATGTGGTCGTCTCTGACTTTTCCAGAAGTTGCTCATTCTATATCTCTGCTTTCTTTTCTCTTTTGAACTCCAGCTGCTAAAAAACAACAGCAGATAGACTAGTCACTAACATTGCAACAGGACCTAAAGCCTGAGACAGCTTAGTTAGGAATCGGTTTGCTTTCTAGTCACTGGCACCTCAGTGAGCACAGCTGCTCCCCCGGTACTGTGTGGCTCCCGGCATTTACCACCTCATTCACAAATACATAGCAAGTTTTAACATTCACTCTGCTCTTTCCTCTACTGTCAATTAAAAAAAAAGTGAAGAGCACTAGAGAACTGAGCTTTCCATGTCCAATGAACCTCGCTGATGCCAGAAGTCTCAGTTTATTAAGAAAAAGCATGCCTGAATAATACATACCGTTTTTGACAGATCTAGAATAAACTGACCTAATGACTCTGACAATATATTGCTCTAGTGAAACATCAGAGTGCACATTTGAGTAATTAAATAATTTTTGGTGTAAGTTCCAATTTTTTTTTTAAATTACATTTTCATGCAGTAAGTGATTTTTTTTTCCCCAGTGATTTCCATGACCTTCCCCTTTGGGAAGCTAGGCAGTCCTGAAAGGAATGATATTTCTGTTAATGACAACAGCAGGATGCTCAGTGAACATCCATTTCTAAAGCAATACAAGTGCCCATTCATGGTCTATATGCCCTTCACATTCTAAGGAATTTAAGAGGTTAAAAAACATCCCAGTGTGAATGGCACATTTTTGTCTCTGGCACTGAAATCCCTTTTTCACTTGGAAATACACAGAAACTTGAAAAGTCAATATTCATTCCTCTTTGGAAACCAAACTAAGCAACCTATTCAAGCAAACTCAAAGTTACCATTTCAGCAAGTGAGTATTCCAGTCTTACCATTTCAGTTGTTTAAATTAAAAGTACATTATCTATTTATGAATTAGTGAGAAAAACATTTATGGAAGACTGAAACAAAAACTGTGTTTTTCTTTACCTATAACCACTACAGACAGCAGCCTAAATTTTATTTAGCTGGATTTAAAGAGGAGCTATTAGAGATCAACATTTCTCATAAAAATAGTGAAACAGAAAAATATCCCCACCCCCCCAAAAGCCAACCAACCATAAAATCCCCACCCCTCTCCCCCAAAACTGAACCAAGCTCCCAGGCCACATACAGAGAAAAGGGAAGTCCTCTTCTTGTATGGTCCATCTGACAGCATGTGAAGCTGCCACTAGGGATATGATACTGCCATCTTACTCAGCCAGACAGAGAAACACAAATTTGTCTTTCACAAGTAGCTTTACCATTGTGCCTCTGATGTGAGTGTTCATCCTTCCTCCCTTTCCATTTTCTTTTACCTCCTCCCCAATTAATCCATCCTGGAGTTGAGAAGGTTTTCTTGAAACTAGTTTTTTTCCAGGAAAGTGTCAGCTTTGAAAAATCCAAGGGTTTAGATAAATACTATTCCCCCCCCCTACTACCACATCAAAATTACTCATCTGATCTAGTCCCATTTCTTTTGACAGTAAAAGAAGAAATTTCCCATGATTTTTCCTGCCCACACAACTACATTGTAAAACTAGGTAGGAACCATATGGGATTTACTGTTCCCTGAAATACCATGTAGTTACATTACCTATCATGGAAAGCAAGATGTAATAAGCCTAATTCGTAAAACAAAGTCTCATTTCCCCTATATCTCTGACTTAATCTGGTCTACTTCCATTCCAGCCAATTAATTTTTTTCCACAGTAGTGAAATATATTTTGTCCTACCTTTTACAGTACTGTGTTATGGAATGGGAAAGATCTAATAAGACAAAGCAAATGGTTGCAACACAGCTGCTGGAAGAATATTATACAGTAAAAAGTTGAGATCTCAACCCAATACCAAAAAAAAAAAAAAAGGCATTGTATAGAACATTATCCAGTATTCAAGTAAGACTTTTTGACAAAGCAGCAGTTGAATTTTTCATGTATTAAAGTCACTATATGAACAATAATTATGTTAAATTAGAGTAAGTCCCGAAACCCACTGGATAACTAGCCAGGTTCAGCAGCTATAGCCTATTGAACTGTCAGCGTTATTTTCTTGGGACTTGTCACAACCTCCTGTTCTGCAAACACACTGGCTCTGTGAGACTGAACAGCAGTTACTGACATAAGAAACAATTAATCCCTCACCATGCTCCAGCACTTTCAGTGGAAACCAGAAGAGAATGATGGAATGGATCAGGGCATTGATGCAGTGACCCCAAAAAACCTGAGGGAAAACAAACCGAGTCGTCAGTAAAGTCCAAAACTCTTGACCTCTCTCTAACTCCTAACAAACCCTTCATTGTGTAGTTTAGAGTCAGACAATATTTGTCCTGAACTGAAACACCTAAACTTCTGCAAGACCTATTTCCTCCTACAACTTCTGCTCTTTCACAAGAAAACATTGGTCCAGTTGGATGGTTTTATTCTAACAACTTAAAATATAACAGGCAAGCACACTTGCAATTTAAGATCTTTATCAAAATACAGCAAACTGATGGAGCCGCCCTTCTTTAATTACCTCAAAGAACTATTTCAAAAGACCGATTCAGTACTATGAAATGTTCTACGTTCTTTTAATGGGTAAATACTTCGTGCCCCACAATTTTTAACTTGCAGATAATGCCATTTTGCACAAACTAGGACTTCACATACTCTACACTTCCTCTTTAAACAAAGCCATCATACAGCTTGCTTGATTCAGAAGTACATTTAGATGTGTCTGTTAAGGAACAAAGACCATTCTAAATGCTGGCACCTTCCAGCCTTTATATAGAAAAATGAAGTAAAATGTGTTCCTCAAAACTCAAAGTCCAATTAAAACAAATTCAAAATTTATTTTCCAAAAAAAACTATGGGACTAGAGCTATACTAATTGTGAAAAAGCCCTCTAGTAGAAGAGAGCTTTATGACAACTTGTATATTGAATAAAATCCAGGTGATGTCATACAGTTCCTATGCGAGTTGTAAACTCACCCTTTATCAGTAGTTGTGAACTGAAAAATTATACTGGATACAAATCTTCCTTTGAATTAAAGTTAACAAATATTTCACGACTAGCCTCGGTTGAAGCCATACCAGAAAATCCTGATTTAAAAACAAGGACTTAAAAAAAAAATTAATCCCTTGAAAAGAACTGGGAGGCAGAACTATCTTATTCTTAATCTCAGGAGAAGTAACAATGGGGAATAAGTTATTTGCTATGAGAAAGACCTGGATGATAAAAATGCTTATAGCATTCTTAAAGAAACAGATTTTCCCTTACCCTTGTGTTGAACCCATCTGCATTTTGAGTAATTTTGTATAGCTGTGGAAATCTAAGCATGCTATCTTGAGTACACGATCGTTCAAAAATTCCCAGAGTAAAGGGTGGCAGTGCTGTGAAAATCTGCAACAAAAGCAAATACTAATTAAAAGCAGTTATTAGTTTTAAGTGAATCTCAGATAATATTTCAGTATCTACACAATAGCAAAATTCCCACAGACTTCAGTGAAGACTTATTACCAACTAGACTGCTATTTGACGTAATTTTCAAATGCCCAGTAATTGAATTTCAGCAATTCATAACTCTCAAATATTGACTCATGAACCAAAGAAGCATGAAAGAAAATTTGTACTATTAACCAAGTAGCTTAAACACAAGAAGCATCATTAGTTTCTGATGTACCAGCTAATCTAGCAAGGGTAAAACACAGCAGACTGCAAAGGAAACACATGTACTTTTAAAAAAAAGGCTTGTGAGAATGTGCTCAAACACAGCTGCAGTTGTAGCCACAATTAAATATGTAATGTGCTCAACCAAAGCTAAGTTCACAGACAAAGCAAATGTGGAAATCACATTAAAAAAAAAAATCTACTGAAAAACAAAGACCATTTTGTATTATGGTACTTTGGGGATTCTGCAGGCAGGCATGAACTGATAGGAACAAATTAACTGTAGTACATGTCTCTGCTATGGGCAGATGCTTAGATGACCAAGCCTCGGAAGCCTTCCAGGAGAAGCAGCAGGAGCCTTTGCCAGAAGCAGAATAAATTAGGCTTTGCTGAGTCCCACATTGCAGCTCTTAAAGTGCTTCCAGGATCTGAGGCAGCTCATTTCAAGCCAGCTTGGGTATCCATGCTTCTTACGGTCTGCAGTGCAGGCACAGAGTGCAAATAATACCAGTGTGCACGTCTGAATACTTCACTCACTTTATTTTTCTGATATAAACTGTTAATGTAAAATAATTTCTAATCCTATATGTACATATATTCTTAACAATTTGAGAAGTGTTCTTGAAGTTAAGAAGTAGCTTGAAGTTATGAACTGCTTCTAGTGTGTATGTACATTTGCAAAGGCTGGGCCGTGGCTCCCACCAGCAACGAGTTTGGCAGTTGGGGGAGCAGACAAAGAGAAACACAAGACTAGAGACTAGTGAGAATCAATAATTACATCTGTAGATCCAACCGGGAATGTGCTTCTTTTGCTCTTAAAGTGATAAACCAGATGGTTTAAATGGCAGCAGGCTCGGGGTGGGGAACTGAAACTAAGACCACTGGTCCAACATATTCCAAAAAAGGGCATGCTCTTGTACAGCTTTAAGGTGTTTCTCCAGGTTTCCCATGTTTATTGAGGCATTTATACTCTCACTTGAAACAAATATTCTAGTGTTTTCTTTACCGAAGTAAACCTCCAGTGTGAAACAGTGCAAAAGCAGGAATTACAATGGTACTGTGACTTCCTACACTTACTACTTTAATGAGACTACTAATGAAATAAAGGGTTAATCTCCACAGAAGAGAATGACAGAGCCAAAATCACTTTTAAATGTAACCCCTTCAGATTGTGGAAGTCCCTAACATCCTACCAGCACTTGATTCTTCATGAGTCTATATGATCAGTTCTAATTTTAGAAAATAGCGATCTTACAAAACAAGGGTTAATTTCTACTTAATTGATCCTAGAAGATGAGTTTCATCCATGAGTTTTATGTAGGCAGACCCATCAAATCAGATTTAAAGATAATAGAAGCAAACATCTAAACATGAATGACAAAGACTGAATAACAGTCAGGAAATTAGGGTGAAGAGCATCAAGGGAGTGGAAAATCCCTGAATAAATATTTTCCACGAAGAACACGAAATCTTATGGAATATGTGGGTTTGTCATTTTTAAGATTAATGTGACAGAAGTGTTTCCGTTAATACTACTCAGTGATAAAGATAATTTGCTTTTTCTGTACTACCATATATTTGGAGTGAGTCTGTTTAAAGAAAAAAAACTTCCTCCCTCTAAAGAGAAATGCAAAGAATTTTTCAACACTGATAAAGTATCCTAATGGCTTATAAATCCAGACACTGTATCACTCATCAGCAACATTACAAAGGTAATACGGTTGAAAAGACTGGTACTGGTCTATGGTATGCTATAGAACTTGCTCCCAGAGATCCTCCGGACTTTATGCAATGTTATTGATTAAAAAACATTGTTGATTAAAGTGATAAAGCCATGAGGCACAACGTGGCACTCTGCAGAGCAGGGTGAAAATCAGAAATCACTCCTGGACTGACACATCCTGCTCTTGGTTCAAGTGAAAAGTGCTGGTGACATGGCAATGCTGCTTCCCGTTCTGTGCCTAATGTATCCCAAGTCAGCCCAAAGCACCTGCATGACACTCCTCTGAGCATCTGTTACAGGGTCTGAGAAAAAAATAAATCAAAACTCAAAGATTAGACTCTGTATCTATTTTTAACATGAACAGTCAACAAAACATCTACTACAAAAGACCAACAATGCTTTTGAAGAGGAAACTAAATTCCATCCAAAAGCTATAGAGTTTTACAGAGGTTATGTTAGAACAAACATGTATTTTCAAGGTGTTTTACCAAATCTATTTTTGACATTAAAACATTACCCAAAATAAATTTATCTACCTTTGGGTGGATTCAAAATGGCTTTTACAAATGAACACACCTTTCCTGACATACATCCAAGACAGTAACCTGTGAGAAACGGGTCACAACAAAATAACGTACAAGTCCCAAGTGCTATCAATTCAAAACATTTAGCAGCTTACCACATTATACAGACCAATGCACCATCGCTCAAATAAGATCTGCCCAGAAAATCCATTGACGAAAGCAAACCAAAGCTGAAACAAACAAAGAAAAGTTACAAGAAGCTTTAGATTACTACTGCAGTACGTTTCCATTTACAGCAGAGGAGAAGGATGTGGAACACAGACCACCATCTGGAGACAGCTGCTTGTCATGCTGTAAAAATAATTATCAGCAGTGCCAGGCAGTTATTCTCTTCTAAACCCTTAGATTTTAAATATTGCCAGAGTACTGCTTATTTAAAATAAAATACTGAGGTGATGGAGCAATTTGCTCTATTTGCATCATTACTTTAAAAAAATACATGGTTTCAAACTATTTCAAAATCCTTATTGCTGGCAAATTAACATGCTTGAAGCAGAAGCCAAGCTAGTTTCCATCATGGTTGGCAAAGACCAAAATTTTCCAGGTAGGTGTGTTTTGATGGATGCTCTGCTTGATTTGTGTCCTATTTTTACAGCCCCAAAATGACAGTGATACCAATGTACGAGTTACGTAATTATATTTATATTGTAATTTTATTGTCTACCTGAGGTAAAAATTACTATTTATTAAACTATCAATTTAATAATTGACTGTGCAGTCTCCATTCTCTTAAAAGCCAAAACCCAGCTGGGCAAGCCCAGAACAACCCGGTTCGAACTTACTGCTCCACTTTAAGCAAGAGGTTGGATTAGATGACCTCCAAGTTGCCTTCCAACTGAGGGAATTCTGTAATGCTGTGATTCCAGCAGACTGCTGTAAGCAGCTGGGCATAGGTAAACTCTTTTCAGCATTTCCTTAGATCTAGCTTCCTCGAGCCTACTTCTTATCTTGTTTAAACAGCTTTTTGAAACAAGAACTGCTTCACTGGGTTGGAATAAATTTTCTTTCTCAGTTAGTGAGCATTGAAAGAAGCTCAGGAAAGAACACAAGAAGGGAAAGGATTATCTTTGAATTTGAAACGGGAAGAATAATCATCAGTTTAAGGGCATCCCGAAATATTTTGTATGTGAATCATTGCACTTAACAGATACCAAAGGATTTCTGTGAGTTTGTGACTCTAGTCCCTTTTAAAATTCACAGAGCACCACGGCACTTTGTTCAAAATTAATTGAACATTGAATGTGGGAACACTCCCCCTCTCCACCCCTTTTCAACATGTTTTGTCTTGCATTACTTTAGAAACTCATATTGGACTGGATTCATTAGGTATTGCAGAGCAGCCAAGCAATGCCCATGTCTGTTCCCTTCTCACTGTCCAAACACCCACAGCTCTCACCGCCAGACATCTTTCTGGCACCATTCTGTCACTCACGTACAGCAGCACTCTCCTACTAACATAATTTATCCTCTGCTCACTTCTGAAATACTAGTGTTCTATCGAAGTACCTCAGATAGCAATTAGTTAACTGTGTCTCATCTGGCCTCTTCTCTGCTCCCATGCAAAATGGATATAGAATAACTAGGAAAGAGGACAAGAGAAGATAACAAGACTGCACCAAGAGCTACAACTGTCTTCATGGGTGTAATATCTGAACAGGCTAGGGCTCTTCAGCATGGGACACAAACAATTTAGGGAAAGATCAAAATATTTACAAGATGGACAAGAATAAGAAAAGCTGTTCAAACCAACACTGTGTCAAGAAAAGATATTAGAAGGCTACACGAAGTGAAATGTTTTCAGACAACATATGGTTGATCTATGGAAGTGCCTGACAGACAATGCTGTGTATGCAAAAAGAAATGAGAAAAAAATCACCGAAGGAAAGCTGGAGACCAGATGAGTCTGCCGGAGAACTACCACTGTCCACAGAAGATTATGAACCAAGGTTAGCTGGATCTTTATACTGATGCTCTACAGCTGTTCTTATATCTTATATCAACATTTTCGTTTAAAATTAATCATCATTCTAAAGCACTCTCACTGTTCAGTGAGGAACAATGACACTGATCTCAACGCATTTGCTTATAGATACGCCGTGCACAGTAGGCCAGCTATTTAGACTTATTTCCTACATTTTTTCTTTTTAACCTTCAGCTGCCCTTTCTAGCAGGGACTGTCTATTGATTTCACCCTACATTATTCTAAAGTTTGTGCTTTGCTATACCTGCTGCCCTTTTTACAGCCTGCAGTTTAGAAATGCCCTTGTAAGCTTTCTTAAGGGCCAGCAGTTTTATTCCATTTAGTTGAAATGCATCAACTTAGTATAAACTGTAAAATATTTCTCCAGTTTGCTGAAAAAAAATTTCACCATGTCAATCATGCATTAATTTAAATTAAATACACATTTAAGTGTTCATCTCTCCAGCTCCATCCAGAAAAAAGACAGAAGGAATTCTACAGTAACACCCCAACTTTTTTCATGACTTCTACTGTATTAATACCTTGAATGATCACTGCTCTCTGCTTCTCACTCTCACGACTCAATTAATGGCCTAAAGTAGCATATTGACCAGTCTTACTCTCACACTTGGAATGTTTCAACCAGCTGTATACCTGAGCTCTTCAAATGAAAGACATAGGAGATCTGGGTACAAAGCCTGAGGTCCCAAAAAGAAATTACAAGTAATTTAGGGCTGTCAGGTAAGGAACTTGAAGGTTTCTTCTCCTAGGAAGAAACAGAGCTTTAAAACAGCACACTCCCAGATATTTAGCAATGACGATCTAGGCATTTATAATCTCCAGGCTTTTTGCAATTAATTGCAACTACGAATGTGGGCATCAACCCTAGAAAACATAAATAGTTCACAGGTCAGAAGCCTCTCTGCCTAGCTGGCAACCTTAGCTTGTGTTCTGCTCAGTTTTCTTGATCCCACTGGACAAAGCAAACCTCAAAAGTTCGGTAGCAAATGCTGAATTCTTTTATGATACTGGCTCATGCTACTTAGGAAACCATTGCTTTCTGAAACCATAGCCCATAGCCACCCACAGCTAGTCCTCCTGCAACAGACATTTCTGATTTTCCATTAAGAGGGTAAAACAAAGCAGCCAGACCTTCTGTAGCTGTCCCATCGCTAGAAGAAAAGCCTCAACCCAGGCAAACCTAACATCTTAGATTCACATTTCCCAACAAAAATATTAGCAGTAAGGAAGACAGAATCATATAAAACTTGGAAAAAGCAAAGCTGTTGAGATGCCTTACATAGCAGCAGAGTGTCAAAGGAAAAGTGAAAAATAACCCCTCAACAACAATTCTTTCTACTCAGTTCCCACCCTACCCCAACTGGGCGATACAGAACTCATTAAAGACCCTGCTGAAACCACCTTAAGATTAGTCCATCACTATAGGAGAATACTGAGATAGATGTGTCTGTGGTAAACAGATATCTAGGTGTCACCATCTTCAGTCTTCTACAGCATCTTTCAACATGGAAAGAATTTTCTGCAGAGAAGTTTTCTCCTTATTTCAAGGTTGCTATGATTTAGGTGGGCAAGAACTAACATTCAGAAAGTTCAATGTTCTGCTATTTTAAAAGCCAAATTTGAACTATTTTTCTTTTGGCAGGATCCATACAGGTAAAAGGCAGAAGTGAGCACATCCCCAGACCTTACGCAAGTCTGTGTGCACCATATGCTCCAGAGGGCAAAAGCTGTTACAATTATGACGTACTGAAAAATAATGGCTATGCTTGTCTTTTCCAAAGATTCAGATTATGAAATAACTATAGACAAAACCAATGTTGTATACTTCCTCAATATCTTAATGTCACGAGTAAATCAGATACTTCGCTTAAAATATACATTTACTTTGAACTTAACACAAGCTATAAATTGTCATGCGCGTTTTAAGGACCAGCTGTTTGTAAAGAGAGTATGGTATTCTTTAAGGTCAGCAAAGAAAAAAAAAAAAAAAACACCCTCTACCTCAACGTTCCTGTTTAACAAAGTGTACGGAGTATATTTGAATTTGCAGTAACCCATGCCTGACTCAGACTTGGTAAGCTGGTAGGAAAACTTGCCAAGTCTGGCTGGCTTGCCAAACTCCAGGGGTCTGCAGGGCTCAGCTCCAGTACTGCTATGAACAAATGGATCCAAAGTTATTAAACCGCTTTTCTGGCTGGAAAAAAATAAAGCTTTTCACTTCAACTATTACCTGGCTGCCAAAAAGCTGGAAAATGTTACTTGTAACTCAGCTACAAAACATATATTTTTCTCCCAAGGAACAAGATGTCCAATTTAAATGCAAAGAAATTCAGACCTAAGGCTGAAATTTGGGTTGATATATTGGTGTGCTTTATTATAGCAGATATTGCAAAGATCTGAAACCAGCATGTATTGAGCACAAAGAAAGGGGAACATGTTGCAAGCAGAAAACCAGCCCATGCTTCCTGCCTTGAAGTATGGCTGCATTCTTCAAATAAAAAACCCCACTGCTGAAGCACTCAATGCCAGCTGTGATGTGGGCACTTCGCCATTAGAGAAGGGGAAAAAAAGAAAAAACAAATAAAAATAAAATAATAATTAAAAAAAAAGACTGCTGCTTCCTTCCAGAGGTCAAAAGCCAGATAGTAATACTTGGTTAATATTAACTTGAGCTGCAGGCAAATGGAGATCTCAAGGTAGAACAGGCCCACAATGCTGTTTTGAGCCACACAGCCCATCCACCTGCTCTAGAGTTTATTTTAAGAAAAGATAAAGTATTATTTTTAAAAAATACTCCCATTTGAGCAAGTTGCAAGGCAACTTCAATTACATTATTGCTTCATGCATAATTACCACAATATTAATGCCTGAAATAGTAGGAACTAATTTATTTAAGTGCTCTAAGGCACTGGGATAGCAAATCATCTATTCTAAATGTGTATATTTACGATGTCTTGATAATAGACAGCTTAATGAGTACTAGAAATGTTTTCCCAATTCTGCTAAAGGGCACAGAAAGCTAATGTAGTCAGGGTATCAACAATTGCCACAGGCATCAATTATAGCCAGACTGGATACCTTACTATTCAGAAATGAGCTAAATTCTTAAAATATCCCATCTAGCACACATACATTTTGCATTTTCTTACCAAATATGTTCATTTACAGTTTGCCTAATAAAGCAGGTTTGTGTGCTTCCTGTGCAGTTCATTAATAATGCATCCTGATTAAAAACCTCTTCTTACAGATGTCTGTCTCAATGCTGTGCTCTTATTCTTGCCCAAATGCACATAGCCTTAAAATAATCCCTTCATTAGAGAATGTACAGCACCAATTTTATATTATAAGTAAAGAGCCTTATTAATAAGATTTGACAGGGTAGGCATGGCTGCCTGAGACTCACTTGATTTGCAAAAGAATATTTCCCTTGCTCCTTTTATTCACCCCACCATTCATTAACTCTTTGCTGAAAACAGACATATTTTTCAATTGTAAAGCATTTGCTCTAGGCTTGTGCACCCCAAACGAGTGCCCATTTAAGCTTAAAAGTAATATCAAATCTTCCCCGTGAGTTTTAACAATGATTTTTAAAGTCTCATGCTGCTTTTGTCTCATTAAAAAATCCCTGTGAATTTACTACAAAGCTTGGTCAGATAAATAGATATCAAAGCAACTGATACAATAGAGATTTCCTGGCTTTAAACACTAATTTACTAAAAAAGCCTGAACAGCTGTTATTTCTTCTGTTGCTGACTACAGATATGCAGTTTATATTTCAGCATGCTAAAGAGAACAGTTTTATCAGCTTCATCTTTCTCTACTTATAGAAGAGGCATAGGCAGAAAATTTGACTTCTTCCTTACAGATGTTGTTTCCGTGCTCCTCTTCTCTAACTGACCAACTGCCAACACCTTCCTCCAAAGCACAGGTAATATTCAACAGGAGATGCAAGTGTAAAGTGGAACATAAGGGAGAGGGCTGTGAGGAGCATCATTGCACAGTTACATAGGCTAAACAAATGAATTTAAATCCTCAGAATAATTCTGAAGACTTGAAAATTAAATAAGAATTAGCAAACCTCTGTTTTTCCTTAGTGGTTACAATTAGATAACAACCAAGTTTCTTGCTCTAGGAGTTTTGAGCACTGCAGATGACCATGCAGTATAGATCAAAGGACCTAGCCATTAAGACATGAGAAGATTGCTTCTTCCAGCAACACTTGGCCCCAATACACTGATGAATGTGTTTAAAAAACCCCATCAAAACATAGCAGGCCATGCAAACTCCTTTTCTTCACAGTAAGGTGGTATTTTTATTTTTTTGTGTTCCTTGAGTTACATAAACATCTAATCAGTATGCCAAATTATGCATTTAATACTTAAGTCATTGGTCAAATGAACACTCAGCCCATTAGAACAAATTTAACCGAGAGCTGTAATCTGAAATTTTTTAAAATCTTATGAAACCAAGTAGAGAAAGGGCAAGATATTTCTCCAGCTCTTTTGGTGTGAAGTGTTCCAGGGACTTGATATTTCTCCTGCACACTAATTGCTGCAGAAGCAAGCCTACGATAACATGATTAAAGATGCTCTGTGTTGCCAAAGGACAGCCATACTTGCCAAATGATGTGGTTAAACTTAGCAGTTCCCTGGAACATTTCCCTTTTACAAATAGAGCCAGCTGTATTCTGAATTTATTTTTCATCCTTCCTTAAGTTTCTGGTGTATCAAGAAAGCTGACACTGCTACACTAGGATTGTCTCATGTATATGTGTGACACCCTAAAGGAGACAGGACTCACAGACTGACTTTTTAAAAATCAAATTAAAAAACTATGGCTCAGGACAGTGCATTCAAGCCCCATCAGGATGCAGAGTTTCAGCATTCCTGCGTGGTCAAGGGGGTCCAAACCACAGCCAGAGCAAGACTATTAAGACTGATGATGCTGGGAAGTCACCCACCATTATCCTACAAAGCCAGCAGTGTCCTGCTCTGGCTGGAAGTCAGGCTGAGATGGCTGGAAGATGCCAGATAAGAGGAAACAAGGCAGGAGCTTGCTGGCTACACCCTCCTCCCGTCCCTGCTGCAGGATCAAGGTGGGCTCAGCTGCTTGGTTGGCAAGCTGGAAACATCACACCAGGCCCCAGTCTGCTGCTGAGCAATGGAAAGTCATGCTATGAACTCCCAGTACCATCAGCCACCTTTCACAAAATAAACACTACTTTTAATGCTCCTTTCTTTAGCAAAAAGAGAGCAGCTGTAAGGAAAGGTTTCTATTAATGTGGAAGACATTATCAAATGCTTGGGTACACACAGCAGTGACTGCAGTGTTGAGCCAATTCACTAATGTTAATTTACTTTTTTTTTGGCCACCCAGATTTGCCTCATTAACTTCTTTAACTACTCTTGAGTACTAGCACATCACTGTGGAACTGAGAAGGACAATATGACTTAATAGCTTGGCATGTATTAATGAGAATTTACAGTATCTCCTCAGCACGTAATCACTCCAGACTAGTCTTAATACAACTTTCACAACTGTGTAATTGACCCACATCTCACATAAAAAGATAAGGACATGCTATTACATGGTTTTAAAAGACCTCTTGGCTTTTCCAAAGCTAAGTGGTTATCTTTAACCAATGATAAAGTAATAGAAGTGCTTTAGGTTTGCCATTCTTAGTTTGTTCTTTAGTGCTGAAATAAATGTGCTCTAGTGCTGAATAAAAGAAGGAATAAGTTTATTTATATTAATAGCCGAGGAAACATCACCAGTTTCAGGTAGCTTATCCACCTGAAGTTTTGCTAAGCACCTAGAATCCAGTGACAAGAATTATGTCAGAAAGCAAGAAAAGCACTATTTGCAATATAAGATTAGGGAACTGTGGAAGAAAGGATGCTACTACTACTACTGCCCTAGTAGAGTCAATGAACGTGAAGGAAAGCACAGAAACTGCTACAGAAAAGATCAACAGGCTAGCAAGTCTGGTACTGAATGTACAAACAGAAGGAAAGCCAACAAAACACAGTGCTCCACCAGTGAAGCCTGATAATGCCATGTGTCCAAAGTGGGGCTAAACCCACCAAAGCTCTCCACACCTGGGATGTGCACTAGGGCTCACTGCAGCCTGAATATAGCACATCATCACAGACCTCCAGCAACAAAATACTTGAACATCTCTCACACCAAAACAAGAACATAAAGAGACTAGAATCATTAACACAAATCTGGCCTCAAAAATTAGCACACAAAACACAACAAACATCCCAACACGGTGTGCATTTGGGAAAGAGTGGAAACGTCAAAAAACAATATCTAAATACGCACACTGGGACCCTGTATCCTTGTGGAGCTGTATCTCTAGGGGACACTGGTGGAACACACTTGGTTCCACTCAAGCTGGAGCTGGCTGTACTGTAACACACATTTTCTGTCACATAAATGTATGTACATGCCCTGAAATGACTAACAAACAATCAGTTTCTCTACAGTCGTAGTATTCTGGTTTCACATCCAGTTAGCTGAAAGAAAACTAAATTCCACGCCCAGACCTCATTCATGTAGTACCCCGAGATGGCACTGCAAGAACACAGGAACATGTAGTAAATATTTCTTTAAATCTAGAAGCACTAACCCTTTGGGGGTAGAGGTTATCAGGATGGAGTGATATAGAATTGAATTAGAAAAACCACTGTATAGAATGCTGTAATTTGTTAAGAAAATAGTACTACTTTTGCCTTAGTTTGCTTCTTTCCACAGCATTGTGTAGCTGACGGTTTCAATTTAGCCTATTATGCAGCTTAATACAGCAGAGAGTTCCCAAACCACATACAAATGCATTCACTTGTACCTTCATGCGGTACGAAGGGCAGTAGGATAAAATGTGATAAAAGGATCAATAGTCACTTAACGTAGCTAAAATACAGTTGTGCATTCATATTTCTCGGACATAGACCTAGGCAATGTCTTATGGTAATCAAAACTGTTTTAAGAATTCCAAGCACCAAATGCATTCCCAGTACTGACTGAATAAAGCTGATGGTGACCGAGATCCTGACTGTCACTATTCAGCTCCTATTTTACAGGACATTTCACTGCAACCCTTGCCCTTCTTTCACTTATTTGCAGAAGTCCTTCATGTTACACTTAAAAATGGAAGTTCACAGATTTTGCTTTTCTGCAAAGGTGCTGAATTAAGTGTAATAGGAGCAGATCTGTAGCAAGGTCATTCTAGGTCTGGAACTGCAGACCCCTTAGGATTCCCTATTATGGCTACATGAACCTCCAGGTTCCCCTTGCAAGTCTGTTTCCCCCCCTTCCTCCCTATGAAATAAGCCCTTGCATTAAGCTACTTTTATCTAGGAAGTTTATATAAAGTTTTCTGACAGCTTGGAACCCAAGTAAAATAGCAAAATTAGCAACAGAAAAGCTAGACCAGTACAAAAACTGCAGCTCATCTTTTGTCATACTGACAAGAGTAAACCTTTACAGCAGTAATCCCAGAAGCAGCCCACGTTTGTCATTACCCACAGCTCTATTAGCATTACAGCACAGAGACAACATTCTAGCCCAAAACTACCAGGACACACGAGTCAATCAAAAAAGCTCCCTAGTATTTAACTTACATTTGTTCCATTTTTATTTATTAATGCAACCATTTTCTTGGTCAGTAGGACAATCTAAAAATAGACAAGACTTACCATTTTCTTTTTACACAGTTGCTTTTGAACAAGCTACTCTGATCCTAAAGGCTCCAAGACTTTTTACAAAAGGTCTCTCCCCGTTCTCCTTGTCACTCCTCTCATGTGGAAAATACACGCAATATTGGTAATTTAAGTTTAAAATAATTTCTTTACATGCTGGCAAAAGCTAAAAGACTTAGATCCTAAACATCTTTTGCCAAAATATGCACCACATTGTAAGCACAAGCAATAATTTCATTGGTAAATTACTTATTGATGTATTTCTCACTAAAGAAATGTTTGAACTTATTTCTGAAAGTGATTAGCTTTATTTCACTGTAATACATAACAAGAAATTCTTGGTGTGCCTTTAAAGCATTCATCGTATCTTCTGACAGAGCTGTGTACAAAGAAAAATCAAAGTAGCTAGGAAAAAGACCTCAAATGAGAGAAACCTAGAAGTTCACACACAGGAGCAATGCATTCAAGATTTCAGTATGTGGAGAGTGTTGTACACTCATTCACTACACCAAGCAAGCAGCCCAGACTGCTTTGTTTTTATGTATGGCTCTCCTAAAAAGGCTGGGTAGTAAAGGACAGACTATGGCAGACTGATGATGTTTGCTACAAACAAGTTCTTAGTTTCACAGCACTTTCCAAATGATTTTTTAACCAGAGCAAGCTAATTCACACCAGCACCTGCCCACCGGGAAAACCTTTCATGACAACCAGCAAATTGCCTCTGAACATGGTAGGGATTTATCTCTAGTTTCTGTAGTTTTGCAACCAAGTTCTACAAAAAACAATTAGACTGAGTGGCTATACACATTAAAAATCCGAGATGAGACCTGAGGCAACACTCACAGGAATAAGGTCCACAAATGAGGTCTGAGCTTAGGCAATGCTCTAAGTTGCAACTCAGACTAAAAACGTATTTGTCATCTTTTGCGCAACATAGAACAAATAAATTATGAAGAAAGTTAAACTAATTATAAGCTTACCTAAAAGTTAAATGAATACAGATAAACTTTGAAAATGCTGTTTGTACAAAACCCCAAAGCTATTTCAGAAACAAAGTGAATTGATATCCTAAGTAGAATTTCCACAAACTAACTACAGTAAAGGGCACAAGCTTTGCTACCTTTTAACACAGAGGAGGAAGGCAGGGAAATATGCCTAGAAAGCATCCATACCACGATTCACTTGATCTACACAAATCAGCATGACTCTAGCTGCTGTACCAGACCCTTCTAGCCCTTCAACAGTCATTGCGCTTCAAGAACTAGACTCAGCTGCGGAAAAGCACCTAAAGAGGGCAATAGGGGATAAACAGATGTTTTCTATTTGCAAGCCAAATAAATGAAATGCAGAGGAGATGTAAATTTACTCCCTCTTAATGATTTTTTGTGACTCTTCAGAACACAGTAGAGGCTCTGAAAGATATTATTCTCCATGAAAACCAAATATTACCTGAAAATTTGTCCAACTAAATAATAGCTATTGTTTTCCCTCTATTGAATTCTCCCCTTATTCTAGATAGGAACAGCATACATGTTGAATAAATTAGTTCTCCTTGGTGCAGAACATAGCAATTTAACATCTGAGCTGAGACAAACTAAGACCTTTTAAAAAAACCAAAACAAAACACCAAAACCAAACACCACAGCACACTGTAACTGGAAAGCAACCATCAAATAAGAATAATCAGCTGTATGGGCAGACCTCTGTTTAAGTCATATGCATTATTTTCTCCTTGGAAGCATGCAGCCCTCACAAGAGATCTGTTACTAGAGAAAGTTCCCAGCTGTCTAAAAGAGCATCTCTATTCCAGAAAGAGCTGCAGATGCTAAATTTGCATAAGAGTATCAGGACAGTCATACCAGACCAACGGCTCATCTCACCTAGTTTCTAATCTTTAACACCGCATGCAAACCAAGCCCTAGGAAAGAGTATGAATCACACAATTTCCAGGTACTCACCCAGAACCTGCAAATATCCACCTTTGTGGATTTTCCATGTTTCATGTGCCTTGCCTATGTAGTCATGCGTAACAGCTCTATTTCTTGTTTCCTCATAAGCCCCTGCAAACATCCTGCAACACAATACACTTCAACAAGGGGTTGTAGTTAGGGTTCAAAACACTGAGCTCAAGCACAAGCCTTTACCTGAGGCAGAAAGCTAGTGCAGCAGTTGACAGATTTATTTTTTAGGACCTACCTGACTAGCAAGGGTAAGGAACATTATGAACAGGACACCAGTGAATCAAGTAAGGTTGAGGGAATGCATCTTGACCAGCTATATTGAACAATAAGCAATATTGAACAATTTGGTAACAACAGATTTTTACCAACTGTACCTACAGAATAGGCCTGGTAACCAATATATATATGTATACATATATATATGAAATAGAATGGCACCCTAGATCACCTACAGATGTTTTCAGGCTCAGATGAGAAAAAATATTTGTTCTAAACAATACTGGTAAGAGGTAAGAGAAACAGGGTTTTTTTTAAATTTAGGCACCAGAAAGATTTCTTCAGTGGCAAAAACCCTTACGCTATGAAATGGCTTTCACTGCATATGGCCCACAGCTAGTCTGAAGTCTGGCACCCTCATCCCATGCAGTCCTTTAGCTATTCTGGCAGGCTTAGTACCCTCAAAATATCCTCTTATCTTGCCCTATATCCACAACATGAGACCTCACTAATGCTATAAACACAGACAACCTCATTCTTTACAGCACTTCCAAGTTTCAAAAAAGCCCCACCCCACAAAGTTGGTCTACATAGACCATGTACAAAGGGCTACAAGACAGTCAACCCACTATTCTTCCAGGTGCCAACACTGAGCAGTATGGACATAAGCCAGTCCCCATCTATAAACCTAGTAACCAGCTCCCTGGAAGAACTTGGAAAACACAGTACAGCTATTGCTCCCCTCATGAGACACCGGAGACCCATCTGGAATTAAACAAAGCAAACAACCCTTTTATTGCAGGGGGCTCTCCCAGCCTCCAGTCACTCAGGAGCACTTCCTCAGAAAAAGTCATTTCAGCTCCAGATAGGATATCACAGCAGACAGTGACTTAATGTTTCATTTAAGACTATGTCTTCCATACTGCAGCACAACAATCAACTCAGGTTGAA
This sequence comes from Pterocles orientalis, assembly GCA_011057875.1. Lineage (NCBI taxonomy): Eukaryota > Metazoa > Chordata > Aves > Pterocliformes > Pteroclidae > Pterocles > Pterocles orientalis. The sequence continues at coordinate 1,786,299 of WKFP01015549.1, read as the reverse complement.
ATGCAGGGTTTAAGTCTGCAGAACAAACTATCCAGACTATCATCTCAGTTTAAATCACGCTTAGAGTACTCACAGAACATTTGGAACCAATTTAAGTGGATTTACATTCACATTGCAATCAAACCACTGTAACTTCCTTGTGTAGGCAAGTCCATATGGCACGCAAGGGAACATTTGTTTAAAGTTTGGATGACTGTATGAGGAGAAAGAGGATGTCAGAAATAGCCTTTGCTTCACTCCTTGGGGATTTCAGCACTGAAGGTTGAAAGGTAGGGGGAAAAGCTTATTATTTCACTTGCACTGCTCAAATACTAGAAGAAACCTTAAACCACTTTACACTGCAATGTCTCAGTTGTTCAATTCTAGCAACAGAGAATGTACTACACCACGTACAGCCATGTCCAACCCCTTCTGGGGAAGTATGTCCAGAATTTACATGTTGGATCTTCTACCCTTAGTAACCTAGGAATTTTCCAGATAAATCATTAAATACAATTAATGCTTTTAACACCAAGCTTTTATTTTAATCTTGCTTAATCCCCAGAAACACTATCCAATCCATTTTCACTGCCACAGTGTTAGACCTTCAGATAATTTTAAGATAGCAAATGGTTACTTGCATCAGTTATCTTGCCATTCAAAGTGTTGTTTTTTTTTTTTTCCCTGCCACTGCTGAAAATAAACAACACACAGGGGAAAAGCTCCAGCCCCAAAACTGCTCTATGGATAATATAACCAAATTCCAGGCTGTACTAGGCTGGAAGTCCCTTGTAAGGGGCTGACTTGCAAAGGTTTGGTACTCAGTGCCTTCAGTCATTCCTGGGGAGCTATTCTCTACCTTGTCTTATTACTATCAGGTTCTAGCATGAACACATGTGCCTCTTGCTCAGACACTACAATGTCCTACTTGAAGACTGAATATTTTCTTCTAGAAAAGAGGATTTGACAAGTTAGGAAATATTTTCTAAAGTAAAAGTTACAACAGCTGGACTTCAATAATCTCAATTATTTCACAATCAACATGCCCTCTTTAGGATCAAAATATTTTTCATGCTGCTGAAACAGAGCACAAGTTACTTCAACCTTCAGCTGAAATCACCAACCTGCCCCCGGAAATACAGTACAACCATTTTACATGTTTCCCAACTTCAAGCTCGGATATCAAAAAACAGACCATTTAAAGAACATGAAGGTGCACAAGTCCATGGGACCTGATTAGATACATCCACAAGCCCCAAAGGAACTGGCCGATGAAGTTGCCAAACCACTATCCATCATATCTGAGAAGTCATGGCACTCTGGTGAAGTTCCCACAGACTGGAAAAGGGGAAACATAACCCCCATTTTAAAAAAGGAAACAAAAACGACCCAGGAAACTACAGGCCAGTGAGTCTCACCTCTGTTCCTGGCAAGATCATGGAGCAAATGCTCCTGGAATCTATGCTAAGGCACATGGAAAACAAGCAGGTGATTGATGACAACCGACACGGCTTTACCAAGGGAAAATCATGCCTGACGAATTTGGTGGCCTCATATGACAGGGCCACAGCGCTGGTGGATAGAGGAAAGGCAACTGACATCATCTACCTGGACTTGTGCAAAGCCTTTGACACAGTCCCACATGACATCCTTGTCTCTCAGTTGGAGGGACATGTATTTAACGGAAGGACCCCTTGCTGGATAAGGAATTGGCTAGATGGCCGCACTCAGAGATTTGTGGTCAATGGCTCAATGTCCAAGTGGTGTTTGGCAGGGGTCAGTACTGGGACCAGTGTTGTTTAACATCTTTGTTGGAGACATGGACAGTTGGACGGAGTGCACCCTCAGCAAGTGTGCCGATGACACCAAGCTGTGTGGTGTGGTGGACATGCTGGAGGGATGCCATCCAGAGGGACCTGGACAAGCTTGAGAGGTGGGCCACTGCAAACCTCACGAAATTTAACAAGGCCAGTGCAAGGTCCTGCACATGGGTTGAGACAATCCCAAGCACAAATACAGGCTGGGCAGAGAATGGATAGAGAGCAGCTCTGAGGAGAAGGATTTGGGGGTGTTGGTGGATGAGAAGCTGAACGTGAGCCAGCAATATGCGCTTGCAGCCCAGAAAGCCAACCATGTCCTAGGCTGCATCAAAAGAAGCATTAGTAGCAGGTCAAAGGAGGTGATTCTCCCCCTCTACTCTGCTCTCGTGAGACCCCACCTTGAGTACCATGTTCAGATGTGGAGCCCCCCAACATAAAAAAGACCTGGACCTGTTGGGGAAAGTCCAGAGGAGAGCTACAAAATTAATCAGAGGGCTGGACCACCTCCCCTATGAGGACAGGCTGAAGGAGTCGGGGTTATTCGGCCTGGTAAAGAGAAGGCTCCGAGGAGACTTAATGGCAGCCTTCCAGTACCTGAAGGGGGCCTGCAGGAGAGATGGGGAGGCACTCTGCATCAGGGAGTGTAGTGAGAGGACAAGGAGTAACAGGTATAACATGAAAGACGGCAGATTTAAACTAGACATTAGGAAGAAGTTTTTCACTATGAGGGTGGTGAGACACTGGAACAGGTTGCCCAGGGAAGTTGTGGATGCCCCATCCCTGGAGGTGTTCGAGGCCAGGCTGGATGAGGCTTTGAGCAATCTGCTCTAGGGAAGGGTGTCCCTGTCCATGTGTTATGGTTTTGTGGGGGGGTTTTGCCTGGTAGCAGGGAGGGGCGTAATGTCTCCTTAAGCAACTGCTAAGAGTTCCCCTAGCTTCCAGTCTGCTGCTGGCGGCAAGGGAGGGGTTACAGTGGTGGCTCCTTTTTAAGTGACTCTTAACTATTCACTCCCCTCACCCCTACCACCAGCCCCAAGCATTTGGTAACCAAGGGGGGGAAGCGGGGGAAGGGACACCACCATCAAGTAGCCTCTGTAAGAAACTGCTTGAAGTGTCCCAGCTTCAGGCTGGACCCACCCCAGGCCAGGGCAGAGCCAATCAACACCTCTGCGAATAACATATTTAAGAAGGGGCACGGAACAATGGGGTTGGTAGGGCCCCGGGCAGGGCACGGCTCAGGTGGGCCAGTCCAGCCGCCTGCTCAGCTTCTGTGAACCGATCTGCTGTAGCCCAAGCCTCTGCCATGGCTCACCCAAAAGTCCGTTTTCCCAGGAGCCGATGAAGATCTGAAGGTGGAGAGAGACAGAAGGAAGATGCTGAAGGAGATGGCCATACCAACACTTGGCCGGAATTATGAAATGGAACACTCAGCATTTCCCTTGCCACGTGGTGAAGAAAGATGCAGCCGTGGAGGACCTCCACATTGGAACTAGAAGCCCCACACCAGAGCCGGGCAGTTGTCAGGGGACTGTAGCCCTGTTTGGAAAAGGACTCATGCTGGAGAAGGTCTGAGAAGAACTCTTAACGTGAGAAAGGGACTCCACGTGGCAGCTGGGAAAGACTGTGAGGAGGAAGGAGCAGCGGACTGACTGCACCCCCCACTCCCTATGCCCCTGTGCCACCAGGGTGTAGAGAAGGTACAGAACAAAGACTTTGGGCTTTGGGAAGAAGGGAGGGGTAGGGGAGAAGTGCCTTTTTAAGATGTGGTTTCTCTCTTTCAATATCTTGCTTCTTGTTGTAAATAGTTAATAAATTAAGTTTTTCCTTGTTCTTCCCAAGTTGTGTCTGTTTCTTACCCATGACCCTGAGGGTGAGTGAAACCCTCCTTGTCCCTGCCTCAGCCCACCAGGTGTTTAGCAAAAACTGTCCCCGTGGCTTTATAAACCACAACACCATGGCAGGGGGGTTGGAACTTGATGATCTTTAAGGTCCTTTCCAACCCAAACCATTCTATGATTCTACAATATGAGAAAACAGGTTATTATAGTCAACGAAACTTAAGAAATCAATTCATATTGATACTTTTGAGCACTGAAAACTCATATGACATCTGTATGTATACTATTGAATTGTAAAATCAACTCACATTCATTCTTATACAGAAATCTGCAGGTTCAATTGTAAGTTTGAAACAAGACACTGTACTCAAAATTGCTGTGTTAGTTTTCCCCAAAAATTAATAGAAGAAGAAAAAGAATATTGCTAGTTGAAAGGTTATATTACAATTAATGTCAAGGTCTCTCAGATAAGGTATAACATGCAGCTCATGGAAAAGTTGTTTTGCTTTATATGGAAATTTAAAAACCTTTCAAGATTGCTTTTAATTCAGCACAATGCTGCTTCTCAATGCAGTATTAGATTCAGTCTCATAACCAACACCTCCAATGTCTTACAACAGTGAACTGTATGTCTTGAAGCAAATCCAGTGCTGCAAAATAATTTATACCTTGGCTAGTTAAAAAAGACGACACATAAGTATGTCATAAAAGCATATTGCAAGCTATTTCTCATGGCTGAGAGTGTTCCTACTTGCCCGTAGCCATCATAGAGGGATTTCTCTTATCCTGCTCTGCATTCATGGCCATTAGCTTGCAAAAACTACAGCTATTATAGGCAAGTTGTTAGATTCCAGTATTCCAAAAGGCCACAGAAGACAGTTGTATAAAAGCAGAGCAAATAGGTAATCTTTTCACTATTACATTTTTAATAATTCCTCCCACACTTACACCAGACTAAGACAAAACAGAATCCCTGTCAAACTGATAACACTTATGAAATAATAACATATTTGAGACTACAGTATAGTATGACTAAGTTACCTACATTTCTGGAATTCTGAAAATAACCTGTTAACTACACACAGCTTAGTATTTGAAGGCAAAACCAAGCCTCACTCATTAAGACCTTCATCTATAGAAGTAGTTAATTAGCTTCTGCTGTGCTATTCAGACTTTTTAAATATTAAACTTCTAAAGAGTTCCTAACATCATTACATCGCTGTCAGCATCAAAATAAAATACAGGGAACCTTCATCTCTGAAAAAGGTGTTTTTCCTATCCTAGCAGCTGTATTGTACAGAACTTCACCTGAGATAAGGGAATCAGTAATCAAAAATGAGAAGCAGAACATGGACTTCAGTTGGGTACCTGGTGAGAACTTTTGAGGGAAAAGTCAAAAACACAACTGAAAAGTATGAAGGAAAATAAAAGGTCAAAACACTCCAAAAAGTAAAGGGCCTTGTTGTTAGCAATGGTTGCTGAAGAGTGCACAGAAGTTTTTGGCTTTTTTGTTGTTTTCTGTTGCTTTGGTTTTGTTGGTTTTTTTTTTCTTTATTTTGGTTTTTAAATAAAACTGTCTTGTAAGCCTTATGCAGAGTTCTACAGTTTAATAATTTAGCCCATGGATGATGCTTTATCAACAGCATGCATCAGAAATTATCACCAGAAAACTGGATAGAAGCCCAGATGTCTGCTTTAAGGCCATTTTTATTTCCTACATTTTCAAAACACTGCATGGTGCTTTAGCTGCATGACTCAGATGAACTTAATGAGAGTCATGCAGCTCTGCCTGCATACACTGCTTTGAAAACAGTGAAATACTGTTTTGGGTTCTGTTTTTCTGAAGCTTTCCCAGGAGTGATTTAAAAGCTGCTTTTTCCTTTCAGTCTTTTCTCTAAAGGTCTTCTACACATCACATCATCATGTCTGACACAGATAAATAGCTGAAAACTCTGGACACCTCATTTTTCAAAGACGCCAGTACTCGAGAGTTTGTGTGGTACCATGAAACCAAAGAGTAAACAGACAGGCACTTATATTCAACTAATTTTGCATGTGTGCTCAATTTAACTGCAATAGGTTACCTCAAATCAGAGCACTACTGTGGGCACTGAACAGAGTTACAACTTGGTATCAACATACGTCATTTATTATGATTGATTACTACTTACTGTAAACCATTTTAATATCCACACATGATCAAACTTAATATAGGTTATTCAGGTTCAAATCAAAACTTCAATATATACATTGTTTTACATACCACACAAATCTCTATTGGAAAGCCATGCCGTAAATCATAGATTAAGGAGAAAGAGAACCATATGATATGTATCATTTATAACCTATTTAAAAAATCATCTTGCTGTATTTCTGTTGACAACTTATAAGAATAATTTTGCTATATTCTCATCTTCTCAAATATTTTAAAATATATATTTCCTTTTTTTCTTTCGTTTTCTTTAAACAGCAGCATTTTCCTTAATCTTTCCCCTTTCTTCCCTTATGAATTGCCCGTTTAAACAAGGGCCTCCCAACCAGATGGCATTTCACAAATCTGCCTTCAGGTCCAAATGGACCAAGCCTGAGAAAAAACCATTCTAACCCTTCAATTCTGCAACGACATTGCAGCAGAAGACTAAAGGAAAATATAGAGATTGTTACATTTTCAGTGCTCATATGTTATAGAAATAAATGATACAAGACACCATGTAAATCCTTAACAACTTTATAACAAGTTCTGAGAGAAAGGACCTGCCTGCAGAAGGCGTGCCTGGGTGGAGCTCCTGCAGCAGGTGGCCAAGATGCAGGAGGTGGTGAGAAGGCTGCAGAGCATCAGGGAGACTGAGAAGGAACTAGATAGCTAGTTCCAAGCAGAGTCTCGCCGTGGACCCACAGCCTACGGCCAAACAGCCAAGAACTCTCCCACTGGCACACACGGAAGGGAGGGGGGGCCAATAATACAGAAGGATGGAAGCTTGTAACAGCAAGGACCAGCAGGAGGAAGAGACTTCCCCCAGAGCCTGAAGTGCCCTTGCAGAACCTCTTCACTGCTCTGCAGACTGAAGGGGAAACACCTGTCACATCAGAAGAGTTGCTGGAGCCGAGCTCGATCTGCTCCTTCAATAACAACCAGCGCAACTAAGAAAAGGTGACAGGTGACAGTATAAGTGACTCTCTTCTGAGAGGTATGGAGGCACCTATTTGCCAACCTGACCCACTCTCCTGAGAGGTGTGCTGCTTACCAAAGGCTCGTATCAGGGATGTCACTGAAAGACTACCAAGCCTCGGATGGCCCACTGGCTTTTATCTGCTGCTTTTGTTTCATGGGAGCACCAGTGATACAGACAGGAGCAGCCTGAGGAGTACCAAGAAAGATTACAGAGCCCTGGGAGAGGCGGTAAGGTCATCTGGGGTGCAGGTAGTTTTCTCATCCTCCCGGGCAAAGGGGAGGGGTATAAAAGGGCCAGTCAAATCTGGCAAGTCAACAAATGGTTACAGGAGTGGTGCCACAGCCAAGGGTTTGGCTACTTAGACCACAGGACTTGATTTGAGAAACCTGGTCTACTGGGGGTTGACAGGGTCTATCTGTCAGATAAGGGAAAGAACATCTTCGGCCATAGGCTTGCCAACCTGGTGAAGGGGGCTTTAAACTGAAGTTGCTGAGAAAGGGGAACCTCAACTCATCCTACTCCCACCAGTTTGATGCAAGTGCCAGCAATAGATGCCCAGAGCCTGGAGAAGGATCACAGGTCAGCAGGACAGCACCTGAAGAGCAGCACAAAGGACAAAAAGGGAAATAAGGAAGACCCAGGGAACGGTCAGTCTCCCCTCTGTGCCCAGGCAAGATCACAGAGCATATCCTCCTGGAAACTATGCTATGGCACATGGAAAACAAGGAGGTGACTAGGGACAGCCAACATAGCTTGACTAAAGGCAAATCATGCTTGGCAAACTTGGTGGCCTTCTATGACAGGGCCACAGCATTAGTAGATGAGTGAAGAGGAACTGACATCACCTATCTGAACTTGTACAAAACATTTGATGCTGTCCTAAACCGCATTCTTGTCTCTAAATGGGAGAGACATAGATTTGATGAATAGATCACTCTGTGGATAAGAAACTGGCTGGATGGTCACATTCAAAGAGTTGCAGTCAACGGCTCGATGTCCCCGTGGAAACTGGTGACAAGTGGCATTCTGCAGGGGTCAGTACTGGGACCAGTGTTGTTTAACATCTTTGTCGGAGACATGGACAGTGGATCGAGTGCACCCTTAGCAAGTCTGCCAATGATGCCAAGCTGTGTGGTGTGGTCAATACTATGGAGGGAATGGATGTCATCCAGAGGGACCTTGACAGGCTGGAGAGGTGGGCCTGTGCAAACCTCATGAGGTTCAACAAAGCCAAGTGCAAGGTCCTGCATGTGGGCTGAGGCAATCCCAAGCACAAACACAGGCTGGGAGGAGAATGGATTGAGAGCAGCCCTGAGGAGAACAACGTGGGGTAGTTGGTTGATGAGAAGCTGAATGTGAGCCAGCAATGTGCACTTGCAGTCCAGAAAACCAACCCTATCCTGGGCTGCATCAAAAGCAGCATGACCAGGAGGTCAAAGGAGGTGATTCTCCCCCTCTACTCCACTCTAAGACCCCCCCCTGGCGTACTATGTGCAGCTCTGGAGTCATCAGCACAGAAAAGACATGGACCTGCTCGAGCAGGTCCAGAGGAGGGCCATGGACATGATTAGAGGGCTGGAGCACCACCTGTACGAGGACAGGCTGAGAGAATTGGGGTTATTCAGCCTGGAGAAGAAAAGGCTCCAGGAAGACCTTACAGCAGCCTGCCAGTACTTCAAGGGGGCCTACAGGAGAGATGGGGAGGCACTCTATCAGGGAGTGTAGGGATAGGGCAAGGGGTAACTGTTTTAAGCTGTAAGAGGGTAGATTTAGATTAGATATTAGGAAGAATTTTTTTACTATGAGGGTGGTTAGACACTGGAACAGGTTGCCCAGGGAAGCTGTGGATGCCCCATCCCTGGAGGTGTTCCAGGCCAGGCTGGATGAGGCTTTGAGCAACCTGCTGTAGTGGAGGGTGTCCCTGTCCATGGCAGGGGGGTTGGAACTTGATGATCTTTAAGGTCCCTTCCAACGCAAACCATTCTATGATCCTATGAAAGAGTAAAGAGAAAACAGAAATAACGTGAAAAAAAAAAAAAAGGATCACCTGTGGTGGACCAGTAAAAATAACTTTAGAGAAAAATCATCTGCAGCACAAGGAAATATAGGAAAGACAGAGATGTATACATCAACACAAACTATGCATCTGAATTGTGTTCATAAACATTAAACAAGCTATGACCTCCTGGAAAACACTCTCCTGAAGTTTACAGATCCTCCTGATCCTGACCAGGAGTAACATGACAGAAACTATCACAAATGTGCTTGCCTTCCCACAGGGTTTAGCCAGGATGACAGTTTCTTCTCAAGTTTCCTGCATTTCTTAAGACCTCTGGGCTCTAGAGAGACCCATTCTAACTAAAAATACACACACAAAGCATCCTGTGTCACCCTAGTGACAATCTGTCATCCTCCAGGCATTCCCCAGCTGTCAGTTTTGAACAGTACTGATTAAATGCTTTCGTGCACTAAAACACCTTATGAAATAAGATAATCTTATATTCAGGTGCATTAGGGTTTTATATTCTTTAATGAAGAAATTGTTTTTAGGTAAACAGCAGAAAGCAAGGCAGCTCTGAAACATCACGTGTCACCAGTGCACAGCAACTCAGAAGAAGGAGGGAACTGCCCCAATCCTCTCCCAAACAATAAATATGGCATTTTCCTCCTAGATTCAGCTTGTCATCCTTCCTAACCCGGCTATTGCACTTCCAGAGCACAAGCAATGCTGCAAGCAGCATCCTGCAGCTGTTTTTTTCTAGCCCCAGTAATTTTAAGTTTTCTCTAGAATGCAGACGGGTCTGTCATATAAAGGAGTAGTCTTCTAAATCTGGAATTCAAGTTTACAAGTTGGGGCCAGATCAGAGCTGGAAAAGAATTTTCCACACAGTGGTGGGCATTGATATTCTCACGTTCCAAGCTATTGACCTGAGAAAGTGAGAGTGATATCAGAAGTTGAGAAGCTTAGTAATTTCTGATTAATTCCTGTCAAAACAACCTGAACACTCAGAGCTCTATCATTGCCAGCTGTATCCCAGTAAGAAAAAAAGACCTGACACCTAGCTTGCATTCCTGAGGCAACCATCCATCCAAAAGGAACCCCTGTCAGACTTTCCAAGAATATACAGTTACCCTGTGTGGATGCTGGGTCACACACACAGCAGCTCATCTCCCAGTCAGAGCAAACACATTTTCTTAACACACAGGGACAGGACTACTGAGCTTAGTACATCCTGGAGCAAAGCAGACATAATTCAGGATTCCTTTAGGGAGCCACAGCACACACTAAGACCACCATCCAGTCTCATTGCCATAACCAAAGTACCACCAGTGTTGTACATGGTAAATTTGCTCAGGTAAATGTACAAGAGCTAAGGCCAAACTGTTAAAATCTCAGCTCCCTAGTCCAAACTGGGTTCTTGGTGCCCAGTCATCCACACTGCACAGGGTAGCTCAACAGCCTTTTTTTGGAAAGAAGTATTGGTTTCCTTTACAGCGAAAGCCAGGTATCAGTACTTGTGCAGACAGCTTGCTTCAGATACTGCTCTGAAAAGTTCAGTTACCTCCAACACTGACCCAGCAGTAGTGGCACCATACACCTCATCTCACTCCTTTGCATGCAGCACATATCTACTATCAGGCTGAAATCACTATGCTGACAGCAGTGACACAGCCACCAAGTCATTCCAGACATTTTTATGTTAAAAATACCCTGAAAGTTATTTGTCAGACTTGCCAGATGCCTAGAATAGATGTGAACACAGAACTATACACACTACAGATATAACAGGTCTCTCTTAAAAAGCACCTACGAGTAACATGAGAAACCATGCTGCATCCTTTACCTAGCAGTCAGGCATTGCTTTTCATGGCAAAAACCTTTAAGAATACAGATATAATCAAAGTCTAGGTATGTCTTCAGTACATTCAGCAGGAAGGGCCAAAGTGTCGTTAATGGCACCTAACACAAACAGCATCAGCAATATAGCTACAGAACCACTACCCAAGCAGGTAAAGTTTCAAGACATTTTTTAAAATTTTTATTACTTCCTAGCCATTTTAGTTTCCGGGCATCAGTCAGGGGATAACTCCAACAAAACATTAATTATTTCAAAGAAACACTAACAGCAGAACAAAAAGCTGTTCCATGCATAAAGTAAGTCGCACAGGATGAGCACACTTGAGAAGAGCCATAGGAGTTAGGTAACTGTTTGCTGTTTATAGTGCTGCTCCTTAAATTGTGAAGAGTGAAATAGAACTAAGACCACTCCAACCATACTGACAGCTTTTCTGCTCTGGCTTGTGAGGGGTAAGGAATTATTGTCACTATAAAGCTGAAAATTTCCTACCATGTCCAGAGCGGGCCCAATGCCTAAAGCCACAGCTGATACTATTGCCAGCATGTGCCCAACTGGAAGGAGAGAAGGAAAGGACGGAAAGGAAAATATAGGGGTTGAGCCCCAAGGCTGGCATCTAACTCTGCAAAGAAAAGCACCAACCTGCCCAGGAGCCAGAAATGCCACACTCAGCCACTAGACCGGGGGAGCTAAAAGGTGTCAGCTCACTAAGCAGTACCTTTTCAAGACAGTTCTGTTCTCAAGAAAATTCATTACTGCCTGTAAGAGTACATTCTCAGGAGAAAGAAAAAGTAAGACCTGCTTATAGTGAAACTGTATTGCATTTAGTTAACAGTTACCTTAGTCCCATTTTATCTAGATAAAAGCCTTGCTCCAGTGTAGACCCTGGGCTGTTAACATTCACCAACATTTCTGAATACTTTCTACAATCGGTACTGAAGCTCAATCCACTTGACTTACTCTGGGCAGCAAGAGGGCACTACACTGATGCTGAAAATAGGGGCTTAAAAACATGAATCAAGGCAAGGCCAACCTTTTCTTTAAAAGAATAGGGAGATTCCACACTTCAAGCAGAAGCAGGCCATGGGAACAAGATAATTGAGTCCAGTTCAGATTTGCTATTTCATAGCAGCAGATCCAGTGCTACTCCCATCCTTACTGACCCATAGGAGATTTCTGTCTTCTCAGTCATGTTCAACAATAAATCAGCCAAGGAGACTTAAATGGTAGAGCTGGAAATTGAGGCAGAAAAGAGTGACGTAAACAACCTTTCTGTAAATTCTGTCTTCTAAGCATAAGTTGCATACGCTGTAGATTTTCTTTGAGGCAGCTCCAAAGAAAGTTTAAGAGTGATTACAAAAACAACTGGCACTGGCACAGAGGGCAGGTTTTCTTGTGTATACCAAGAAGACATCTTTCTTTTTGTCTCTCAACAAAACTTTGCATTACAACATTAAATCAATATCATCTTACTCACGTGCATACTTCCTAGAAAAACCAAAATGCACTATCTTCAAGCTATTGTTGACTTTTTAAAAGGAACAGCCTTTTACCTTAAACTTTATATTACTACATAAAGCAGATATCAATACATTGGAGAAGTGACCACAAACAACTTGTTGCTGCAAGAGAACCTGTCATTCTAGGGAAAAAAGAAACCGTGAGATGGTTTAATTTTTTACCCTTTCTTTTCAGCAGCACCTAGTGAAAACACTTGACATTCAATACCACAAATGCAAGTGCTTTGGCTCCATAAGATTCATTTTCCTAAGGCTAAGATACTGTTTCAGAAGATTTTATTAATATCACAAAGTTCAGTAAAGAATTAAATTCTTGTTTCAGATTTTGAGAAACAGCCACCAGAAATCCAAATACTGAAAGTATAATTGCAATACCCATGTTCTACTATATTCCTTTTCAATTTTCATTAGCAACTGATTTCTTTTAAAGATGAGGGAAACTGGGAAATACCAAGTCTGACACACTGCAACTATATAGCCTCCTGCTGTACATACAAGGGGGATTTCAAAACAGCTTGGGAAACAAGCTTAGGCAAGAGTAACGCAAACACAGAAATAGCTCTTCTTTGAGAAATACATGAAGGATACAAAAGGACATGCGCATCCAAGTGAGTCAGTTCAAAATTCTTCTCAGGAAATAGCTGAAACTCCCTGATCATTAATAGACTATGTCAAGCTACTAATTCTCAGATGGAACTGTGCTGGATTTCCAGCTGTTTGAAATACTAAAGAGAAACCTGGAAGTCTGTTTTCATTTTGGTACTACTACAATTTTTATCCTTTTTTTTCCCTTCTCATTCCCAACGTAGTACAACAGCTGTGACTGACAGTTTCTATAAAGGTACCCTTTCTGCTTTATAGCAGACAGTAAACATTTTTACGAATGGTAAAGCAAGACACCTTTGGGTGGTACATACGCAAACATGCACATTTAATTTAGATGGAAACCCTCCATGGACTGGAAGGAAAAAACCTATGAGTGCTACGAAACAACATGCATTTCTAGGAAAATGCCTTAGACCCTCTAATTATTCTCTGATTTAGTTGCAATTAGTCTCAGATGATGCAGCAGAAAGCACTTGAACAATGCTAATATTGCTCCAAATGATTTTTCAGGAATGGAAATTCCTAGAACAGTTTGACAAAACCAGATAATTAGTGATTTTTGGGAACATACTAAAACAAAAACTTGGAATGTAAAAAGATGTTTTGACTTTGTGTATTAAAGGGTTTTCTGATGATATAACTAATCAGAATATTTTTTTGTCTATTGGTACAAATTCAATCAATTGAGCATGAAATCCTGTAAGAAGATACATTACCGCTCCCATTACCGATATCAAAGCACAACTGCAACTAAAACAGCTTCTCTAATAGAAACGTGATTTCACATAGTTTCTACAGCATATAAAAAACTTACTTTTTCTTCTGCTATTATTTTTCAAAGCTGAAAGACTCAGTGGTGAGGCAAAGCTGTGGAATAAAAAGGGATTCTGTATTTTACTGTCTCAGCAGTGATTTGAAGAAAAAAGATTTACGGAGGACTATACCCAGTATGCTGTTGCAGCTCCCAGCACAGTAGCCAGATACATAACAGCGCTGGCTTAGAATGAGTCTTTGTCTTCTCAAAGATGACACTGCTGCAGGACCCAGGCACCCAATGGAGGAAATGGCCAACCCTCAAAATTTACACCAGCTCCAGAATTGCTGACAAGAGTTGACAGGCATTTTAAAATTTTATTTTTACAATGACACCTCAAAAGATTGTTCTCAGCAACAAACTCCATAAGACAAGGCCAGGAGAACTTCATATTTGCAATGGAAGCAGGAGTTATTTAAATATAATACTAAGGCCATTTTTTTTAGGGTATCATTCTTCATATACCATTAAGCAGGCAGTCATCTGCCAAAATTGCTTTTTGGAACGGGATACATACTCACTGCAAGAGTCTACCGTGATTGATGCCAGTGGAGGGCAGGGGGAAATAACTGAAGCCAGTCACATGAAGGTCTGTTTCTCCTCATTGACTAGAATTATACAGCATTCACTTCGGTTCGAACAGAAGAGAGCAGACATTTCCTGCCCATCAGACCAGCTTCCAGCTATACCTCCAAATGGAGAAATATGATAATTATAGTTTCATCAATCTTCATTATTATTAATGTGACAGTAGATGTAGGGGTATTGCTAGATTTTATATTATAGAAGTGTACACAGCAGCAACCTCTCTTACAAATGAGAAATTTAAGCAAGTGCCTGAGGAAAACCCCAAGCAGAATTTATTGTACCCGGTGTTTGTATCATTTACTGCTGCTTTGGGGCTGCAATAAAAACCTGTAGATTTGCTTCTTCATACAAAAGAAATAAAAAATTTAGTGATAAATCTCAAATGAATACCAGTGTGGTTAAAGGGAGCACTGGAAACTTCTCATGAGCATGATTCCCCATCGACACACCAGTAAAATAAGTAGAAAGACAGACTCAGTCAACACAAATGAAAATCCACCCAAAACCCCCAAGTCAGTCACCAACACTCAGGTTACAACACAGCCAGCTAAGTGAAGAGTGACAGGCAACGACCAGAAGAATTATGTTGAGTGTGCAAACACCAGAGCTCTCGGGAGACCATCATTTACTGATCTGACAACCTGCTCTATAGGGAATGAAGGCGGACTGGAAAAAAAAAAGACAACCTCTAGATCCATGTAAAAATCAAGCTTCTGGACAGATACACCTTCATGCTTGTGAGTAGTTCTCATGGAGTGTAGCTATCCTTGAGAGTAGCTATCCCTGAGAGAAAGCAGAAGAAAACCATAGAAGTGTCATGCATTAGAAACCATGTAGGTATCAGCAATATATTTGTATACCAAAACCAGCATGCTAAAAGTTGCATTAGTTTTTGTGTTACCCTTTTTTAAAGTGCAAACAAGGTAATAACTTAGTTGCTGAAGAGGCAACAGACCTTCTCCTCAAAGAGAGAGATAAATTAAAAGGGGAGAGCTTTGTGCCTATCCAAATGCTACCCCCCACACTCCAACATGGGCTTTACAAACCCCACAGAGACCCTTCATAGACCACCAGCAGGCACTCTCCTTTCTTCACCGAGCCCAAGAATGGAGGGTTTACCAGACTTGTAATTTTTTATGTAGTCAAAAGACAAACACATAAATTTCCAATCCTAATCCTAATTTTAAAACGTTTTAGCTTTTCTCTCGTGCCTTCCCTAGAATGCTTCCTCAGCAAAATCTGCTAATTTGAAGATAACGGTAATTCTCATGTCTCACATCCCTTGAAGCACTGTGCTGGTTTTAGGCAACATATTCCTGCTTCTTCCCTAGATTTACCGCTCCTATTTTATTTCAACTCAGCATAAATTAGGAAGTGCTTGAAAAATAGTAGTAACTGCTTCCAGAAAGGCAAAGTCTGCCAGGACTTTCACTGCTATCATTCTATCACTCCTCCATTGCAGGAATACCTTGTATTTTAGCACAAGCCAGCTCCTCCTTACTGCCCAGATGGCCTAATGCACATTCTTAAAGATCCCCCCCCCCATATACTACAAATCACACACCATAAAATCCAGTAACTGTACATACATTCTTTTAAAATTATGGTCTCCAATGTATTCTCAGTTTGAGAGATCATAGTTTCTTTGTGCACGTGAACATAGGGAAACAGCTTCTTGTTCAGATGTGCCTTTGGGATCAACTACCACTTTTCAACTTCCTTCCCTCTTCCCCAGCCTTATGTTTGAGATATCTTTGTGTAATGGACATCCAGACAGCCCAAAAGGGAAAAACTGGCTGATTATAGGTCTCTAAGAAGTTATGCTATGAGATCACTAGAAATACCATGAACACCAATTCATACCCTTCACTTGCTCTACCTCAAAAATTTGTCTTTTCTGCAGACACACAAGCAAAAGCTCCCACCTTAGCTTACTAACATAACATGTACACTTCAGTCTGACAAAAGGCTTCTTCTATTGGAAGAGCTGGTCCTGCCTCTCGTCCAAGAACTCTTGTGTGCATCAGGAACATGATCTGGCTGAACTCTAACCTCAAACAGCTCATCCTGCAGCTGTGCAAACACTAGTGCCTTGGCAAGGAGGGGGGAAAAGAACAAGCTTCTAGGGAAATAAGGAAGATCAGACTGCCTTTTTGAATGGCAATGTGCATTTACATCAGATTAAAGCACAGCCCGGTTCTGGATTCAAGTGATGGTGAACACACAGCCCAGTCATGGGCATAGCAACATGCATAGCACAGTTGGAGGGACTTGCACTTCCTAGGGGAAGTGGCACCTTGAAGGAGAGCACTACACAAAGCTCCCAGTATAGAATGGTGCTGGACCCACCACCACAGCATGGCATGGTGCCACTGAGGCAGACTGCAGCAGGTAAACAAGAATTAATTACGCCACTATGGAAGCCACATCTTCAGATTTCCTAGATTTCATGCATTATATATTCAGTCACAACATTAAATAAAAGAAAAAGGGAAAGTAAAGCAACTCAATAGTCTAACCCTATCTTGTCCATGAAGCAGGATGTATTAATAGGCATAAACACATTTCCAAGTAGTACAAAACCACATGTCATTTTTAACACTAATAAATGCCAGCTGACACTAAGCACAGACTGACTGTCATATTGCTTAGCTGCTCCAGACACCTGTCACTCGTTGGCAACAAAAGGGAGAAAAGGTCAAGACACTATTAGTAAACCCAAAGGGGAGACTCACTTTTCTATCAAAATTGAACTTGACAGGAACCATCATCACAAATAACACAGAGGTTCAGGTGTTACTGGTTACTTGTGAATTACACTTCTGCTGCTACCTAGCCATCTACACATTTTAGCCAGTTAACATTAATAAAATCAATCTGCACTGTCATTTATTAATAAAGATACTATTATTTGGTTTTTGGATGAGAATATACAGTCTTAGATTTCTTTTCTTACACACATAGTATTTCTATAACTTATACAAAAATATATACACTTTCACTGAATCCCTGCAGACCTTAGACACAGCTAAGGCTAATATATACCATCTTCTTGCTTTCTAAATCCTTAATTGCTTTTGCATGAATGCAAAGAAATACAGCAAAAAGAAAGAAAGAAAAAAAAATTGTCACGTTTGAAAACTGGCAGACCAAGTTTTTACCTCATTCAGTCTTCTGAAAGCATAAAGTCATCAGTGATTATCCATAGCCTTATCTTGATGGGGCAGAGCCAGACTTGCAAACACAGACATGGATCAAGTCCACTTAGCTCTTGCTTTTCCACAGAATAGGTCCTTGTGCCTTTTGGGGCATAGTTCTGGGGTTTTAGCTTAAGCTCAAAATTACTGACTATGCTGATGTTCATATTCAACATGTAAGTATACCCACAAATGCCTTAAGATTATGGTGGTCTCAGTCTGAGACCATGGTAATAGCATATTTTTTGGGGGAAAAAGCAGTAAATGACTAATTGACATTTTCAGAAAAATAGGACTGTATAACTCAGAAGTAATACTATCACTAGATAGCATGATTTCCTGTTTCTAGTGCATTTTAATATGTTCCCAACGATTTTGTTGAAAACAGCAAGTAGATATAAAAAGCAATGACGTGTTCTCTAGGGCATATAAATAACCAAAAGCTTATAAATAGTCAAAGCTATCTGCGTCGTGTTCAGCATCTCAATAGAGGGGAAAAAATAACCTGTTTGGGACAGGTTACTCAAAGCTGTTACTGTGTGCTATCACTTGAGTGATGCAAGATCCCCACACAGAAAGAGTTTCACAGGGGCACTGACTGATAACAATTTCTATACTCTTGTCCCCAGCCACAGAGCTCTAGCTCCTAACAGGACAGATATCCCTTGGGTCAAATTCAGTCAAACCACTGAAGAGTTTCTACAGCAGAAGTGGCTGTAAAAGCACATTTGAAAGCAATGCCTGTGCTGCTCCAGATTTGCACTGGGGACTGGACTGATCATGGAGGATACGGTGTGTTTTTTGCCTCTGGCCTTGCTATGCTAAAAAAAAATTGGTTCAAGACCTTGAACTTGGGCAAACAATAACTCCCAACTTATATTCTAGATTCTTTCCTTCACAAGCATAAGATATAGTTTATTTTAAATACTGTATATGCACTTAAACTAGGTTACAGATGCCTTTTATAAATCCCAAAATAAAACAATCTCTAGTGGTTAATTAGTGAAACTGGATAGAGATATTTTTATCATTAGTGCTCGTCCAAGTGAAATGGCAAAATTATTTTCTAGCAGCATTTAAAAATGGAATCTGTATTCAGTTAAACTTTTTCTTTGCCCTAGCTTTTTGGGTCATGATCCTACAAAAAAAAACCGAGAAACATCAAAATAATCAGCACCAGCTCAGTTTATGAAGCAGATACTAGAAAGAAAGAAATTCTATATTCAAAAATCTAGTAACACCATGTTTTTGAGTTAGTGTTCTAAAGGTTCTTGTAGCTGCCTGAGAAGCAGTATTAAGCCAGTGAGAGTTATGAACTCATCACCCGCATGCATCTGTACTACAGAACACATTAGAAAATGTGTCAGTTAGAAACTTACTTACTCCAGTGGTGCCTCCAAACAAGTCAGAGAAATGCCATATCGACAACTGGAAAGGCAAAGTTGACAGCAAGATCTCTGTCAGACAGGAGCTCAGATAAGGATATCTTTTTTGCTTGACTTCCCAGGAACGAAGACAACGTACTAGTAAAATACTTCAAGATGATAAAACTGAATACCGAAACAAAATATTTCAAGGTACCCACACTCAAGAAATATCAAGCCATATCAACCTTACTGCTGGGCAAGCAGCTGGCAGCCAGACAGGCTTCTATCCAGTTCGCACAAATGAAATGCAGCCGACGCAAACCAGCACACGTTTGTTCACAAGCATAAAACAACAAACAATATCCTGGTACATGGCTTGGAACAAATAAACTCATTTTATTCCAAAGCACTGCCAAGAAAGTAGAAAATGTCTTCAATTACTATTCAGTGACTTTAGTGGGACTGCTCACAGTCTACCACACATTTCCACATGTGGGCTTCAAGTTAAATCATCATCAGTGAAATTACACAAAAGCACGACTCGCGAATAGATACTACACCTTCACTGCAATATTTCCAAATTCTCTGGCACCACCTAAAAATGCTTTGCAAAGAGCTGTGCAAAAAGAATTGCAAACCCCTCCTCACATCCAAACACCAGGGTAACATCCGAATTTAACTGCAGCAGATACAGCTAACTGAGTAAGAATAATTCCGTTTTTCTCTCCTCTGGAAGACTAACATTTTCCAAGTTGCATTAAGTTACAGAACATGCACACTCAAAGGGACATTTTAACACAAATGCCTCAAAGCTTCTAAAGCAGAGGATTAAACTCACTGTTCTGATTTGCCAGTCAGTCACTGGGACCAGGGTCTATCACCAAGTCCTTTTTGGCAAAACGTAGCCTCATTTGTAAGCATTTGTATTACTCTTCTTAAAGTACATTGCTGTACAAACACATTTTGAATGTAGCTATTTAGAGCAATGAGGTACAGATGAAAAAGAGAAGAAACCCCCACACCAACATCCCAGCCCCAAAGCTTCTATCTAGTAAAAAGTAAAACAGAGAAACAATATATACAATATGCATAGGACCTTACTCTATCAGTTTTTCCCATGTAAATCATGAATGAAGGGATGCCATCCAGAGGGACCTGGACAGGCTGGAGAAGAACCTAATTAGGTTCAGCAAGGCCAAGCACAGGGTGTTGCACTTGGGCCAGGGCAATCCCAGGTACTGGTGTAGACTGGGAGAAGATCTCCTTGAGAGCAGCCCTGCGGAGAAGGACTTGGGGGTCCTGGTGGACGAGAAGCTGGACATGAGCCAGCAGTGCGTGCTTGCAGCCCAGAAGGCCAACTATGTCCTGGGCTACATTAAAAAAGGGGTGGCCAGCAGGGAGAGGGAGGTGTTTGTGTCCCTCTACTCGGCTCTTGTGAGGCCCCATCTGGAGTACTGTGTCCAGGCCTGGGGCCCCCAGCACAGGAAGGACGTGGAGCTCTTGGAGCGGGTGCAGAGGAGGGCCACTAAGATGGTCAGAGGGCTGGAGCACCACTCCTGAGGAAAGGTTGAGGGAACTCGGATTGTTTAGCTTGAAGAAGAGAAGGCTCCGGGGAGACCTTATTGCGGCCTTCCAGTACTTGAAGGGAGCCTATAAACAGGAGGAGGAGCGACTGTTTACAGGGGTTGATAGTGACAGAACGACGGGGAATGGTTTTAAGCTAAGAGAGGGGAGATTTATGTTGGATATTAGCAGGAAATTTTTCATTCGGAGGGTGGTGAGGCACTGGAACAGGTTGCCCAGAGAAGCTGTGGATGCCCCATCCCTGGAGGTGTTCAAGGCCAGGCTGGATGGGACCCTGGGCAGCTTGCTCTAATGGTTGGCAACCCTGCCCACAGCAGGGGGGTTGGAACTAGATGATCTTTAAGGTCCTTTTCAACCCAGGCCATTCTGTGATTCTATGATTAAAGGAAGTCTATTTATAGGGGTATAGGCCAGATAGAAAGAAAAGCAATAGAGGCCCGAAGTATATATTTATGAAGAGCTGTATTACCACATATACATCTAGGTATATATGGTGTCGTACTTTAAAAAAAGCTCTGTCAAAGTTACCCCCTTCAGTGCAATAGAGCATACATTGCTAAATTCAGCCTGAATGTGCTAAGCACAAGTTATCCCCTGATAAGGTTTATTTGCACTTTTTTAACATTGAGACAGATTTGAAGTTTGGCTTTCTCTATACCCACAAGTACTGCCATATGCACTAAACTGGCCTGAGGAATAGGAAAGTAGGATCTGTTCCCCTTCATTTTTATTAAAACAACGGGTTATCCAATATTACTGAGTCAGAGCAGACAATGTTTTTCAGTTACTATTCAAAGCCATAAGAAGAGTTGTTTAATATGAAAACTTCTAGCTTTTATAAAGAAAGTAGGGTTGAAATCAGGACTGAAACTCTTGAATTTGAAAGCTGGTTGCTTGATGGAAAAAAAACCAAAACCTACGTTTGGGTTTTCTTAACTTCCACAATATAGGTTAAGCTTCCTAAAATGCTTCTTAAAAGCTTCCTCACATTAGGCTATCTTTTAAACATCAACTTGCATTTTCACTGGTGACACAGTTAAACAGAAAAAACATTTACTGATTACATTTACAGAATTCAGGATTTGATGAACACATTGCTCAGGAGATGGCTAATGTTTCACATTTAATGGCCTCAAATTTAGAAAACAGTATTATTTTTTGTTATAAGCCCTCCAATTATGAAATTAATTTTTTTCACACCAAATTAAGCATATATTTTACAGGAGGAAAAAAAAATCACTGTGCCTGTCATACATCCCTTATATATATAAATATGCACAAAATATGTTCAGAGTGCCTGGATCCATTTATCTGGCCAATGCAATATCACAGGAAACCTCTTCTGGAAGTAGTCTATTGCAGTGCCTATTGAACCTGGTAGGTGTTATACCTGGAGATTTTGAGACCACAATAAGCAACCTAATGTACCATTTTATAATATCTGGAAAGTTGAAAAATTAACTGTGTTGGTTGCAGGGTTTAATCAAGGCAGTGTTCATAAGAAGTCAGAACAATGCTAGTACTCACTCCATCACTTCTGAAAATGCTGGAAAAAATTCAAACCCAGCTGTTTAATAGTTGAGTCAATTTGTTTTTCAGGAAGATGGACTGCTCTCTAATGATCCACTGTGCAGTGCATAGCACTAAAAAAGAAAGGAAAATTTGCATGGATTTATTTTTATGGCCAATTCCTTGGAAACTCTTGGGATTAACATACTCAATTAGGAATCTGAAAGACAAGGCGTCAACCATAGATTAAAGTTGGTGAGACCATATACACCATTCTGAATTTCTTCAGACAACAGGGTGGTTTAAATATGGAATAAATTGTCAGTGGTAGCAATATAAACTAGGCACTGTAAATCAGACGAGAAAGAAATTAGGTTATTTTTTTAAGAACAAAAAGCAAAGCACTATCTGGACAATTTTGGATTAGATTGGACAACTGTATTTTATGATATTCCAACAAGCTTGGCAGGCTATTTGCAGGATCTGTTTTCTATAACTATTGCTACTAAAGAATGTTTTCTTGAATTGGAGCCTATGATTAGCCTTTTTGGTGGATGGGAAGGGGATAACATTCTGTGTGTGCTGCCCTAGGTCTTCTATTTCTCCATGTTAAACCTGTGTACAAGGCTGATAAGAAACAGTGCAAGAGAAAAGTAAGCACACATTTAAGACCTGTTTTTCCAAAAATTATCAAAAGACAGTACTTGAGTCTCACATCCTTTGCTCCTCACACTGTGTGCATTACTGCATTTTCCAGATCTGCAGGTTCTGTACTGTAACTTCCATAAATATTCTGCACTTCTTGCACTGATTAACATCAGCCAAGCTGGGGAGATTGGATGCTTTTCTTTTACATGTTTCAAAAACAAATTAACAGGAACAACATAAAAAGGTTGTTTCACTTTCTGGACGGGGTTCAGTTACCCCAACGTAGACCTCTCAGTACTAACAATGCTGCTGCTGCTTCAGATCAGTGAAGGTCTTTGGCAGGTCCTATGGCACACCTGCCAATCCCATACTGCTCTCCATGACCCCACACCATCCACAATGGCTGTCTATATGGACACTACATAGGTTTCCTCTCAGGCACCCAAATTTACACCTGAAACCAATCTTAAGAATACTGAATCCCACCTTTTGCCTATCTGAAGACACCTGTCCACAGAGAATAAGTTGCTTATTCAGGATACACATGCATTGTTGAGAATTCAAAAACCAGATTTCTAAATTACATAAAATGGAAATCACACACACATCCCTACTTTGCTTCATCATGATACAACATCATTATAAGCTTACCACACCAACTGAGTATATGCACACAGAAATAATGACGTAAATGCCTACTGGCATTTGAAGTATTTGAACAGGCAACTGAATAATATGAATACATAAGCATGACAAAACAGCTAGCTGCTTATATTATTGTTATTCCTGTTCAAAAATGTCACAACCAGATGTTCTGATTCCTTATTTAACACTGTCAGAAAATACTTTTTATCTTTTAACACTTCAGTCCTCAACTCACTGCAAAAATCCCCATGCTTATGGTTTTATGTTGCCCAACTCTATCTTCAGAGTTGCAAAGTCAATTGGAAACAGAAGGCACAGGGATGTAGGTGAAAGTCAGATTACATAAATCAGGGATAAGCACACAGAAGCATTAGCGTTGTATATTTTTTACTATCATATCAGATACACTCAATTCTGCATGCCATTTGGATAAAAGGGCTAAAATTCCCATGTCTGCTTTCTATATTTTTAAAAATACTTGTTCTGTTTGACAGGAAAGCATGAAAACAGGAAAAACAAATGAAAGGTCTCATGCAGTAACATTTCACATGTGCTTGCACAGATTGTGCTATCGGCTAGTCTGAAGTGGTGACCGCAAAGAGCATGTGGAGCACTTCACAGCTCTCATTGCCAGACCTTGCTGGACTCACAAATTCACCACTTATTTAAAAGCCTGTTTATCTAGGCATTGTGTTTACTTGAAGCTTTTAAGACTTGAAATTCAGCTCTAAAAGAGAAACTATGATCCTGGTGTTTTGTTCTTTAGTGCATTTATCTTGTTTAACACGGCTCACAGTAAGACTTTCCTCTCAGCCTCCACAGAGAAACAACTTTCCAATCTGGGCTTATAATTTATCTCTGGATTCTTAAGGCAGAGGAGAAAATGCAGTGTTGGGGCACGTGCACTATACTCTTTCCCTCCCACTTGCCATTCATTTCTCTGTTAAGGCTCTGCACTGCCAGACCTTGACACAAGGACCATCTATTTCTCACCCTCCCTTCATCCCCTCCACTCATTCTGCAATATCTAATATAAGAGCACTTCATATTAAGTAGTTTCCAGACAAACATACTCTAGTGAAGCACTGAGTACATTTTTCCTGCACACTGTGTTGGCCTGAAAGCTATCTTCTACACTACTGTTCCCACAGAACCATTCCCAAATGCCTTGAACTCTTACTGATACTTCTGGTATCACCTTTGATCTTGATGTGTTTCTACTTGTCCAAGCATGACATGAAAGCAACATTCCTGTATTGTTTTACATTTGAAATCAGCTGTATTTCAAAGCTCTGATGTCATCAGAACAACTTTATATCATCTCCAGTGAAATGTATCTGCTCAACAGATGTGAAACAGATCTTTTGTTTCACTACTCAGCTCAAGGCCAGCTACATAAATAATTGAATGGGATGGTATTTTGTAATGAGGTCCCCGGCCACCTGCTTCAGGATGATCCTGAACGGTTGGCTTTCCTCAACAGCTTTAGTGCACACTGCTACTGCATCCAGACATAGGAAATACACCAAATAGTAGGTTTTCTATTCACATTTAATCCCTGTAGCTTTCTATGTAGATTTCCTTGTCACTGTTAGGACAGACCCCATAGGACCAGTCAGATTGGGGAATCAGCAGCAATTCATCTATCAACTAGTTCTGTGGATGGAAAGGCTTGATTCCACACCCCTCTCCTGGTAAGTGAGGCCATAAGGGAGGGAACCCCAACTTTACATCCTGAAGCACCCTGGTAGCAGTGTTAAGCAAGGGCTCAAGAATCAGGCTAAGAATCACACTGAAAGGCCTTGAATTTTCAGGATCTGCTTCTCTTTCTGCTTTTGATTCATATTTCATTGAGTTTTATATTTTCAAAAACTCAAGGGGGGAAAAAAAAAAAAATCAAGAGAATGGCAAGAGAGCAATGATGAAGAAATGCAAAGGGAAAGACAGTTTAGGTCAAAGAAAGGAGAGCAATATTGAGTTTCCAGGTCCTAAGCTAACCCAAAATCTTCTCAGCCTTCACTGAGCTTTAGCACTTTGATGACTTAAAATTAGTCTCTTAAAAAGTATTAGGAAGACCTAATCAAGGGAGAGGGAAAACACTTGTCTCCATTTCCCCTCCAATCACTGGACTACAAGGCTTGCCTTCTGCTGTATTAGCTCCCTAACTGCATGAAATTGTCCCAGTATGAGCGCACATTTTAGTCATTGTCAAAGAGCTGAAAACACAGTTGCTGGGGTCCCACAAAGAATCGGTCGTTGCAAGAAGGTAGGCACCAGCCTTAAGGCAGCAGCACCTCCTAACAGTAAAGGCCATGATACCAGTCACCTGAGTAGACTTCCCACCAAATCCCAAATTCTGTATTTTAATTACCACTTTTCCCAGAAGCTGAAGGAAAACTGATGAAATTCTATGTTTTAGAGATGCTACAGTTTGGATCCTCCTTGTATAAGCATTAAAGATTTTACTATATCAATGCTAGGATACTACAAGATAGTAATATGTTCTCCTCAAGCATTTATAATTGTTTAATTAACTCAAGTTTAATCTTAATGTATGCCTCTGCAAGTTGTATCCAGACATTCTGTGTGTTAAGTCTGAGTACCACCTCTTATTTCTCTCTGATATTTTGAAAGTATCAGGGAATAAAAGTTATGATGAGCCTCAGTGCTTCACTGCTGCAAGACTCATCTACGTAAGGTTCACTACAGTTATTCCTCAGGTGTTAAAGCTTCATTGAAATAAAACAGATACAGTAACAAAGGTATAACTGACAGTTCTATTGACTGATGTGCTTTTTGATTCAATTCTATAAATATTTACTCACCACAATCCTTTAGAAGATTAACTTAGAAAGTAGTTCAAGTTCAAATCCCTGTTTCATTATGATGCTAAAAGAATATTCCCTGTACACCACACATTGAACTAGGAAGTACAGGTTAATATTAAACTTGTCCAGAGCATTAGAAAACAATCAAGGACATACCATATGCACTAGCACTGGGCACTCAACTACCATTCTCTCCAGCTGATGGATTTATCCCCTTGTGGAGCTTCTCTTTCATGAGCATCGCTCTGTACCAAAAAGGCACTCCCAAGCCTCACAGCAGAAATATAAAACAACTCGGCTTTCTTTGTGTAAAGCTAAGAAAGGGATTAGACATCTCTTATCTCTCTCCCCTGCATCCCTACAATACCAAAATTGATGTCTCTTCAGTTTCCAGGCAATTTGGCTAGTTTTATACAGTTTTGGAAGGGAAATTCCTTAAGGCCGCTAGTAAAGCAAACTCAACAGGGGAACTATAACCAAATGGAGCTCTTCCCATTGCTGCAGGTCTACAAGACTTCTGTCATTTTACCTCCCTTAAACTTGATCTCTACTTCTACACTGCATGAGCAGAGGGGTAACCGAGGTGTGGGGCTGAAGCTTGTTTCGCATTTTTCAGTGCTCATGTGTCAGGTGGAACCAACTCCCATCCTTAGTCATGGACATCAGGAGACACAAGATTTGCCTCAGTACAGTATGCAGAAAGAACTGAACATAGACTAGTACAGTGAAGAGAACATTTGATCTCATATTCTTGGAGCAGACTTGCATTTTATGTATCACATAGTGATATCTCTGCCTAATAGGATTCCTCCTAAAAGATGATTAAGCTACCTGTCTTCAGCCTCTTCCACAGCTGCTCACATGGGAACACAATTTCACTAACACAACATTTGATGTATAAATGAATTTACTTGCCAAACTACAGTAAATGAAGCAAGACACACTGCTACACTGGGCAAGCAGCAAGACTTCTAAAATTATCTCAGGGTGCTAAATTTGTCTCACAGCTGTGGAGGTGGCTTCTACACTAGGACAACAACACATCTGTGACATCTCAGGAATATGGGTTTAAATTTGTCAGAGAACCTGGTTAAAAAGTTGGAACACAGTCAAGATTCAAATATTTAAATTTTAGAGAAAAAAATCAACTCCTCATATTGTTTCACTAATCTAGCATACTGTGTGATGCAATCATCCTACTCTCACCCACTACAGCAAAACACCACCATTATTCTGATGGGATAGTGTAACCCTCTTGCAGTAAACAGACAGTATTGAAATTGTAACAGCCAACAGCTAATTCAGAAATAGTTAGCACAGGAAAAGTGGAGCAAGTTGGTGAAGAATACTTGTTCTCTAAGAGCCCAACATCATGTATTAAAAAGTGATCAGGCCCTGAGGGAATCAATCTTTAGGAAGAAATATTTTACTATGAAGGTGGTGAGGCACTGGCACAGGCTGCCCAGGGAAGCTGTGGATGCCCCATCCATGGAGGTGTTCAGGGCCAGGCTGGATGAGTCTTTGATCAACCTGGTCTAGTGGAAGGTGTCCCTGCCCATGGCAGGGGGGTTGGAACTCAATGATCTTTAAGGTCCTTTCCAGCCCAAACAATTCTGTGATTCTATGATATATACACTGACCATGATATGATTCACTTACCAGTAAAACATTACTTACCCACTGTTGTCCTGTAATCAATTTAACTAGCTGCCTAATTCTGATTTTCTTATCTGTTAACCTCTTTCACGCCTACTTCATTGTAGAAAGAAATAGAAAACCTAACCCATCATACATATAGTCACATATAAATAAAACTGATGAAGAATGTGGAAATTGCTGTACCAAGTGACCACTTGATACTCAAGTGACCAATTGAGTTCAAGTTCCTCATATGTTTCTAACTAGGCAACAGCACAAGACAAACATCCCTTCCTGATCCTTCTTAAATTCAAGACTACATCCTAAAGCATGAGAACTACACTCCTATCTAAGCAGGCTGAAATGCAATACATTAATGTTCATAATTCAGCCCTCTTTAAAATCTAGTTTAACTACTTGACATCTTCAGGCAATTAATTTTTCAAAACACATTTAGTTAAATGTTAAATATTATTAAATCAACTAACCTGATTAATTTTACAATTTCACTGGCATGGTAGGGTAAAATTATGTCCTCTCTTTCCAAAAAAGAAGGGAAAATAATTTCAGTTCCAGCTAAGCTATGGTCTTTCTAATTTGGACACAACAGCAATAGTTTTTGCTTAGTTTATTAGAGTCCCTTCTATTAAATGAACTTTTGATTTAATTTTAGCCCCAAGTACAAGTTTTATAAACATAAGCTCTAATTGAAATGTTTCCATGAATACAAAGAATAAGAACATTTTCACAGAAGGAATTATCTTTGTCCCTGATATCTCAGATTCAAGGCTCCACTGTACTGAAATCTTAATGTTTGCAAAAGGAAAACTGAAAAGATTCAGGTGAACTATCTTAATCTGAGAAACAGAACCGAAGTTTAAGTTGTTAAACATGGAAAAAAAAGTCAGTCCTTTTAGTTCAATCCATTTGGATGAGTTTCTTTTTACCAGAGACAATTTGAGGAATAAGCACTGGTAAAACCCCTCAATTTACCTACTCTTACCTCAATAATATACAAAACTACATTCTTGTAGAAGCAATAGAGTATGCACTTGGTAACTCGATTGTAACTCCAAGCTCCATGGACCAACAACAGCTTCTCCAAATAGGAAAACTGAAAGAGAGAAAATGGGTTTTTTAAACATATGAAGAACTGTTTAAAAAAAAAAAACCTGCTTAAATTCCTGACTTCAGATCAGCTATGAAAGTTGTTCTTCAAGTGCAATATTTAAATAGCTTATCAGAACCTACATGCAAAAAACAACACAATATTTACAGGAAAAGCCTTTTCTGAAGCAAAATTCTCCATGTTTTTAAGTGGTCTTCACTGGTTTTAAACAGCAAGAAGTTTTCAATTAGTAGTACTATCATGATAGCAAAATCAAGCAAGGTTAACATAATATAGCCTTGTGGATTGAATATAAGTGTGAACTCTTCATTTCGTGGTCAAAGAAGATTCCTGTGTTTGACGACTTACAAGGTTCACTCTCCATTGTCTGTGTTAAATGAACAGTCTGATAATCAGAACTGTCTTGAGCTGAAATAAAGCGCACAAGGTGGCAACACAAGTAGAAAAATAGATGTATAGAGTCTTTAGAGAGAATGAACACTTACATTAACATTTCCAGCCCAGAAAATATATGCTATCATATATTACACGAAGCACCTAAAAAACTCCATAAAGAAAGAAGGAGCATTTGCCAAAAAGGGCAAGTAAAAACAGATACCTTTTAATGCTAGTTTGAACCACAGATACAGCTCAAATTCTGCTTCTCAATTCAGGAGTTTTGAAAATAGACTTTTATAGAAGCAGTCTCACAACGCAAACAAGGAAATGCATATTTTCTAGTCTTGGCTTTGTCAGTGAACCTTTTTATGGCCTGCAGCATTCCCTTTTCGTTCAGTTACAGACAGCTCACACTGGTGACTGGACCGTTTAGCACATGCGTACCTGAAAGAGTTCTTGGACACTAAGGTGGGATCATTATTTGCTTTGCTTCCTTTTCCATAAAGTGACTTGATAAGAAAAGCTTAGGTTCTAGATCATTTATTTTAACCCAAACTTATTTGAAATTGAAAGCTACACTAATGAATTAGGAGTGTCATGAGATAGCTCTGCTCCCATGATTTCCAGCACTGAAATCACTGAACCACAAATCCTGTAAGAACAACCTCCCTCCCATGCATCAGCAACTCAGATTTGTCAGGATATGCCAGCAAAAAGGGAGAGAAAATACAAGTGAATCAAACTTCACAGTTCAGTCTCCACCCAACTTGAGCCAGCACTGAAAGTGAGACAACTCAGAAGGGAGCAGCTGACCTATTAGACACCTAATGTCTCAGTTAATATGCAGCACAGGTACAACTTTCTTCATCAAAATTCACGGACAACACATATCAGTGACAGGAAACTTGCCACTATGCCCTGACAAGTCACCCCAAACACCTCTTGTAGACAAGAGTTAGACACACCCTAAAAATTTAGCTCTGCTGAGTCTAACAAGCGACCATCTCAGATGTAGTCTTCTTTGGAGCTCAAGGCAAGGAAAAATCCTACCATTAATTGCCTCTCATGACTGTACTCCCATGAAAATGAACGCACTACACAGTGCAACCTAAATAACTCAGTTCTGAGCCTCTTCACACTGGTGAACGGTCCTATTAAGACATGGCAAGGAATTAAATTTGTTTTGATGCTGGTCACTGAAATTAGGCAAACGCACAGCTACCAGTATAATACTGGAGCGACTGTAGGGATAGGGCTCTACTAAGACACTTCCCTTTTTTGGGCATTACTATATTCATGGTGTTTTACATCAGAAGGTAACAGTAAAGGCCACCCAGGTGGCCTACCTGCAAAACACTTTCTGTAAGCTTTCAGACATCTCTGTATCAACCCTAGCATACTTTTTTTTTAATAGAGAGATTATCTTTTAGAAAGATACCCCTCATCTTGACTAAAGGATGAGGTGATGCCATGCTGGGGGGCAGGGGGATGTGGTGCTTAAGGCAGGGAAAATGCATCCAAAATGCAAGATAAATTTTCCAGAAAATAAAATTGAAGCATGAACCTTTATCTAAGAAAGAAGTCTCCCTAGTTAAGAAAAGTGAACAGTCCCTAGACACCAGATGCTTTCTGGATTAAGATAAAGCTTTTTACTGAGGTAAAAAGTTATTAAATTCTACTACTGCCTTTCTAAACAGTTCGGCCATTTGATTTGGGAATTCTCTAAATATGGATCACTGGTGCAATATCATTTCAAGGGAAAAGGATGATTCAAACAGATGCTCCTTGCACCTGTGGAAGCTATTTGGAGTAGAGTCAGACACAAGTTACCTTTTTTATTTCTGCTTGTTTTATGCTTTGATTCCCCCTGGAATCCTGAATGAGCCTATATAGAGACTTACTCTTCCATAAGTGCCTACTTCTGGCACCCCTGCATTTGAAATACCATTTGAACACAAGATGCTACATTATAGTTGTCATCTTAAATTACTCGATAAGAACATACTCTGCCTTCAAGGCATGCACATACAGTAACATTTTAGTGGGAGTTATATGTCTTCACAGAAAGAAATATACCCCACAGAGATCAAGGTTTTCTTTTGAACACTGTTTGTGAAACACACATTACCATACACTGTTAGTCTCTTTCACAAGAGGGATTCCTTTATGAGTTTTTTTAAATCAGCACAAAGCTCT
Organism: Pterocles orientalis; assembly: GCA_011057875.1. NCBI lineage: Eukaryota > Metazoa > Chordata > Aves > Pterocliformes > Pteroclidae > Pterocles > Pterocles orientalis. Next base: position 1,754,985 of record WKFP01015549.1, on the reverse strand, counting down.
TCTACACATTCACAAAAAATTCAGTTCCACAGCATTTTACTATTTTTTCAATTTAAAATTCTGTGCTGGTGTGCCCAGATTTTATTTCATGTTGAACTAAAAAGATTAATTGCTGTTGTCAGTAACTCCCTGACTGGAATTTAAACCAAGAGCAACTTACTTCCACATTCTAACACTGAAGCCAAATACAAGGTTTTTTGTTAATGCAGAAGCAATACATGAACGCAGAATGAGTTCGTCAGATTTAATGTTACTGCAACCAATGCAAAATGAATTAAGTGCGTAGGGCCCTCTATGGACAGAGCTCTCACTGCTTATACTTATTAAAATGGAAGTAATAAGTGTTCTGAGTAAGTCTAAGTAAAGAGCATCCAATTAAGGCATACAGCAGAAGCAATATATAGTCTACAGAAGTGAAAAATGAGAAAGTCTTTACAAGATATCACAGACTTAACGATTATGGCAGCTCCTACAATGGTGTGTATTTGGAATATGCTACTGTTTACGACAGAATAAGCCCTTGACAAAACCGCCTAAAATTTTCAAGATAAATTTGGTGAAAGATCTCAGTTATTCAAGCCTGAAACCCAGAGTGCCTCAACAGACTGCAGAACAGAGCAGCAACACAAGACTGCCACTTTGCTTCACAGCAGGGTTAACACAACGAACAGTTATCTGTGTGAACAGCAGCATTATCCGTGCCTTTTCAAAACCTCACCTTCTACTGAAACTATCAAAAGATAATACTTCATATCACTTGATAGAGCAAATCTGCCTACACCCTGGCAGAAGGGAACATCAGCTGATGCTCACAGATCACTGAGGAGACAGTGGATTGTCTCTGCTTCCTGTCAGTTCCATGTGTTCTTGTCCTGCGATCAGTCTCAAACACATACACATAGCATCTCAGCTTTAAATAGTATTCAGAGGACGTCCAGCAGCTGAAGCATCTCCTTCCTTTCTTATGCTTCTTTTAAAATCCTTATTCTATATTTTGGTTTCCGCAACAAAAGAAAAAAATTTTTACTCTCCGCTTTAGCTGAAGTAATCAGTGCTGACAGTTTGGGAGCACCCACCCAAATAACACACCTGAAATGAAATGCTGGCCAGCTCTCTAGAACTGTGACTAATTCTTGTGTACCTCATAGGGATGGGGAGAATAAAAAACAACAACAAAAAAAAGGAGCCACCTCAAAGTAAGAATTTCCCAACAGACAAACTTATACACTAGGTTACAATGCCTACTCATAAGACAAAAGAGCTTGCACCAAGAGAGGTAAGGTAAGTAGTGCTAAAAACATGCTAACATAAGCATCACAGAAAGTGCTTCTCCCTTATTACTGAAGAACCAAAACATTGTACAGCTGTCAGGAGGAAACAAACTTTAAGAGGAGGTGGAGCTTTGCACTAAAGAACACAAAATCATAATAATGAATCCCAAAACCACATCCCAAATATCTGTTTTAACTGCCTTGAAAAGGAAACAAGCGGAGACACTCCTAGCTCAACACTAGAAGTCATGAAGCACTCCACAGCCACACAGCATTATCTCTGATAACAGGATACGGCAGTTGCTCTTTTTTGCCTCTGACCTGTGCAATAGCATAGTCCGAGCAATTGGTTGCCTGCATGCCCTCATTGCCACTGATCCCCACTCCAACATGAGCTGTCTGGATCATTCCTACGTCGTTGGCACCATCCCCAATGGCAAGTGTTATGGCATTGACGTGTTTCTTGACCATGTCTACTATTTCAGACTTCTGTAGAGGAGATACTCTGAAAAGGAGAGAAAAAGGTGTCAGTTTCTCACATGCTGAGCTATGTGCCTTTCCCAAAAGGACAGCTGGAATCTACATTTAGAAGTCATCAAAGGGCAGTTGCTGGGAACTTTCTTTATTCAACAACTAAGCTTCAGAATGCGTGCCAAAACATCTCAGATGAAAAAAGTAGCTTTAAAAATAATTTCACATTTATCACTACTGACTCATGTTTTATGCAAAAGAGAACAAATAAATATGAAATGTTTTAAAGCTTTGTTTTCCTCCCCAGCCCCAACCCAATACACTTGAGCATACACAAGTGATGTTATACTGGGAACACTGGAGAAGTGAGTTTCCTCTTCAGCTACCACAGTTTACAGATTAACAGTAATTAACATCTCCATCCAGGAGGTAGAAGACCACTGATACATCCAGAGAATAAATCAGAGACATTTTCAGTGGTTTGGCAAAAGGTATTACAGGCTTACCTTACTCCCTCCTCCACCTTTCTTCCCCATTTGCCAGGCCATTTTCCAACCTCAGACTACACATTTAGGATCAGAAATAGTAAGGCCTCTCAGCTGATCTCAAGCAACCTTGTGTGCTAGTGCAACTCTGACTCCAGTAATGACATCACTCAATTCTAATTCAAAACTGAAAGGCTGACTCCATAAATTCTGAACAGTCTTATCAGTTTTATTGCTACTTACTTGAATCTGATCCTTCTCTCATTTTATATCAGATCATTTGATAAAAATTCATGGAATTCAATAGAGCTAAACTAGTCTAAACCAGGGAGAAGTGGAAAAATACTCAGGACTAGGTTACTAAATTGGATAAGACACCCAAAATGCCCTTTTTTTAAATAGAAAAGGTGGATTAGGTTACCAAATCATATTAGGTATTCTAGAAATACCTACATGTAGATTAAGTATTTCCATTCTAACCCCATCTGTACAAACAACCCTAATTCCTTTCCCCATCAGTTTTAGTTAAAGTTCCAAATTATTTTATATTCCTTTAAATAAAGCTCTAGACAAAACTTTTCCACGTCTCAAATCAGCTACGTAACACAAAAATAATGTAACTGATATCTAAAAGCTTTACTATTAAAACAGAGGGAGAACGAGGAGCTTGGGGAACGGGGGAGACAGGTTTTTTCACATGGCATTTTTTCTAGTTACATCCTGTGGGAGCAACTTACACAGCCTTTCAATACACCTGGATGGATTACTGCTGATCAAAAAAAAGAGTTATCTTGTTCAGCATTTTGCTTTATGGCCTTGATTTTGTTTAGTGCTGACCAGGTCTTAAAAAAACTTGAGTAATTTGGGGAGAAAGAGTTCCTAAGAGAAATTTGCTGGGCTCAAAATTCACTTGTGAACTAAGCCACCTGAGAAGTCTAGCAGCTGTCCTGTTCCTAAAAGCTGAAAACAGGACAAAGTTGACTGGGTCATAAAATTTACTTAATACTATCAGATAGATTTATTAAACACTTAACTACGTGGCAATGAAAACACCACTTGGCACTGTAGGGGCCCAGTTAAATTACCAACATGAAACCCTAACACATTAATCAACCTATGGTGCGTGGCAAGTGCCAGTTTAATTATAAAGCAGCTCTGAATATAGTCTGCATCAAATTTTAATCTCTCTCATACATATACACACGCACACTCCCCTCTTCCCTGCTCCTCAATCTTCACGTGATAAAACACTGAAGCATGGTGCAAGCAGTTAACAAGGACTTCAAGCCATTAAATGAGAGCTCCAGAGGGACTTGCAGACAGTTCTCGAGCAATAGGACTGAGGAGTGTACACATCCGCATTACCAGCCCCCGGGGCACCTCCAGCACACAGGACTGTATACTTTTGGCAGTCTCCTCACGCAATTATTTCATTGCAGCTGAGCACTGTGCTTATCTGCTAACATCCTCCTCAGACAGATACATCTCTCAAAACATCCAGTTTGCGTTCATTTAGTTTTCAGTTGCATGGCAATAGAAATAGCCAGGAAGCTTCCTGGTTTAAAATACACTTAAAGCAACAGGGGAGTCGAAAAAGAGAATGTGAACAGCATCTCTGATTCTGTAGTTTAATCTAGCAGCTTGTCTACAGGCGCTTCAGACATGACCAGAATGTGGCAGAGATGCTTGAGCTTGTTCTAGTGCAGTTTAGCTGCAACACTCCAGGCAAGCTAACACAGCCTGTATTCACTTCTGTGCCCGCAGTGTAGGTGTGGCTTCAGATTTTAAGTTGACTTTGACACTAATGGCCTATTATTTGTCAAATCAATAGAATACCCCAATATAAGCACATTTACCAACTACTACAAAATGTACACAGAGTATGCTTTTACTGTTTTGATCAAATAAAGTTAATTATACCTACAGTTAAACAGTTAAAGACTACTATCTTTATATGCCTAATAAGACTACAAGCTACAGGAAACACTAGACATATGCTTTATACAACAAAAATATTCCTGCACTTGTTTTAAGATGATGAAATCTAAGACAAGATTTCAACACAAAGTGTTGCTTGACTATAGTTGTGTATTCTTAACAGAAACTCTATAGCAAGCATTCTCTTTGACACCTCCCCATCAAGTACATCCCTAAACTACAGAGAACACATTTTACTGCACACAGTATATTAACTACAAAACTTGCAAATTGAGATGGTTACCGATTTCCTGAGGGGTTTTTACACACCACCCAACTCACACTCTCAGCCTCCAAACTTCTTGCAGTCCCTGTAATCTATTTGGTACTAACACACTGCATTAGCTGACATTAATCCCATTAGCCCATGATCAGAGCTGTGGTCCATGTCTGCACATTTGATAGGCTGTCTACATGAATAGCTGAAAGATTACAGCACAGGATACTATTAACCTGCAACTTTCCCCCAGGTGATATCTTGGAAGGAGAGGAAGAATAGCCAAGTTCACAAAGATTCCTGGATAAATGACTAAGTTCAAAGTAAAACATGCTAGTAAGAACTAACTATTTGGGAGAAAAATTTTGCAGTAACAGGTAGCTATTTGTAATTACCATTTGGGGGAACACCCCTGGCACTTACTACAGCAACATCAGGATGTAAGCTTTGCCTTGACATGCATCCAAATAAGAATTAAGATGTGAACAATACAACAGTTGCATCAAAGTCTTTTGCTTACTCATGCATTCATTCATTGGTCAGACAGCAACATTTCTTACAGTGAAACTCAAGAGATCACTGGAAACATTTGTTTATACATAATTTTTATTGTCGGCTCAAAAGCATCTTTGACAACAGATACAATCAACTTAGTCTAGATTTACTCTTTCACGCATACCCCCGGAAGAAAAAAAAAAAAAAAAGTCAGGTTTCGAATACCACTGTTATAGCTCCAGGATCAAGTCTTCAGATTCCTGCTCAAATTGCTTTCCTGAGAATCTGGATTTCACCTACTCAGGCTACAGAGAGCCTGGGGTCAGGACTGTGCCTTTATAAAATATTTATCAATCAATATTTGGCTGTGCAATATGAAGTGCTCATGAAAGGGAAGCATAAAGTCAATGCAAAGCCATATAGCAAACCTGCTACTTGCCCATCTCTGAGACTTCCTTCCTGTAGCCTTGCTCTTGGGAGGGTAAAAGCTGATATGGAAAAACTGAACATCCTCTTCAGTGTCAAACCTGCTTAATCTTTATCAGCATCTTTAACAGAATAATACAGAAAGCAATTTACATCCTGAAAGATAAGTGGTGCCTTGATACCGTATTGCTTCTTCTGTAATGGGGTGAGTGGAAGCAAGAGAGGGCACAAACCACTATCCCTTGGGAAGAAGTTGGGAGAGAAATGAAGCCCAGAGCCAGGGACCCTCAGATAGCCATGGACCTAGTATTCTCAGGTCACTGCAACGCACAAGGAAACCATGGAACGAGGCAGGGGTAAGAAGTTTTCAGATAAAGCAGCACTATATTGTTACCATCAGTAAATACTTTAAGTTCCCTCTTCTACTCGGAGGAACCTCATGAAAAAAACAGCCCAGGGCACAGCACTGAGCAGTAACATAGCTGGTTTCCACAGAGAATGTTGTTAAGTGGCTTCCCACCGACTTCTGCAGATCAGCTCCCAATGGCTTTAAACATTGAGTCCGCATTTACTTCTTTAGCCTCAGTACACACGTTTATAAGCAAACTTCTCACCTGATATGTTTTGCCTGTTCAGGAAAGTTCTAGTCATATGGTTTAATCTTTAGTTCTACAAGGACCAGGGAACTGGACTCTATAATCCTTATGGGTTCCTTCCAACTTGAGATATTCTATGACTCTACACAGCATTTTGCTGGAAGGTTTGCTCAGGCTTACTTCAGTTCTTTAAGAAGATAATTCAAGCACAAATGAAGGATCTTCCAGTTCAATTTTCTTTATCAGGAATACTTATGGGACAACCAGAGCAATTGGTAAATTCAAATCAGATTTCACAAAAAAACCCCTGTGAAGTGGTGATATTTTCAAAAATAAATATCAAGCATTTTATTTAAAAACGCATTCTGGTAGCAAAATTTTTAAAACTTCAAAAGTAAGTAGAAGAAAAACATCAAAATATCAATTTTAACAAAGAAAAACAATGCAATAGAGCTTTAATTTGAATTTTTAATGTACTGCAACTGATTTAAATCAATCAATTCCTTTACCACTCTTTTTGCAATCTGGCAAGGCAGCTCTCCCTCTTATTCACTAACTCCATGTAATAGATTGAGATGAATGCAGCCACAAACAAGATGAGAAAAACACAATCAGCATAACCAGTCCTGTGTCACATAGGTCAGCTACACTCCACAAGATAATATCACCAAAAAGTGAGAAACAGTTTTTTTAATTCTGTCCCTATGCATATCTGTATTTATTGCACAGTTACAGATGCACAAGAGCAACTGACAGCAACTGTAAATAATACTTCTCTCGGAGGCCCTTAAACTACATCTGCATCATTGCAGATGCTTCAGAGTATACAGTCATAAACCACAGATGGGAAATAAAAATGCCATCTTTCAGAAAAAGATTAGTTTTATTTATTGCATTCAAGTCTAAAGGATTTAACAAAGACAGGGTTCTGGTAGAGAACTAGCAACTGAGACTGAGACTACCAACTGTATATAAAAAGAGACACAATTGATAAAGAACAAGGTAAGCAAACTCTATTGGAGTACTTTTATCTGTAAGACCGAGGCAGAAAATATTAGGTAATTTATAAGAGATCAGTTTATATCCAGACCATGTAATAAGACCACTAAGAGAAGGCAATCCCACAAGTTCTTCCACATCTGAGCAACGCACAGCTTTATACCCCGTCTCGGCACTCTCTTCTGTTCCCTTTACACGCCTTATTTTTTGTGGGGATTTTTTTGTTTGTGGGTCCCCTCCCACAAAATAAGGAGACTAGAGCATTTGTGTTGAGGGCTGCATACTTCGCCCACCTCCAATTCAATACAAAAGTACTCTTTAAGGCATTCTTACACACACTTTTAAACTTATGTTCACTTGTGAAAAGAGGAAAGCAAGGAAGGAAGCTGTTTCAAGTATTACCTCCTTTTGCTTCCATGTTGTAACACACATTAAACAAAGGCATTAATGTCTTTAACATGAAACATTGATTTGATATTTTACTTCCTCTAAACGCCTTATTAATGCAACACAAGAAGCCCTTAAGAGCCCACCTTTATTGCAGTGAACATGATTTTACCCTGTTCTATCGTAAAATACATTACTACTTCAAAATGCTCAGTGACCTCATCTTCAGAAAAAAGCAGAGACAGGAGACAGCCCAGAAAGAGCTGAGAGCTATCAGTTATATTGACATTTAAGTGTATGCATTGGTCCACAGAGAAAGTGGCAAGATAAATAAACACGTCACTAAAAGTAACGCTCAGAAAGCAAGGAATGTTACCATGACATCATATTTAGCAGTTTTTAATTACACATTGATCTCTCCTGACACACACCAGGGTGCAGATTTCAACTAAGTGTCATCCAAACAAGGGCCAGTCTTGAACTACAGTCATGATGCTCTGAGATATCTTGGATAGACTTATAACAATGCAGTAACCCACAAAGAAACCCACACATATTCTGACTCAAAACATGCATTGCATTGAGTGCACACTACATTTACCAAGTGCTCCAAATCTCCTTCACCTGCTGACAACCATGATTTCACAGGGACTGGCTCTGGAGCAGTACTTACAGCTTTGGAGACAGCACTGACTGAACTGATGGATAGTTTAATGTTCATAAAAAGCACCAAAGGAATTTAGCCAACTAAATGTAAGTGCCTCCAGCGGAGACATCTCTATCTGCACTAATCACGCCATGCTCCTTTTAGAGTCAATGAAGAGAAATAGGCACTTCTGAAGTACAATTCATCTGGCTTATTTTAGGCATGTCCTTTAAAGGTATAGTTCCTCTCCTTTTAAGAGAGGTGCCCTTTGCTCTCCCCTAAGGCAAAGGGGGCTGAAGGCAACTAGTTCCCATGAAAAAGCCTACTACTGATGTGTAAAATTATATAGTATGAAACCCATCTTACATTGTTGCAGTGCTAAATACCTTAAAATTAATCAGGCACACAAGCTTCTATGCTCTTGCTTTCTGGGAAGGTAGAATGCCTGTGTCCTCCCAGCACAGGCACCTGATGCTGAACTGGTTGATACACCATGTTCTCCCTTCCCTTCTCTTAAAATTCTTGCTCCTTGACTACACTTCCAGCTCTTCCTAATTCTTTTCTATAGTAATTTCCCAGTCCCACCTCTTCTAAAGACAGACAACTAGAAGTCTTACCAAACCTCTACAGGCTTCTGTAAAAACCACCACAGCTTCCTCAACCTTGTCATTTCAGCTGCAATCTCACTTCTCCATGCTTTCTTCACTTTTTTCCCCAAGCAGACCATCCTCCAAACTTCTTCACTCATTGAAATTTATCAGATGGATTTCAAGTCTATTTTTTTAATTTTAAAAAGAGTTTTACATCCTACTTTAATTATCAGAAGTCTCCTTTCACCTTGTTGTAAATAAAAAAAAATTTCCTTCAGTTTTTCAGCCTCACTGACATGCTAGTCACACATTTGACTTTCTGAATAACATATGTCACTTCTACATTTCAGGTTATCCAGAACAGGGTATTTTTAATGCATAGCATGGTTCTGAGTCAAAGCACATGCACACATCTCTACATACATGCTCATAGAATGTGGCTTTTTTAAAAATTTAATGGTTAACTGCATCACTTTAAGTATAATAGAAATGCCTTCTTAATATAAAGCTTTCTGTAGTTATAAAGCTACTGAATGTTACAGTCTTCTGAAGAGAAAGAACCCAGGTTCATTTAGAACCTTTTTATCACAAAAGCAAAGATTTATTTTCTAATTATATAAGGGTTTTTTTATTTTAATTGATGTATCACTAGAGAATTTCTCCCTTGCATTCCAAACTTTGACAACTCATTTGCTATTCACAGTTGCCAATGATCTCCAGAGGACGTGCACTACGAAATAATCTCTTTATAAGCCGATTTCAATGTCTTAAGCAGGGGGATATAATACACAGTGCCTCAGTAAACACAGGGTTAAGTGTCAAGTCAGCATCTTCTTCCTCTTTGATATCCCTCCCTGCATGTTTCTGTCTTGGTTGCCCTTCCCCCAAGCCTGAGTAAAGATTAAATAGGGAAAATCTATTTTGGAAAACAAATTATTTGGAAAGTGATGAGTTGGCATAAACATGGCATTGAATGGGAGACTATTCTGCCTTTTTAACTGCAATAGTCGCTAGTGGCAACAGCTATAATACAGTTTAGAAGTGAAACTAATGTATCAAATTAATTTTGAGCTTCCCTTACCCCAAGCTGATTAAGGCACATTCATTTCCATGCTAATCAGCCTGAGCAGTTCTCATGCAACACAGAATCCACTTTTTTCTAATGACAGAGCAAAAAAAAAAATGTAGTCTGTAAAATGTACAGATTAGTGCCTTTATAATCTTAATGACATGCACAGAAAGCAAGCACCCATGTGTTTCACACAGCGAAGTTGTTTACAGACTTTCGCAACACGTGGTAAAATTAAGTGACAATCAAGACCATGGTCATTAGTAAGCACATCAGCCCTTTGAGGGAGGCTCTGCCCTGTGGTGAAGCCAAGAGACCAACTGCGAGAGGCAGGGGGAGTACCCGCCTCGTGCAGCAGAGCAGCAATGGTGGCATCGTCCACACCAAGTGGGCAGCATTTTGTCTAACAGGCACTCTGCTCCTCCACTCTAACTACAGCTCAGAAATACAAAATACAGCAGCTTCACACAGCATTACTATTGTGAATTACTGCTTCTTTCAGGATCATGCACCTAAGACAAACCACAAACACTGGCATGGGAGAAAGATGAAGGGAGATGTAGCTAGTAGATTTTAGAGGGTTTGCCATTTATTTCAGCAGTCCTACAAGCACCAACAGCTTTATTTCTTCATTCTGAGTTCTAATAACTATGCATGATTTATTTTTCTCCCTACAAAAAAAAGAGTCTCCTGGAATTTAAAATGAGAATGCACATAAATTATCAACTTGCAACTACATGGTATTGTTGAAAAGCCTAGAATCTCTGAATTACATGCTCCTGGAACAGACAGACACAATCCCAAGCAGGAGATCTTACCCAGCATTTATCATCAGAGGGCTGCAATATGCCAGCATATTATGTTGAGGACTCACTACCCAAAATGAATGTACCACCTATTTGTAAAAAGCAAATTTTTTTCTATTTAAGAATTACTAGTACACCTCAAATGTCAGGGTCACAGCGTATCTGGGAAGAAAGGTAAGCTCATAATTTTTTTCATTACAATACTAAAAAAATGCAAGTTATTTCCCACCTTTCCCTGAAGTCTAATCTCTATTTAACAAGAACAAAATGCTTGTGGTGAAGTCCCTAAATCCTTAGACATCTAGAAAAAAAAAGAACCCAACTTCTGGTTTTCAGTCTCTCCACAGCCAGGGAATGTGAGCACTAGGGTGTTCCCAACAAGATTAAAAAAAAAAAATGAGACCACTTTTAGATAGAAAAGACATTGACAACTGGAAGCCTGACTGAGGACTGGTCTTGGTCAACTACTAAATCTGCGCTCTGTTCAAAGCCAGGTTAAGTATTAACTTACAGAAAAACATTCACAGCATGCTCACTATTCCCAAACACAAGCTGCAAGAAAGGATCTTGACATCAATCTCTAACCTCAGGCTACACACAAGCAACACTGCTAAGAAAAGAGTAGGGAAGGGAAGGAGGAAGAAAAAAAGAGTAATATTCTAGAGCAAAGTCAATTACATACTTAATTCATGATTACACTAAAGCGTTAAAATATGGCATCTAGGGTAAGGGGAGGCTTTTGTCATGTTCAGTCACCACTTGCACTGTAAGTTAATACGACAAAATTTACATCAAGAAGGTTTAGTAACAGTGCCTCTGCCCATGGCCAGCCGCTAATGTGGCCATATTGCTAGGGCACCTGTAAGCATTGAACAGATGGTTCCAACATTTGTATCTTGGTGAGTGTTTCCATATTCTGGTTTAAGACATAGAAATGCCCTGTGGTTTGTGGAAAAAAAATGTTGATTAGCAGCAGCTGCTTTTGTAACAGAAAAACAGCAGAGTAAACACAAAATATATTGGTCCCCTGCACCTCTGATTTTCAAGTCCCTTTGAAGTGTGAGGACCTCGTTACACAGAAGAGCACATGAAACCAAAGCCGCACATCACAGGCTGTCACACAGGGCTTGAGCACACCATCTGCTGTGGTAGTATTGCCAACTGATGGGCAAGAGGAAGACAAACTGGTACAGGTACACCCCAGTCCTGGGTTAAGCTGAGACAGAGTTAACTTTCTTCATAATAGCTAGCAAGAACCTGTGTTTTGGATTTGTGCTCAGAAGAAAGCTGGTAAAAAGTGATGTTTACGCAGCTGCCAAGGTCTTTCAGCTCCTCTGGCTGTCTGCAAACAGGAGAAGCTGGGAGGGAGCACAGCCCCAGTTACAAGCTCAGGATTTGATCTTAGGTTCAGGATTGAGACCCAGAGTGGTCAATAATCTATTCCATAACATACACTTCATGCCCAGTATATAGGTAAGGACCCTCCAGAAGATCACCCTTTTTGTTCCACATCTCATCTTGCTCCAGGTGGTCACTCTCCCAAGGCCTTCTCTCCCCTCATCCCAGTCAGCTCTCCATCTGGGATGCTCAGACTTATCTCCACTCCATGAGTGCGGTTTTAGGACTCTCCCTGTTCCAGGATCATTATCCAGGAACAGGCTGAGCCTTGGTCATTGGGGGTTGAGGCAGTATCACTGCGCATCACTCATTCATATATTTGTATATAGTATTGTTTTAAATATTACCTCAGTTTAGTTATTAAATTGTCTTCTCAACCCACAAGTCCTTTTTTCCCCTTTTACCCCTTTAATTCTCTCCCCCATGCTTGGGGGGAGAAGGAGTTAAGTGAATGGGTGTGTGGGTTGGCCCCCAGCCATGGGTAAACTCATCACAACCCCTGCCAAACTTGGGGAGGAACTGCTTGAGCTTACTGTCCCCAGAAGCTTGTCCAGGCATTTTGGAGCAGTCCAGGCAGAGTCAGGAAGTACTTTAACAGTACAGGATGGACAATCAAAATCGAGTGCCTATGCTTGCTTTCTGAACAGTGTATGCATAGCCTGAAATGCGTAACACACAAGGAAAAGCCTCACAAAACTCAATTCCCTTTTTTTTTTCTCCTCCAAACTTGCATTGACTCAGAATGCCACTTCTGAAAGCTCCAAGCTGGCCACCTTGCTATTGTTGAAAGGAATTTTCAGAGGTTTTGGGAAAGAAAAAAAAGCAAAGAAATCACAGTTTTCATTTCCTGCATGTGTGTCAGATCTCAAAACCGATTTTCTTTTGCACATGTGATTTTTAGTTTTAGTCTCATCCATGTTCCTGACCACAGGAGCACTCATATCAGGACAGAGCTTTGCACGGGACAGTGCTCCACGGAGTACAGACAGTAAAAAAAACACTACAAATATTTTGCTTAATAGCTCAAACCAGGCCAACAATTTTCCTTCCTGAATTAGATTAAAAATACCAATCTAGGAGCCAATTATTTAAAATGTCAAATCTTTTAATCTTTATAGAAAGGACACAAAATGCTGCAGTTCCAATTTGGTAACATACATGCCCATGATTCACAGGACATGCTTAGTTACTGCTAAGTAACAGATGCCAGGACAAATCATCCCCCTTCTACCATCCCTTTTACTTAACAGAATAAAGAAAGACACCTGAACAATTATACATAGAGATTTAGAACAGCAGAGAAAAGACAGGTGCATTTAAGTTAACCTTTCCCTGAAACTGAGGAAAAGGATATTGCCTGAAGGACCTTTCCTGGAGAGAAAACCAGCTTTGAAATATTTCAACAGGCATTATAATGAGCCCTTTTCTATTAACTTGTGGTCTTTTAAGGTGAACTGTTGGGCAGCTGAGAGGCATCGTTAAGTACCAGCCCATTACCAGGGGCAGAGGAAAGCATATTTCTTCCACGTGTGCTTTTATATCAGATCGGTCTTGGAATAAGAGATATGTCCTCTCACTGCTACAGTGGTTTTAAGCACTGGGCTGCTTCAGACCATTAGTGCCGTAGTAATGTTGAATTTGAGCACATTCAAGTCATTAATGCCAATCGAATTCGAAGTATCAGAACAGAGCTACCTCACTATTCCCAAGGTAACTTAAATTATCCACAGCCTCAGGTATGACGAAGACCTAAATGAGCCAGACAACATGAAACCCCTCCTTTAAAAGATACCATGGAAATGGAGGGGAAAAAAAAAAAAAAAGAATTGCTAGGAGTTGAACTGTATTTCGACACCCTCCATGACTCAAGCAAGATTAAAAGTAAAAAACCTGGGAGGAAAAATTATGACTTGCCTAGTGCCAAAAAATTCATGGGCTCTATAGGAAACAGGAAAGGGTCTTTTGTGAGTTAGATAGGATACTCTCCACATCCACCTGGAAAGATCAGTATGGCTAAGTTGATACTTTCTTTTTTAAATCCCCCCATGAAAAGCAACACAGCTTACAGTGCTTTTTCTCTAGAAAGATGATTAGAGCCTATGCATGCTCACCTGACTTAATAAAATGGCTTTTGTAGTAGCATTAGTCTACTCTCAATTTAACCTGTAAATTTTATTTTAGTTTGTAGTTAGAAGCTAAGACTTGGAAGCTTAAGCTCACATAAGCCTGTTTACTGTATGTCAGAAGTTTACAAACTTATGTATTTAACACACCAGCAAAATTCAAACAGCAATTCATTTTCAACATGCAATGCACTGAAAAATCCCATAACCAAACAGGCTATTGAGGTAAAAAGTGAACCCCACTTTCAAAGATGACCTGGCAACTCAAGTCACATTGCAGAAACTGAACATATACATGATAATGTGAAAAAATGTAATATTCAAAGGACTTGGCAGACATACAGTGCCTTCTACAAGCTCCTACTCGCTCTACAAGCTACTCTACACAGCAGGATGCAACACATACTAATGTACATACTATCTTCAAATAAACTGTGCCCAAGAGAGCGTGTGGGGGGGTGTTGGGCATGGAATGGGGTGAGTGGGTAGGGGGAAGATGGGGACAATAGGCAAGAGGCTGATCACAAGACTCCTAAAATCAGAGGTGCCAATTGTTTTGGTGATGACAATTGAAAATGGACATTCACTGTCAGAGTTCACATGGCTCAGCTTGTATTCTGGCTGTCTTGTTGGGCACTATATCTTCTTAAAGTTTTGGAGCCACTTCATTTTGTATACGTCTATACAACTCTCTATACCCTATTTCTCCAAAGAGGGTCAGAGTAGCCTTGCTAGAAATTCGCTGGCAGCAATAGACAGGGCATAGTCAAAGGTTACTACCACAAAATTCCAGGACTCAACAACTCTAATCTAAAATGAAAGTGGTCAAAACAGTCAGTTCATGAAGATGGAGAGATATTATATGAGCAGGTCTCCCATGAGTATAATGGAAAAACATGAAAATTACAGATTACTAATAGCCTTATACTCACATTTAATCATGACTTAAAAAACCAAAGCTAACACTTTGAAGTAAAAAAACTCCATAAAAACAGATGAATGCTAAAGAGAGGAAGTTACTAAATCTTCTGGATGCAAACCCAAACAATTTACATGGAACAGAAAATCTGCTTGTTCTCTAAATGCATTTGGCTATAATAGTACTGTAGAGAGTATTCTCATTCATATTCTTCATATCTAATACAAATAACACTCCAAATGCAAGCCAACATGCTGGGGCAGGAAAGAGTGATTAGCCCAATGAGGATCCAACTATTTTAATGTATTTGAGACACAACTAGTACACTATTTTCTGCATAAAATATAGTTCACAGGAATAAGCTCAAATATTCAGTGTCCAACTGGCAATGGTCAGAGTACTGTGAAGGTCCATCCTGCTCAACATACATCAGCAACCCAGATGCTGACAAAAAGGATACCCTCAGCAACTCTGCAGATGACAGTGAGCTAGGGGGGACTAGGTTACAAGGAATCGCAAGGCTTTAAGTCAAAGGAACCTTGAGAAATTCAGGGACTGAGCCAACAAACATCATGGAGTTTAGATGGAGAAAGGCAAAGCTCCACACCTGGGACAGAATAACCCCCCGTACTAGCGCAGGCTGGGAAATGACTGAGTAGCAGCCCTGCTGAAGAGGACCTGGTTGTTATGGTGGGTACCAGGATCAATGTGAGACGAAAGTGCAGACCAAGGCACATTGTGTACTAGGTAGTGAGCCACTACACAAGTGTGACCAGGACAAAGACAGAAGTTATTATCAGCCCTCTCCTCAGCACAGGCAAGGCAACACCTATAATATGTCCAGGTTTAAAGCCCAAGTTGAAAAAGAGGAGAAAAGTGGGAAAGAGTCCATCAGGGAATTACTAGAATGGTCAAGGGTCTAAAATACCTAACCCGCAGCAAGAGATTGTGTCGTCTGGGCTTCAGCAGGTAAGGGGTAGTTTAACAACAACAGTGTACTACTGCTTAACATGGAATTACTCAAACTCTGTCACATCAAACAATGCAACAAGGGCCAACAGCCAGAGATTGCAAACTGGGAGGGTTCAGTTTGGATATTACGGATATTTTCATGAAGGTGGTGAGCAATGGAAAAGATCTGCCAGAGAGGCTATGGAATCTCTGCCCATATGCATTGTCCATGGGTCAACTAAAGAAAGTCATGGTTAACGTGATCTACTGTGGATGACAACCCTGCCTAGAGAAAGAGGTTGGACTAGGTCTCCAGAGGTCCCTTCCATCCAGACTGTTCTACACCTGAAGTCTCAGTTTAGGGACAAGGGAAGCACTTTCCTACCAAAGGACTGATATGGTGATGTGCTTCTGCCACACAGTGAGGCCTGGATCTCAAACAAGTATGCTTAGTACATATGCTGCCTTGTGTGCTAAAGGTCTCCAGAGAAACACAGTATAACTGGGCACTGCAGTAGAGAAGTGACCTCATCTCCTTCCCCTGCATGTAGTCATCATCCCATGTTATTGGGGCACCTTCCTCAGGTAAACAGTCTTCTCCTTCCAGCTTTGCCTTTTCCTCATCCATCAGCACTTCAGATTCTTGTCACCATCACATCATCCCCTTTCTTTTGCCTGAATAACCCACTGGCGTTGAAGTTATTTATATAACTTTGTGCATCATTTCCTTAACTTGATTTTTTTTTTTTTTAAATTTAAACAGTGGATACATTAGACTTGGCAATTTCAAGTTAACAACGCTTTGGGTAGACACTATAAAATTTCTTGGTTATTTTTATGCCACACTCTTCAGAAAAAAAATACATCTGGCATAAAACCCAATCCATCAAAAGAAATAAACAGATCTCTTGAGAAAGCTAGACAGCCAGTGTAGACTCAACAGAAACTGCTCTGATCCAGCAAGAAAGTTCCACATTGGAAAGATTCCTTCCAAAAGGATCAGCTCTCAAAGATCTAAATTTTTTAGAAGTACTCTCTGCATTACCATTTCCAAATCTAGCAAAAATTAAAATTTTAATATCATTAGTGCATAACATCTGATCATAATCCAGTTTTCAGAGAAAACTGAACCTTGTAGTAACTATATTTCTAGTTTCTTTCCTTCACCTTTGTTGGACAAAAGGAAATTGAGAACTAGATCTAATTCTCCCAATTTAAGCAAACTGATCAGGAATAACTGAAAACTGACTATTAGCCTAATTTCTGTATAACAGTTGCTATGAAACTTTAATGTACTAGAGTTGGAATCTTCCTAAGTGCTATGTCACATATTTGTGTTTTATCACAAAGATGAGGTTTGACAAAAGACATGTAGGATTCTGAGGAAATCAATTGGATTGTGCCACAAATATCATGGCCAAGGCTAACTTCTACATTAAGATTTCCCATCCTTTTATATCAGAGCCACATTTGTATTCCTGTCTATTCCTTCCTATGTTTGACTACATATCTGACATGTATGAAACTACATGAATAAGACTATTAGGAAAGCCACAAATGCATTTTAAGTGGCTCTTTACTCAGTTTAATTGGTGATAGTAATCACCATGAGCCCAGTCTAAAGCTAGTCCTTCCATAGATTTTAACAAGGCTTTAGTAAGGTCCAGATGATCCTCTGTAGATCTGGGTTCTCCCCATAAATTCATCTTTAAAAGTTTTGAAGGGAAGTCACATCCATGTGTCATGCAGAAATCCTGAATATTTACCATTAGCAACTGTTTTTACATTACTATTCCCAGTACATCATACAGGAGTAGAAAAAAACAAAACAGCCCACTTGTGCATTCTAATCAAAGAATGAAGCAAACCATGACAAGAGCCACAGAGTCCTCTCCCCATCTGTAGCATTTGCCTAGTTGCTAGAGAGACTAAAGGAATTAAAATAAAAAAAAAAAAAAAGAGGGGGAGTAGGGAACTTTTCACAAGCATGTAATCCAAATTGGAATAATTGCTAGTACAGACAGGCTCGTTTTCAAATATATGTGGGTCAGAAGTAACAGCACAGCTCAAAGCAGCCGCATTCACACTATTTACTCTCTTTTTTGACATAAAAGCCTTTTCCTCTGTGAACAGTTCTTAATGCAAAAACATCTAAATGTATGCTAATGCCCAACAGAGCAACAACTTCCCTTGATTGATTCAACAGAACTGAAAGTACCAGGAAAAAAGATCAAACCAAGTATTATACAAACAACCAACGTCTTCAATATGGTACATGTCAGCATGAAAGCTGAAAGGAGCTGAACAAGCCAGCTACTAATATCTTACACAGTTCTGAAAGTGACAGCGTTCTTAAGTGCTTGCAGATAAAAGTGTTTTTCCCAAGTTGTGACATCAATTTATAGAACTCTGTTAGATAATTAAAGTGCTTTGATTTAACATGATTTATGGAGCAAAAGCACTTCTGGTGTCGTCAGAAAAAGCATAGGAGTTTACAATAAACACAAGATAATTGAGTAATTTTGCAGCCAGTTACTCTCCTGAAATCATAATTAGGAAAAACAAACATGACCTCCCTCTTTTCTTTTTATGCTGCTTAAAATTCCTTCTTCTGTCTTCCATTTCACTGACTCACCTTTCTTTCAACATCCCTTCACTGGAGATCTTCCAGGGACAAACTTCTCTGGCACTACTTCAGTAAAGACATTTTCAACTTTCAACTAGTCCCAATACCCTGTTTTTCTACAAAGCTGCTATAGTGTTTACAAAAGAACACTAAGGCACACACAAAAAAAATAAATCTGCACAAATGGTCTACTGCTCTTTCAAGTATATCAGCAGCAGTACAAACTCTGGCTGCAGAGTGCTGTGTTTTACCCTCCCAGGGTTCAGAACAATCTTAGTTTTTCTTCTGATGTATAATGTGTGATTGGAAGTTAAACTCCTAGGAAAATACATCTCTGGTTAGATTTAACTGACCATGTCCCAGGTGCTCAAAACACGTAAGGATAACTGAATTGTTCCTTCAGGTACAGACAGATGAGTAAGTCCGCTTCAGGGGACAGGGATAAAGCCAGAGAAGATGGAAGCATACTGCCCTCTGGATAACTGGTAGAAGCAACAATAGGAATAGGATTTACAAATCGGGATCCACTGTCCTGTCCTCTTCAAGTAACCCACCTTACCTAAAAATAAGTAATAGCAAATAAATAAGAGGTAGCTCTGGTTTTAAACACTCTTGAAAGCACTTACACAGAGAGCTACTTCATGCATCCTGGACAAATTCGGGCATGATAGCTACTTGTCAGGCTCTACCAACAGCCCTTTGTCTCAGTCCTTCTGGCCTTGTCCAGGACACTAGCTAGAAGCCAGATCTTTACAGGCCTTCAGCACAACAGTTGTTGGGCAAATCTTCCGAGTGAATTGTATTTCTGGACCTAGGAATCTCAGAAACACGTAAGGAAATTGCTCAGCTATGTCCAAAAAGGAAAACTTTACAAATCCATAAAACATAAGTGACAAAACCCCTCATTGTACTACTGCATAAATCCACAGTGATTCCAAACTTACATTAGGCAGATCTTCAACTCTTTTCAAACTCTTTTTATCAGTTTAAGAGATGTCTAAAAAAAAGGAGGCAGGGAAGGTCAAATATGTGTGAGTGCTTTCAAACAAGGACCCTTTATCTGAGAAAGGCAACTAAAAGTCAATATATGAGATATTCATTTGATGATGTGAGGGGAAGAAAAGCAGCCAGAGAACGATTATTCATAATTTCTAATGTACATCCAATTATTATGGCATCCAATGAAATTATCAAGCAGGTTTAAAAGCAAAAGGAAACGCATCCTCTGTGCGGTACATAACACCCTCTGTCCAAGGTGAGACTACAAACTAACCTCTAATTGAGATTAGAGTTTAAACACATTCAGGAAAAGAGATGTAAAATTTATGGGAAAAAACCTATTAGATGGAGATATAGCTGCTGGCAAAAGAGGTCTCGCATTCATTAATACATATTCCCAAAGCAGCTACTACTGGTCACTTCGAAACAGAAAATTGGGTTAGATTGGGTCTGGTCCAACACAGACATTCATGTATAAAACCAGGCTTAAGATCATTAGTTGACAACTACAGCAGACATGAGTTTCTACACAGGTTTAGCACTAGTCAAAGAACAGCTACACTGAAGTATTATACACTAAATTTGGACGTAACCTATTGAAAAACCTTTTGCAAGAGAAAAGCTAGAATCCAGCTCGCACTCTTATTCTAGAACTACAATGAACCAGAGACCAAATTGGGCAGGAAAACATGAGGCACTGTCATGTCAGGTAACTGATCTCTTATTGCTTTGAACTGAAATCCTGACAGCTGCACACCTGCTTGTCGGCAAGTTTTTCTTCTAAGCAAAAAGAAATCAGTTATCACCAATTAACAGTGCACGATAACTTGAAAAAAATTGTAAAATAGCTCAAAGGTACAAGAGATTTTGAAAAATTGTAGTATTTATGAACACTGAGAATTCAAGTTTCTCTTTCTTATTACATTGCCTATTTTTTTCCAGGGAAGGGTCAGTTTCACAGAAGAGAAAATGTGAGTCTTTTCATGAGCATTATGGATTAATCTGCTTGGTCTGCTACCACTTCCTTGCCTCATTGGTATTTTCTACATCTGGCAGAACATAGGTCAGTTCTTATGCTCCTGTGTTGTGGAGTCCCTTTTGCTCTTTTTCTACTATAGGCTTAAGCAACTCGTCAATTTTTATTAAATCGTGTATCTGAAGGTTGGAGTAACCTTTAAAAAAACTAAATGACAGGATAATTTAGATCTTCACAAAAATATCTCAAGATAATGACTGCTAATAGAAAACTAACTGCAAAGAAGGGAAATGAAAGGATCTAGCTTCATTTCACAGCATGTGTACCACAATTCCTCTTTCACTTCAGTGCTAATAGAAAGAAACAAGAAGAACGTACAACCGTGGCAAGTTTTAAGGAGAATATTCAGGATTCTACAAACTTTTACCATTGTACTAGGGAATCATAGAACAGTTTGGGTTGGAAGGGACCTCAAAAATCATCTAGTTCCAACCCCCCTGCCATGGGCAGGGACACCCTCCACTAGACCACGTTGCTCAAAGCCCCATCCAGCCTGGCCCCAAATACCTCCAGGGATGGGACACCCACAGATTCTCTGGTCAACCTGTTCCAGTGCCTCACCACCCTCACAGTGAAAAATGTCTAATACCTAATCTATCCTCTTTCAGCTTAAAACCGTCCCCCCCTTGTCCTATCACTATACTGCCTAATAAAGAGTCCCTCCCCATCTTTCCTGTAGGTCCCCTTTAAGGACTGGCAGGCTGCTATAAGGTCTCCCTGGAACCTTTTCTTCTCCAGGCCGAACAATCCCAACTCTCTCAGCCTGTCTTCCTATGGGAGGTGCTCCAGGATATCCTCTCAAGAATGAGAAGCTTGGTAAAAAAATAAAGCACAGCTACTGCTTTCCTAAAATAATTCAGACAGCTAACAAGGAGAATTAAAGTTGTCATCGACTTAATTTGGCATTTACTGATTTTTTTTCCTTATTTTTTTTGCTGGCAGTTTTCTTACATATGTAATTCATCTAACACCTTTCCAAAAGGCAAGCAAACAGGAAAGACAGTGATGGAGAGCAAAATCCCAAGGAGCTCTCACCAGAAGAAGATAAAGTAGGTTTTATTGCACCATGATTCTTCTCCCCCAAGGACTCAGTCAGCCATAGTGTACATGCAAGAACACACCAAATATTTCCCCTTAACCATTCTCAAATCATCTGTTACCATAGAAAACAATCTCAAAATCACCCACAACATTAAACTAGTATTTTGCCAAAGTACACGTACCTGAGGTAATGCCTTTATTCCTACTTC
The DNA here is from genome assembly GCA_011057875.1 of Pterocles orientalis. Lineage (NCBI taxonomy): Eukaryota > Metazoa > Chordata > Aves > Pterocliformes > Pteroclidae > Pterocles > Pterocles orientalis. The sequence continues at coordinate 1,733,248 of WKFP01015549.1, read as the reverse complement.
AAGTAAAGGTGAAAAGTAAATGCATTGTGTAACCTGTATACAGCGCTCACTTGATGAGATGGGGTAAGAGCACCACTTCCAGGACAGGAGAATGGGAAGGCAGTGGTTTTGTTACACTGCAGAGGATATTCAGAACACATGGCCTGCAAATGTCTCAATATAAACCGTATTAGCTGTTCTACAAAATGTTGGTCACCACTATATAGCCAAAAGACTTGTAGAGTTCAATCTAGCTACCTCGGTTTGGATTACCACATCCACTCACTACTCCATTTGAATAAGCATCAAAAGGCTCTTCAATACACATATGGTGCAACAAAGTTTGCATCACACAGACTGCTACACAAAATTTCCTACTACTTGTCTCCTTTGATAGTGTTTAGCTTGAAAGAAGCTCATCAGCTTTACCACCAACATATCTTCTAAAGAAAGAATACTTTGTGGAAACCACCATTTGACCCATTAAAGAATATTTTTCCTTCTGCTGTACAGATTTGCTAAAGGGAAAAGAACCTATATGAAGCTTTGCTTTCAATACAGCACTACGGAAAGCAGACAAAAAGCTTACTGCTTCCTGAACACAGGAAATAAATACTCCTCTCAGTGCTCCAGAAGCCCAAGGAAGCTTCCAACTGTGAAATAAGGCAATTTGATGACTTCTGCAAGCAATGCACCAACTAACACCATATTTTAGGAAGTACACAGTAAAACACTGAGGATCACTTTTGTTCAAATAATTTTCCTCCTGTTCCTGAAAAAGAACTGTGAAGTTTCCTCAATCCAACTTGCGGACACAAATTAAGACTTTTAAAAGGGCAACATGTCTAATGCCACAGTGAGCTCCAAAACCACTCTGGCACACTCATGGTTTGCTGTGTCTGCTGAAATCTCATTCTACTCCCAGTAAAAGTCTCTGCTTTTGAAACAAGGAAATTGATAGAAATCAAAGCTCCTCTGAACAGTTTCAGTAAAGGAAACCACACCAGTCCCAAAAGGATTAAAATTTGGAGAGACTAGTTTGATCCAGAGAATGGAATGACCACAAAAGAAAGTGATTATTCCCATTGTAGTGTGTTTACACCAGATTTTGGCGAGATTCCCTCTCATATTTCTTTAATTATGCCTGTATAAACAGAACAATTACACACCCAACTCAATATCTTCTATAGTTTGGAAGAGATGTCTGAAAAATATTTCTTATTAATTAAATAGTATTTTACAAAGGGTCACTGAAAGAATGCGAAGTCATCTCCACCAAGCAGCTGAACCTCACAGAGCTGCAGGGTTCGGTGAGAATGACCTAAGCTGCAAGCACGTTAATACACAGTGAGCTTCCTTCTCAGCTTCCTGTCAATACCACCAGGGGCTGGTCTTATTTCATTTACATATGCCATAAAAATCTTTCCTGCAGAAGAATATTGCATTACCATATGCAGATTGTCAACCAGGAAACTGAACTTGAGGACAGCACTCATGAGACTTAGCTCTTTAAAAAAAAGAAAATGTGTAGGCAAGAAAAAAGGAATAAAGCAGCCAGTAAGCTAGCATACATTTCTTCTGCATGTTTTTTAAAACTTCTCTGTTCATAAAGACACTAGATATCTGCACCACAAGGAAAGAAAGTATGTAGAAGCCTAATGGTGCCATCTGTTTATTCTGGTACATGAATGAATAAGTGAACACCAGCATTTCTCAGTGCACCGGCATCCTGTCAGACAGCTGCCCTGCCAGGAGCCTTCACTCTCAACGTCTGCAAAAGTTAAGCATGATATCCTGCCCAGTTTAGTCCTGGGGCCCCCTCCTAGAAGATTCTGTTAATTATGCCAAGGTCTGTTAAAATTATGTACAGGGTTCTTTCAATACGTGTCTACTCAGCTAAGACTAACAGCCCTCCAATATTTCTGGTTTGTCAGGTCTCCAAATTAAACAAATGAAAACCAATGGAGAGATACTGAGTGTCCCCATTGCCCTTCAGGAACAGATTTAACACTACTGAATTACTGAACAGAATGCCACAAAGAAATATAGGCTTTCCATTTCCTAATGCACAGTATCTTTAGATGCTTATACTGCCTGTTTGGACAGCAGGATTAGCCTACTATGTACAACAGTGATTTATACAGCTGCTGTCAAGAAGTTCATTATCTCCACAGATGGAACAGTGGGTTTTCAGACTACTAGAAGCCTACACCCCAGGGCTGAAGTTGGTGCAAGAAGCTAAAGAGTTAGAAAAAATACAGCATGATATAAAAGGGAAAGGCAAGCAAAGGGAAAGGCCAAAGAAAGTGAGAAAGTCAGTGCTGGAAGCCAGTAAAACACATTGGACCCATCGCAGGAACTGAAATACCTACAGCTCCAACTGTTCAGGGAAAACCCAAAGACAGGCTGAGGGGCCTTTGTGTAGAAGGAAAACAAGGGAAGGGGGAAGAAAAGGAACAAACCACTAAAAGGTCATAACATGAGACATTGCAGGGTTTAAACACAGACTGAAACTATTTCCTGTTTTAAAACTGAGAGAAAGTATTGATTAATATCAAGAAGAGTGATTTAGGATAATGTAAATCAAACCTTTCAAGACTGGAAACGCCACAAATGCTCTAGCTTTTAGAAAAGGGTGAGGGTTTTGTTTTTCAGTTTTT